>SRLM01000408.1:1292637-1700306 GCA_015708895.1 Populus ilicifolia | reverse complement strand
TTTTTTTTTTTTTTTTTGGGTGGGGTAAAGATTTTTTAAAAAGGTTTTTTAATTTTAAAATATATTAAAATAATTTTTTTCAAAAAATTATGTAACATGTTCTATAAATATTTTAAAAAATTAATTCAAAATAAAAATAAAATTTAATAAATTTTTTTGACTCAACTATGCTCCCGAAAAAAAAAACCCTAAAAAAGGTATTTAATAATGTTTCACTGGGAATGAACATTAAAGCAACTTTTTTTTCCCCACCTTTTCTTCTTTTAATTACAACCTTCAATTACTTAATTAAATGGAATTAGGGTTGCAATTACTGTAGAATTACTAAATTAAAAGAAGGGGAACTAAGCTACAAAACACAAAAAACAATAAGTTCGATCTAAGATTTAAAATTTATGCTAATATTTATTTTGATCTCCAAGGTTTTTTTTTTGTTCTAAAAGAAAGTGAGACTTGTTGGAAAACAGGGCTAGAAAGAAAAGGTAGCTAGCTGTCGTGATTCCAATAATAAAGATAATTAATTTTGATGTCCAATTATTCCATTTCACTATAAGAGATGGACAATTGTGGCTATCCACTTTTAATTTGTTCGAAAAATAGATCAGGCCTGGAAAGATTTAGGATCTTGGGTTGATTTTGTCTTCTTTGATAGATTTTTGGCAACTTCAAAGGCACAAATGAGTAATATATGTTGTTTTTCATACATTTTCAACTCAAGATTGGTTCAAAAATACATTGTTTAGTCCAAAAAATAAAAGGCCATTTTCAACCCAGTTTTTGGCCAATTAGACTATCAAAACTCTGCAAGCAAATCAGCATATAACAGGCTGCGTGCTTTATTTATATTTTTTTTAAAGATAATGGGCGAATAACCCTTTATTCATAATAATAATAACAAAAGCAAGGTCAGGTGTATGGGTTTAGCCTCCAAACCCATGTGCACCTAGCTTGCTATTAAAGAATCAGGCAAGCCTCACTTTTTTTTTTATTATTATTATTTGGTTTTGACATGATTTTTAAATAATATTATGAATTTTTATTTGAGTTTTAATATTTTTTTCAATTATTATATATCTAATGTGAAAATAATAATAACATTAATAATAAATTGTTCATTAAAATTCAATTTAATTTTTTTTGTTTTTTAAATTTCTAAATAGATTTTGAACATGATTGTAACACATTTATAATTTTTTTTAACTTTCAATCACATGTAAAATATGGACACAATATTTTGATTTTTTTTAATTTGCTTTAGCAATCATATATTTTTTTTACCAGGAACCATGATAAACAAGAAAAATGTAAATAAGAAAATTGATTTCAGACTTGAGAAATATATGTTTTGTGATTATTTAAAATTATTTGCTTAGAAAAAACACTATTATTCTGCAATTAGATTAAAAAAAAATTGAAAAGTCATATGTAACATGAAATTAAATATTTTAATATATATCTTTATTTTAGATTCATGACTCAATCTTATATTTATATTAACAAATTTATTATTATCTATTAACAGATATAATTCTTAAGTTATTTTAGTGAACACATATATTAACCTTCTTTAGGAATGAAAATGAATATTAATAATTTTTTTTCTTTCAAAATGATTGTGTTTTTAGGATTAATAACAATGTCAAATAATTCTTTAGGATCTCGACAGTTTTTTTAAAAGAATTTTAGCCCCTTTATTGCATGGTGCGAACATGCAAACTGGTAATATATTAAATAAAATAACATAAATTATATATAACAACAAAATTAAATAGAACTCAATAATATAGGGGTTAGATTATTTTTTGTCATCTTTGTCCATAGCATGTGTGATTTGTATATAGAATGAAAAAATAATACAAAAAAAATAAAAAATTTCAATAAAAATGTGATTTTCTCAAATATTTTTCTATCAATTTTGCATAATATCATTTATATTTTAAAATACAAATCTGGTATTAAAATACCGATTTTCTCCAAAAAAAATGAAAAATTCCAAAAAAAAATGAAAAGTATTTTTGAAAATTTTGTGATTTTCTCATACATTTTTCTATAAATTTGGCATAATATCAGGTTTTATATTTACACTGTAAAATACAAATCTGGTATTAAAATACCTGATTTTCTTTAAAATATTTTAAAATATATCAAACAAATTACAAAAAAATCTCAAAAATAAAAACTTTTAAATCAATTTTTATTTTTAAAAATTACTTTCATGCATACAACCAAATCCTAAAAAATTTTGAATTTTATTTTTTATAATTTGTTTTTGCATATTTTTCATGTTTTGAAAGCCTAAAAATAGATATTATAATCAATTTATGATCACCTATTAGGATTTGGCCAAAATATGATAAAATATGTTTTAATTTTCTTTAGGATCTAAATATAGACTTTAATATTTGTAGGTGTAAAATTACATGATAAAATATACCCTCAGGTATTAAAGATATAAAGTATAAATAAATATGATGTTAAAATTTAGATTTTAGAACGATTAACATTTAACCCGATAGGATAGAAACTCTCTCACGAAGAGAGATATGCCCTGAGTCTTAGACAAGACTAATAAATGAAAATCCAACCTAAAAACAATCAAACAACAAAGCACTTTACTTTAGATAGGGTGGACTGGGGGTGACGCGTCTTCTCCTTACACAACCAGTATCTTATTTAGGCTCTCGCAGACCATAAAGTCCTAGTGACCATAACACTAGGTGGCGACTCTAAAAAATTAATTATAATTTTTTCTAGCACGCAACACCCTCTCATTAGGAGACACGACAAAGAGCCTTCGCTGTCGCCAGACGATGTCGCCCTCACAACAATATAAATAAAGATTATGTCATGGTTTGTCTTTATATAGATATATGCTCAATTAATCTCCCGTTGCTTGTTATCTTTGTCTCATTTAACTTATGATTATTTGATTTATGTATATTATTTAGTAAAGATATTATTTAATGTGAGTAAAAACAAAAGTAAAATTAACAGTAATGTAAATGAGGATTTATGCTAGAGATTTGACAAGAACGGTTTCACAAATGAACACCTCATATCTCATAGACCACTTGTTTGATTTCAAAGAAAGGATTGGATAAGAGCTAATTTTTAGTCAAAACCAAATAAAAGTACATCTGAAAAATATCATAGCTTCTGTTTTTCACATTTACAAAGATGAGCAAACACGATAAATATTTTCATTAATATTTACAATAGAAAATCCTAACTTTTATAACAAACAACATCACTTCTATATTTATATAAATGGAATTATATACATATATATATATATATATTTATTACATTGAACAAAAACTTTAAATTCTATTAATATTTTATGTTCATAATTTTTTATATAATAAAACACATTTAATACTATTAGAATATAATCCAAAATTAATTATTAGTATCCAACATATATTAAACTTAGAGATAAGCTTTTTCTTAATCCAAAGTAGGGTTCTCATTACCGCTATCTTTAATTATATATTTCAACCTCATTCCACTTGTTATTTTATGAGTAGATTCACTAAATTATTCACAAACTTCACATAAAAAATAATAATTACTCCATTTATAATCAATTTTCAAACATATTCATATCGAATACTTATATATCTTGATTTACTATTATAAATATTTCTATAAGCTCAAAACATCGTTCATTCATTATCATAGTATAAAAAGATAACTAACTTTAGATTATGGCCACTACTTAATATCTAACAACACATTTCTTATTCATTTTAATTCTTTACCTACAGTAGTCATATTAATAAATTCTAATTCCATGATAAAATAAAAGATACATATTTGTTTCTTAGATGTTTAAGTATATTGTACTTTCTCTAAGTGACAAAAACTCATTTTTATATAGACATTTTATCACTCAAACTAGTTCATTCTGCTTCTTTACCTACAGTAGTCATATCAATAAATTCTAATTTCATTATAATATGAGAGATGCATGTTTGTTTCTTAGATGTCTAAGATATTACACTTTCTTTAAGTGACAAAAACTCATTTTTATATGAACTTATTATCACTCAAACTAGTTCTCCAACTTTTATCACAATATTCTTCCAACATAACTAAAAAATCAAAATTAAACAAGACCAAATTGATTATTTTTTTTAGATAACCAAATAATTTTTTCTAACCTTTTAATGATTTGTATTCGGTTTGTTTGTATATCTTGATAACATACACAAGACTTTCAATGGCTAGCCATATTCTAATTGTGTTACTGTTTTATCATAATTATCATTAAGCTTCACGCTAAAGTCAAGTGAGGTATTAACCTCTTTTATATTGAAATGCTTATACTTATTAAGAATTTTTTCAATATATTGTGACTAATTAAGTGCATAATTACTATCATATTTTTTTTTTGATACCTAAAATTGTATCTACTTTATCAAGATTTTTTATTTTAAAAATAAAAGTAAGATATCTTTTGGCTTTAATTATTTCAATCATATTAGTGCTTAAGATTAACGTATCATTTATGTAGACCCAAATAATTACACCAAGCTCTCTTGTAAATTTAGAATAAATACATTTATCAGCATAAATATGATAAAAACTATTTAACAAAATTGCTTTGTCAAACTTCACTTGCTATTGTTTCGAAGTTTGTTTTAAACTATATAAAGATTTTACAATTTGTAACTGATTAAGTGCATAATTACTACTATATTTCTTAACTTTGATACTTAAAATTATATCCACTTTATAAAGATCTTTCATTTTAAAAATAAAAGTGAAATACCTTTTGGTTCTAACTATTCCAATCATATTGGTGTTATATATTAACATGTCTTCTATATAAAGAAAAATAATCATATCAAAATATTTTATAAATTTGAAATAAATACACTTAAACCATTATGATAAAAAATATTTAACAAAATTATTTTATCAAACTTCAAATACTATTGTTTCAAATTTTGTTTTAAATTATATAGAGGCTTTACTAATTAACAAACTTTTTTTTCTCAATTCCAAGAAGTACAAAACCATCAACTTGCTTCATATACACTTTCTCCTTTAAATATTCATTTAAGAAAGTCATCTTAATGTTCATTTGATGAACATATAATTTATAAGTTAATGCTGAAACAAATAAAACCATAATGGATGTAAGTCTTGTCACTAGAGGCTAAGTGTTAAAAATTATAATCAACACATTTTCTGAGTAAAGCCTTTAACAACCAATATTTCCTTGAAAGGTTGTATAAAAATGTTAGTATTATATTTTCTTTTAAATATTTACTTACATTTTATTGACATATAACCTGGAGAAAAATCTACCGGAAATTAAGTATTGTTAAACAATATTGAATTTATTTTATCATTTACTATTGTTTTCAAAAATATATCCTAGAAGATATAACTTCATGAAATGTCTTTGAATTATCTTTCATCTTTAGGATCATAAGTTTCCTTTTTAATATTGTGTTTCTATTAACTTTTACTAAAATTACAATTGAATCAATTTAAATGAAATATGTATATATTTAAGTATTTTTCCTTTAACTTTTTGACTTATTCTAGGCTCTCTTGAACTTGTTACTTTCGAGTTTTTATGTTTGTTTCACTTAAAGTTAAGATGAGAGTTATTATTGTTAGAATTGGTTTTTTCATTTTGAATTACTTATAATTTTTTTCAATAAATTCAACATGCATAAATTTAACTTTCACATTATTTTCATCCAGAAGCCTATAAGCTTTTTAACTTTATGCATAACTAATAATAACACTTTCAAGATCTCTAAGTCTTAATTTTGTTCTTTAAGTATCAAAATATTTATACTACACACTCCCGCACTTTAATATAATTCAGATTTGATTTTCTACCATTCCATGCTTTATAAAAACAAATATTTAATTTTTTAGATAACACTCTTTTATAAAAGAGTACTAAATTATCTCTTTAATATAATTCAGTACTTTTTTAAATATAGTTACAGTATGTCACTTTATAAAGTGACATGCAGTAAGTAGAGCTTTACCCCATAAATTATTGGGTAACTCAACATTTAAATGCAAGGCACTAACCATATCCATTAAGATTATATTTTTCCTTTGAGCAAGTTTATTAGGTTGTGATGTATAGGATGTAATCATTAGATGAATTATTCTATTAAAATATAAAAAACTTTCTAAAAACATATTCATCACCTCTATCACTTCTAATAATTTTAATTTTTATATATTTTTTTATTTTTTATCATTTTCTTGAATTTTTAAAATTTCTCAAAGGCTTCATCTTTAGTTCTTAACAAATAAATATAAGTAAAATAAGAATAATCATTAATAAAATCTATAAAATATCCTTTCACATCCCTTGTTAACATATCATTTATTTCATAAATATCAGAATACATTAGACACTAATTTAAGTAATTAAGAATTTATTTCAACCTTAGAAAAAGATGTTTGTTTTAGTCATCTTAGCTTGAATATATACTTCACATTTATTTCAAATATATGTAATTTAGATGATTTAATCTAGCATACTAAAAAGAAGGAGTAGATTCAGCCATATAAACATAAACAACATTGATTTATTAATACTGAACTTAAACATGATATCACAAGTTTTTCCACAAACATCTCATTCTTAATTATAATAACTTTACCCAACTCTAAAATAATCTTGAACCTTTTATTACTTAAAAGATTAGCAGATATTTTTTTTTAATTTTAGAAATATGAAACACATTGCCAAATATATTTTTTTCTAGAAGTAAAGTGCAATTTAATAGTTTATTTTCCTAAAATATTAGTAGAATTATGGTTGGTCATAAAGATCTTTTCAAGTTTTTTTTTTAATTTTTTATAAGTCTTAAACCATGCTTTGTTATTATAGACATGAACTATTGCACCAAAATTTAGCCTTGATTCTAAATCTTCACAATGGTAATTCTCATATTCAATTCAATAATAATTCTAATTTGAATGCTTGAAACCATAGATAGTAATCTATACTCAAAAAATATTTTAAAGTAAGATAATGATTAGAATTTGATTTTTTTATTTTATTTATATTGTGCCTCTAAGGCTTTCCAAATTATCTTTAGCAACTTTGATTTAAAGAAGATGCTATAAAGACAACTAGTCAAAGTGTTTAGAATATGCCCTTAACATAACACTTCATCTTCCTCATATTTTAGTCTTTTACTCTTAACAACAGTAGAATCATCTTCTTATGAGTCAAGTAGTGCAGATAGATTCAAATAAAAAATGTAGTAAATCTTTAATAAAGTAAGCAGAAATATTATTTTATTCATCCACCTTGTGTAATTCGTACCATTAAAACAATCCACTTGAGTTTTGACATTCTTAATTACCACATTTGTCTCTATAATAAATACCTAAAGATCATTAGTAAATTATTGGGGTATGGAAATAAATAAAGACTGAAATTAATTGGCTTAGAGTAGTGAAAACACTGTCTTTAAGATGTTTATTTATTTCATATAAAGACAACACCTTTAGGATATAAATAAGCTCTTTAAACATTTTAAATAATAAGAAGAAAAGGAAAGGAAAAGAAAATACCTTTTTTTTGTATATCATTTTTCTTTTTATAGTGACAAGTTTATATAGATTTGAAATATTATAATAAAATTATATGATTGTTAATAAAACTATATGACTATTAATAAGATAATTATATTTTGAATTAAATTGAATAGTTGTCATTCAGTTTTATTCTAACAATGACAAATATCAAATTAATTATGAAAAAAATAACCTCACTAACAAATCTAAGTCCCGAGTTACAAATACCAAGTGTCATCTTTTAATATTATAAATATTTATATAATGACATTAAAAAACTCACTTGAAGAGCCTATCCACTATAACTTTCACTCAATTTATTACATAATAGAAACATACACTTAGTATTTCTTTCTAATGTGAGATAAAAATCTTTTTCTTTATTCACTTGTAAACTATACCAACACGCTAAGTTAGGAGTCAAATAAAAAAAAACGTAACAAAAGATATCCAAATTGTAGAGAATTATTTGACTTTGTTATTGAATTTGGCTTAGCAGGTCAACCTTAAAACCTCTCAATTGGACTCCTTGCCTAACTTAGATTTAAAATCAAACTATATAAGAGTTGTCCTGATATGATCGAGTCAACGTGACTAGTTCAAAGACAACCTAATCATCTTAAGTTTGTGGATGAAATTGAAAAAGAAATTATTGAAATTGACATATAAAAAAAAAAACTCGATCTGACTCATTGGCTAGCTTAGGTTTAAATTTAAACCAAGCAGGAGTTACCCTAATATGACTTATTCGACTTGACAAGTCCAAAACTAACTTCACCAGGTTAAGTTTGTGGATGAAATTGAGACAAATAGATGAAATTAACATAAAATATAAAACTCTTGATGTTCATTGTTTAACGCAAGTTTAAAATTAAACTATGTGGGAGTTGTCCCAATGTAATCCAATGGACATGGCAACTTGACCAACCTAAATTTGTGGTGAAATTAAGGGGGAAGAGAAAGAAAGAAATGAAATTGACATAAAAAAAAATAAAACTTTCGGCTTAATTCATTGCCTAACGTGAGTTTAAAATTAATTTATGTGGGAGTTGTCCCAATATAATCCAATCGACTTGGCAACTTGGCCAATCTAATTTTGTGGTGAAATTAAAAAAAAAATTGACATAAAAAATAAAACTTTTGACCTAATTCATTGTCTAGTCCGGGTTTAGAATTAAACCAAATGGAATTTGTCTCGGTGAAATCTTGTTAACCTGACTGGTCTAAAAATAACCTAAATAATTATTTTAAAAAT
Organism: Populus ilicifolia; assembly: GCA_015708895.1. NCBI lineage: Eukaryota > Viridiplantae > Streptophyta > Magnoliopsida > Malpighiales > Salicaceae > Populus > Populus ilicifolia. Next base: position 1,691,479 of record SRLM01000408.1, on the reverse strand, counting down.
TTTGAGTATGAAATTAAAAAAATAAAAAAAGAAAAAGAAAAAAACAGAGAAAATAAAAGGAAAAAGGGATTTGTTTATATAAACAATAAAGGTCCATTAAAAATCTCAATTTAATTATTATAAAATATAATTTGATATAAATTAATTGTCTTGAAGGTTAGTGGACAATGGATTTTTGCTAACGTTCAAGATTATTTACTTCTTTGGTTTGATATCAAAAGCAAAATGAACTATCCTTATTTGAATAATTTTAATTATTTTTCATATTTTAGATTTTAACATCAAGATTTTGAGTATACAATAACCAAGAAATATTAAAAAGAAAATCTTTCGAAGAAACTAAAGAAGTCTTAAGACTATTATTTATGTTGAATAAATGAAAAAAAAAGGAACAACTAAGCTAATTACATATAATTTGAATTCATTAAAGAAAAAAGGATTAAATTTAAATGAAGCATAATAAATATAAACGTGTGTGTTAGTATATTAAATAGAACAACAATTATAATAATGATTAGACAAGGGGGGAAAAGGTTGTTAATTTGAAAAGGAAAATTCAAGAAAAAAAAATGCCTATAAAAGGAAAAAGAAAAAGGGAAAGGAAAAAAGAAAAAGAAGAGATTCTGAAGAAGGTTCGAAAATTCAAAAAAGAGGTTCGGATAGATATTGGCGCTTAGCTTCAGGAAGCCGTTAGAGCTCCAAACCTGCTCACCATGCATACGGTAATGTTTTCCTTCTAGTGGCCCTCTCTCCTTTATTTCTCTTTCGTTTTCTTTGGACCAAACCAAAAACTTGATTCCACTCCCAAATTAAGCATTTTCCCTTTTCGTTGATCCATTCCTATCTCTCTTTATCTCTTTCTGTAATACTTTGAAACTATTTGATTTCTTTTATCAACGTTGTCTTGAAGATTTTTGGTTTCCATTTCTTTTGCTCTAGAAACCAGTTTTGGACCCAAAAACACCATCCGCTTCACTTGCTTTTAATTTCTATATAAATCACATTTTCTTCCATATCCTTTGATTGGGGTGTTAAAGAGGAGTTAGAAAAGCATGAAGGGAGAAAGAATGGAAAAAAGATCATCATTTGGTACAATAATGAGGAGAAGGCTCTCTGATATTACCAACACTCAGTCACAATCCAAATTTGTTGGCCTCATAGAAGAACAGAGAGGGATTCCTGAATGTACTCAAGACTTAATTGATCAGCTCTTTCTGGTACGCATATCATTTTCTTTTTTCTTTTGGGTCATTTACTATGAATGCACATGCATATATAGGGATATCCCCTTAAGATTGTACGGGAAGAATTAGTCTGGTTGATTCGCAACCTAGTACTAGAATTTCCCTTGTCGACGAGAAAATGAAATGGGTTGATTTCTTTTAGTGGTGCGGTAATCCTTTGTGTGGAATGAACGTTGTATTGATTTGGCTTTCGTAGCAGCTGGTAGAAGAGAGAAAGTATCCTCTGATTGCTTTATTTATTCTTTCGTTTGTTTAATTGCCTTTGTGTGTTTCTTTGTTGGTTTGATTGTAGAGAAAGTAAATATGGGAAATTGGACAGGAAAGAAACCTTACTCATTTCACTATTTGGGATTTAAGAAAAGATTTCACGTCTAACACAAACAACCAAATTTTGACGGATTTGGATTTTCTTAACTATGATTAAACAGTAAAATTATAGAATTGAGTGGAAATAAATTGCGGGATCTGCGAATGAATTATCAGAATTTGCAGTTGCAGAACTGGAATCTTGCTCAATCGAACAGCCAGATGTTAGCAGTATGTTTCTTCCCTGCATCAATATTTAAAGCTAATCTCATTTGTAGTAGTATAATTTTGAGTGATATTTGATTGTATTCTTTCTTATTTAACAGGAGCTTAATTTAGGAAGAGAAAAGGTGAGTTCGTTTGAAACACCAACTGCTTGCCTTGAATTCTAGTCTTTTTTTTGCTTTGGTAAGAGCCTGATTCAGGAACTGGTATTGTCATTTCAGCTGAAGGCACTGCAGCATGAAGTTGTATGCAAGGATGCCTTACATAGAGCTAGAAATCTACAAGCTCAGGTTAGTTTCACTTTTTATTCTACTATTCATCGTCAGAATCCATTAAAATGGTTGAGTTTGAGATGCAGCAGAACACACACAACTCTGCATATTCTGCTTCATGGCATTGCATTATCGAGTGATATAGAAAGTTGAAAACGAGTAGAATACTGTTTTAGGACTTTAATTAACTCAGGATAAAACCAATCTCATTGATAAATTCTGTAAATGCTTGTAACCCAAGAGTGGACTGGATACTTTCCATCACAAGCTGTGGTTTAGAAATGCCTCGATGCTTGCCAAGAGTCATGCCTTCCCTGGTTTGTTGCAATGTCTTTTTTTAATGTATATAATGTATATATTTGTTCCACGTCGGTTGGAATGAGAAAGACTAGACTATAAATATAATACCTCTCTTGTAAACGAATCATACCATTCAATACAATCACGCTACAATTCTGGTAATGTATACATTTGAGGAACACTAACATAGTGGCTTTGATACTAAGTTGAATTCAAAAGAGGAGGCAGAGAGGTGTTAGCAAAGTAAAAAACAAACAATATTTCATCTTTACCATATATATTACCATATATAAGTAAGCATAACTAATTTTTCATTTAGCATACGATGAAAACTTAATTTAAGATATAAATCATGGTATGATTTATAGTTTTTACTCCCAATTTAGTATGTATATATATACTTAATGAAGAGTTGCATGGATAGAGAATATAAAAAAAAAAGATTGAGAGAGCTCGAGTGAAAGTGAGTTGAGTAGAGAAGAATTTTTTCCTCTTTTTTGTTTTATTGTTTCTTTGATAGATTAATACAAACCAGTAGTTTCGTGGAGTAGGCAAGTTGCTAAATCATGTAAATTTATATGTGTTTGATTTCTGGAATGTCCCAACATCATGTGCAAGTGGGAATAACTAATCTCCCACTTAGCACATGATAAAGGCTTAATTTAAAGCATAAATCATGACATGATTTGTGGCATTTACTACCAGCTTAGCGTGTATATATGTACTCAGTGAAGAGCTGCGTGTGTAGAGAGTATAAAAAGTGGAAGATTAAGAGAGCTTAAGTGAAAGTAAGTTGAGTAGAGAAGAGTTTTCTTCTTCTCCTTGTTTGTACCATTTCTTTGATAGATTAACACAAACCAATAGCTCCTGAAGTAGATAAGTTGTCGAACCATGTATATTTATATGTGTTTGATTTTTGAAATATCCCAACAGTATTAGAGCTTGTTTTTGAAAAAAAGATGTTTGATCCAAACCAATAAATCAAAATTCTCAAAACATGTTTTTGAACATACCATCATATAGGGGACGACGAGACAAATCCACTGGTGAAACTCCGGTGAAGAACCGATGTCCTACATATCCGTGCATGCTAACACGTGTCGACCTCAAAATTGTTCACACACACAGACCGCCACACACTTCTTCTTCGTCTGAATACCTGTAACTAAACCAAGTTAACGCTCTTGAAATGTAAGCAACCAGTCAACAGACACAACAATAATTTTACAAAGTCATCATCCTTGCCACTTACTATATCATTAGCCAAAATTCCACGTGGATCTGCCACGTCATCGGTTGTGGGCTTGTATTGCTTATATGTTTGACATTTCATCACGCCACATCATCATCTTAAGTTTTAATCCGGTGCGTCATAAGCATTATTTCAGCTGACAATGGCTTCATCTGCACCTTCCATTGGTTTAACATTTGACTAATCAGATTTGAGTCATTTCAAATTCGATTTAGGTGATCTTAGAGACATTTCCAATGTTTGTGGCCATTCTAGATGTAATCGTGAAGTTCGATTAAGCAAATTCTAAATCTAAAGTTAGCTAAAATGGCAGATGATATAAAAGATACTAGAATTGAAAAATTTAATGGGATAGATTTTAGATATTTAAAAATACAAATCAAAGACTATCTATATGAAAAGAAACTTCATCTTTCTTTGTCGGGGAGCAAACCAGAGAAAATGTTAGTCAGTATCATAAAGGTATTCACGTATGAATTTTATGCAAGATAAAATTATAAATAATTTAATGAGATAATAAAATTTCTTTATTAATGTACAAGATTATTCATTTTGATATGAAATTATAATTATAAAACAACAATATTTTTTAAGTAATTTTACAATCAAACTTCATACAAAAAACATATTAACCAAACATAACAAATTATTTTTTCTTAAACTATAATTTCAACCGTAATTTTAACTAAACACATTAAAATTAAAAACAAATCTCACAAAAAACACTTTTTATTAAATTATTTTTTTTAAACCACGTCCAGCAAAGCAACCACAATACTAAACAAACTTACCCAAAAAGCAGGTTGAATGTTAGAATTGTGGCAAACTTGGTCATTACATGAGGAGTTGCACAAAATAAAGAAACTTGAAGCTGACTCTGCGAATACTATTACAAATGAGGTATAAGGTACTTTGTTTCTGGGTACAAAGTCCAATTGATGATTGAATTTTTAATTCTGGTGTTTCATTTTACTGTACACCACACTATAAAATGATGCAAAACTATATCTTTAGAGATCACGATGTGGTCTATCTGGCTACCAATGGATATTGTGGGCATAAGAGATGTGCAAATCATGACAATAAATGGATCTATATAAAACTTACAAAATATAAGACATGTTTCTAGATTAAAGAGGAAACTGATTTTCATTAGACAACTTAACAACAGTAGTCATTTAATCTTTTTTTATGGAGGTATGTTGAAAGTATCGAAGAGAGTAATGGTTTTGGCTCGTGAAAAAAATTGGTATCTTGTATATGAACATAAAATTTGTAGGCATTATTGCCTCTATTAAAATAAAAAATCAGGTACAATTATGACACTATAAAATTAGCCATATAAGTCAAAATGAAGATACTTTAGTCAAAGAAAAGGTTGTCAAAGTTAAAAATATTAAACTAGATATTTATAAAAGTATCGAAGAGAGCAATGATTTTGGCTCGTGAAAAAAAATTGGTATCTTGTATATGAACATAAAATTTACAGGCATTATTGCCTCTACTAAAACAAAAAATTAGGTATAGTCAAAATAAAGATACTTTAGTCAAAGAAAAAATTGTCAGAGTTAAAAATATTGAACTAGATATTTGTAAAAGTTGTATTGTTAGAAAATAGAAAAAGCTTAGTTTCTTAAAGGTTAATAAGATCTTAAAACTAATAGAGCTAGAACTGGTACACACAGATTTACAGGGACCTTTTGCAATAGCATCTCTTGGAGGTTCTTGCACCAAGTTAAATGTTAAATCCAGGAAATATTTCTTCATTAGCTCTAGAGATGAAGAATTTGGATTTCAGTTCTGGGATGATTAGAACATGAAGATTATCAGAAGGAGGAACATGATTGTCAATAAGAAAGTTTTATATAAAAATAGATCAAGTGTAGAAACAGATATGACTTATTCAAATACAAGTCAACAAAAATATGAATTAATAAGATTAGAAAAGCTTTCAGATGTTACCGAGCAAAACAAAAATCAAAAGTCTTTACAAGAAGACTTAAGCACATCTGTACCAACTATTATATAGGAAGATATAGAGTCAAGTGAAACTATTATTTATGTTCGCAGGTCTTTAAGGACAGCAAAACCCCCACAACGATTCACACTTCTATTGAATTATATTTTTGTTAACAGATGAAGGTGAACCACAAACTTATGAAGAATCATTACAAGATGAAAACTCAAGCAAGTAGAAATTAACCATAAAGGACGAGATAGATTCTTTGTTGAAAAACAAGACCTGAGAGTTAAGCACACTACCTAAAAGAAAGAAAGCTTTGCAAAACAAGTGGGTTTACAAAGTAAAGACTAAGCATGATGGAAACAAAAAGTTCAAGGCAAGACTTGTTGTAAAAGGGTTTCAACATAAGAAAGAGATTGATTACTCTAACTTATTTTCTTTAATTATAAAGCCACAACAATAAAAGTTATTCTAGGGATAGTAATTGTAGAAAATTTACATCTTGAATAACTAGATATAAAAGCAACAACTCTTCTTAGTGATTTAGAGAAAGTTATTTATATGTAACAACCAAAGGGGTTTGTAATACAAAGAAAGAATAACCAAGTCTGCAAGATAAAAAAAAGCTTATAAGTTTGAAATAAGCTCCAAGACAGTGGTATAAGAAGTTTGACAACTTCTTATATAGTTTGGGGTACACAAGATGCCAAGCTGATCATTGTTACTATGTCAAACATTTTGACAAGTCCTATATTATTCTATTATTATATATAGATGATATGTTGATTGTAAGATCCGATATTAAAAAGATTGACGAGTTGAAACAGCATTTATCAAAACAGTTTGAAATACTTAGGAGCTGCTAAACAAATACTTGGCATGAGAATTATTGTAGATAAAGACAAAGGCACACTAAAGCTTTCACAAATAGAGAAGGTTCTCACCAGGTTTAATATGGATAATACTAAACCAATAAGTACACCTTTAGGTAATCATTTCAAGCTAAGTAAAAATTAGTTGCTAAAAATTAAGTTAGAATATGGATACATGGATAAGATTTTATATGTCCCAATTATTAGCTCTTTGGTGTATGTTATGGTCTATACCAGACCAGATATTGCCTATGCGATGGGAGTTGTAAGCCGGTATATAAGCAATTTTAAAAGTAGCATTGAAAGGCGATAAAATGGATCATGAAAGGTTCCATGAGACTTGTCTTACCTTCACAACTAGTAGTTTGAAACTTGAAGGTTTTGTAAATGCTAATCTAATAGGAGATGTTGATAGAAGAAAGAGCACTACAAGATATATATATATATATATATACTCTAGGAGGCATTGTTGTTTCTTGGAGTTCAAGTTTAAAAAAGATTGTCGCTCTTTCAACAACAAAAGTTGAATATGTTTGCAACCTTAAAATCTATAAAAAAAGATAGTATGATTATAAAGTTTCTTGAAATAATTGGACAAGATGAATGGAAAAGGTACTTTGTATAATGATAGTTACAGTGCAATTTTCCTTATCAAGAATCCAGCATTTCACTCCAGGTGCATATTCAAATCAAATATTACTTCATCTAATAATTGCTACATAATGAGCAACTAATGTTAGAAAATATATGTAGAAGCAAAAATTCAGTTGTCATGCTAATCAAAGGAGTTAAATTTGATAAATTAAAGTTATGTAAAATATTGGTTGGTCTTCAAGGATAAAAAATAATTTTATTATTTGTTTCTAAATGAAAGATTGTTAGTAAAGTAGAGACAAATAATGTCTCACCTCTATCATATACAAGTGTGAATAACTAATCACCCACTAGAGGCTTAATTGAAGGTCATAAATCATGTCATGATTTATGGCCATTACTCCTTGTTTAGTGTGTATATATATACTCAGTGAAGAGCTGCGTAGGTAAAGAGTATAGACAGAAGAAGACAGAAAAAGCTTGAGTGAAAGTGAGTTGAGTAAAGAAGAGTTTTCCCTTTCTTTTTTATTTAAATTGTTTATTTAATTGATTAATACAAATTAATAATTTCATGTAGCAAGTAAATTGCTAAATCATATAAATTTATATATATTTGATTTCTAAAATATCACAATACGAGATGATATAAAAAGGAATTATATTAAAGGATGTGATTTGTTTACATGAGGTGTATCTAGTCTAGCCTAAGCCTATAGGGAAGGTTTCTGCTTGGAATCGATGTGGAGAAACATATCATATACAGTGCAAGTATTATTATCTTATAGTTCCTTGTCCTGACATCTCTTATATTACTAGTCAATTCTTCTCACCTCTTTGCACGCCCTAGTCTGTCTCCGTGACATCTCTTTGCCCACTCTTTACTTGAGCTTGACTTCTCTTGCCCTAGTAGATTCACAACTGGCTATGACTTCTCCCTTGGCAATATTTTTATTTGTTGAGCGGCAAGAAGCAACTAGTTGTCACTAGATCCAGCATAGAATTCGAGAATTCTATTGGGAACTTCTTTTGCTTCGATTGTCACTTTAAGAGATGGGTGTCACTCATTTTGCTTTAATTATCATCAGTTGTGATTATCAGAGTGCTATCTAGATTGTTCGCAATGATATATTTTATCAACGCACAAAACCCATTGAGATAGATTGTCACTTTGTGCATCACCATCTCACTTATAGCACCATTGGACTACTATCAGTTTCTTTTGCTGGTTAAACTACTGATCTCTACACTAAGGTGCGTACTCCTGAGTGTCTTCAGAATTTAGTTTAAAACTCAAGTTGGTCTCCATTTTACCACCTTGAGTTTGTCCCATAGCAGTTAGAACGAGAAACCTTCCCCTCAGGCCAGACTACTCTTTTGTAAACAAATCACACCGTTGAATACAATTCTCTTCTCTTCTTATTGTCTCACTCCCACTCTTAAATTCAACTTCTTCTATGCAATTTCATGAGGGATTTTAATCTTTTTAAGCCACACGCTTCTACTTCCGGTATGATAAACTTTGGCTGTATAAGAAAATTAATCTCTTCCTCCGATCATAGTCGCGTTGAACGGTTTTAAATCAACATGGACATGTGCATTTGGAGCAAGTTTGACTCCAATTCAGTGACATTTCGAAACATATATAGGAAAGGGATCGAAGGAACATATTTTAGTGCCAGACCTGAACAGGTTTTAATTGGACGAAAGTGTCCCCTAATGTCATTGACAATGAATCTTGTTGTTATGCAGGGAAAAGCAGACGTGAACTGTCAAAATGCTGTCTCCCAGGTGAGTCTCTTCAACTTTATGTGTCAACAAAATTGTTAAAACCATTCATAGCTTCTTACTTTTTTATCACTTGACCACATTATAAATTGTTGGTTCAAGGAAGTGGAAAAGATAGAAGAGGCGGAATGCTTGCCGGAAGCTAGCAATGATATCAGACCCTGTGGTCGCAGCGGAAGGCGCACAGGAAGAAGTCGATGTAAGCATTTTGACCTAAAATGGCTTCTGAATGCCAAGCAATTTCTTTTGTTTCTCAATTGCTTGCGCAAGGTACTCAACTCTCAAATGACTTGCTGTGCAGCCATGGGCCCTTCGACAACAAATCGAAAAAATGCAGAAAAAGAGAAGACTGAAACCAAAAGGTTAGTTCACTTCCACCAGTTTCTCAACAATCTAGTCTTAAATACTAAATGGAAATGGGTCTTGATCGCGGCATTCCATTCTCCATGGGGCTAAAACCTTGCAAGTTTATGTAGAAACCATTTTGTTAGGGTGATATTCCACTAATAAAAGGCTCGCTCCCTATATTCTAGTAATAAAAGGCTTGCTACCTATATTAGAGATTAAGAGCATTGAGAACATTAGAAGCAAGTTAACAAGAAAATGAGCACTATGCCAAGTTCTCGAGCATTTTTTGGTGTGTCACCGTTCTGTATCACGCCACGATCGTGTAATTGTACATTTTCGAAAGTACATTAACCTTGAAGCCCTGCATTTCCCCTGTGCTGCAGGCGTTGTGTGCGAAGGCAATCTGCTAGGTTTAAATCCCAAGAGCGGGAACGTACCGAGAAGTTATTCGAGATTGAGGTTGCCAAGTTTCCAGTTTCAAGAGACAAGTCAAAGAAAGAAAATGGTCTAACTTCATCTATCACGAAGGAAGAAACTTGTGGAGCAGGAAATGAAGCACAGGTATCGCTTAGATCTTCTATCGGAAGGCCATTGCGAAGAGCAGCCGATAAGGTGCAATCCTACAAAGAAGTTCCGGTTAACGTAAAAATGCGCAGAGCAGAATTCACGAAGGGACAACAACTTTGAGTATTCGAAGAGTTATTTTTATATTACATGTTTTCTAAATACAACATTGTGTAATCTATGGACGATTGTGGTTTGTGTTATTGTCCTCTATATTTATCATCATAGGTGTTGTAAGTTGTTCGTGATTTTATTTACTGCAAGAGGGTTTCTGAGATAACCAACCGTCCATGAGCACATCTCAACTAGCACAAGTGTTCTATCTTGTCCGAATGGCATTGTATTAGTTTTTGCACGGTTTAGAACAAGTACTTTCAACTAAGATTACAAGAGAGATTTTACTGAATATCATGTACTGTATATATTAAAAAAAAAAAACTATCTTAACTTAATAATTTATAGTAAGTTAAGTTGTTAAATGGAATTTCAAGATATAATTTATATATTATTTAATATATTTTAAGTTTTTTCAAATTTAAAATTTACATAAATTCATACTACCTTATAATTAATTTTTTATCAAATAAATAAAAATAATAAAAATTAAAACTCGTAATTATTTGGTTATTAAAGCTTAATATTATATCAAATTAATAGTTTAAATTGTTAGTTAAGATTCTGTAATATATATATATATATATATATATATTTTGATTAGGACAAAACATAAACCATAAGGAAAAATGAATTGATCAATAATTTCCTTGCGTTTATGAAGCAAAATTCTTTAAAAATCGAGGATACGCAGTTCAAACACACCATGGATGAATCTATGATGGTCAGGGCCGTCACTTGAGTTTCAGGAAGTCCAAGTTGTGTCAATGCAGACCAGGTAAGAGGACAACAAGCCCATCCAATGAAATTAGACACCACACTGGATTTTTTTGGGAAAAGGTAGAGTGACCCAACTCTTCTTCACGCATGATTGCATTATCTGTTGATGTTCATAAACTTAGAGGTATACTAATATTAACCTTTTGTATACCTGAAACAAATATGGACTATTATATTTAATATCAGGCATAATTACACCAGTGGTAATCCAATTTTACAGCCTTTTTCAATGAAATACATAGGCTTCAATTTTATTTTATTTATGGTTTTAAGAATTAACTTTTTAAAAACTTCCCAAAAAGTGTTTTTGTCTACCCTTTGTCAATGCTGTATTTTTTTTTTTATTAACATGGATTATTGAATTTAACTTGTCCATACCTTGATTAATCTCATAACTTTTATATAAACCTTTGATAGTTATTATATTAACAACTACAAAACTTAAAATTAAAATTACAAAGAAAGTAAATATCTTGACCCCAAACTTTTATTACTAGATAATTTAATTGCTATGTTAATTTACGGTATGATATGTTCTTGGTACACTAAATCTTAGATTATCTTATTTGAGTGCAGATGCAGAGCTTTAACATTTCTCGTTTTGGTATGCTAAATCTTAGATTATCTTATTATGAAATATAATATGATTAATCAAGATTGATAAATAAATTATTAATATAATTTATTATTGTTATTATTTTAATAGAAGAAATGGGAAAACATGTGATGGAAAAATAAACAGAGGGTTTTTATAGATGTGCACGATTGGAACAATCTAGAAGTTAGTGTACTAAAATAGAAAAAGATTATAGTTCATGTATTTGATTGAGAGAAAAAATATTAAGTTGATATACTTAAAAAAAACCATGTAATTGAGATTAGAAAATTTTTAATTTTTTTATTTATCATAAGAGTAATCTGGAATTTTTTTTTATTTGACAATTAAAAGTATTATAAATGATTTAATACACGTGTTTTTTTTAGTTTTTATAAAATATTCTTACAACCTTTTTGAAAGATGAGATTAGTTCCCTTTAAAATTCATGGTTATCCCTTTTAATAAATATATTCTTTAAAAATCAAATTTTTATTTTTTTCCTTATAAAAATATAACAGCATCATAATTACTAAATAAATACTCTATTGGTATCTAATAAACGCGCTTTGAAACATTGCCTTCGTGTACTTAAGAAAATAAATCACAAGAAGTGATTTTTTTTAATTGTTATGCTGATTTATTAAGATTAATGTATAAGTTTATTGAAAATGGAATCCATGACAGGAAGGTAGACAGTTGTGAGCTTTAAACCATGATGGCAATGACCTCATGCCATAAATGGTCTCGACATTCTTCACTTTAACCACCGAAATTCTTCTAGTAACTAACTGTATTAGATTGGACCAGCTCTTACCAAATTCTTCATAGTAAATTAAACCGCGTGGGTCCCCTCTTCTTCCTACTTTTCTTCCCCTGTATTTTCAACCTTTTTCCACTGTATTTTATATTAGTTATTGTCGGGTTTAGAAGAGTAGTTTATGTTGTTTTTTGAAAAAAATTTATTTAAAAATATATTAAAATAATATTTTTTTTATTTTTAATATTAAATTATTAAAATAATTTAAAAAAATTAAAATTTAATAAAAAATCGGTTTAACTACATCCTTAAACAAGCTTTTAAAAATTAAATCAAGACAAAACCTCAATTATAAATCGAGAGGGTCATTAATGATCAATTTAGTTGCCTTGTGAGTTTTTAAAAAAACAGAATAATATTATTTTTTAAAAAATTAAAAAATTAATTGATAAATTATTCACAAGTCTCTTGATAAACTTATATTTTTTATCAAGTTAATTAAATTTTTTTAAAATATTTTTTATTTAAATCAATTTAAATTTTAAATCAGTTAAATCTTAAAAAATTAATTGATAGATTGTTCACAAATCTCTAGATAAACTTATATTTTTTATCAGGTTAATTAATTTTTTTAAAAAATATTTTTTATTTAAATCAATTCAAATTTTAAATTAGTTAAATCTTAAAATGTCCTAGTCATGGTAGGTTTTAAAATAATAAATTATATATTAGATATTTATTTTATTTATTTTTGAATTTAGTCTTACTATGTCAACTGAGAAAAATCGAGTTAGAAAAAGAAGGATGATAGAGCTGGAGCTATTGAATATAGATATTGACTACTTAACTTCTATTAGCCAAATATTCGTTTCTTGCAAGTGAAAATAACTTCCATTAACTTTCCGTTAATGCATCAAAATGTGACGCACTAATTGCATGTGAGGGAGTATAATTGTGTTTATTTTTTGAAGTATTTTTTATGTTAAAATATATTAAAATAATATTTTTTTATTTTTTAAAAATAATTTTTAAAATCGTTCAAAATATATAAAAAATTTAAATTTTAAAAATAAAATTTAATTTTTTTACAAACAGCGTTCCCAGTCGACTTTGATATGTGTAAAGGTAGATTTTGCTATGTGTCACTGTCTCTATCTTTCACCGAATGCTGCCTCCACATCCCCATAAAAATGGGGAAGAAAATCTAAAGAGGGATCTCTTTTCTTTTTTTTTTTCACAGGTCACAAGCAACAAAATTTAAAATTACTTGTGGGTGTTATTTTTTAAAATATTATTTATTTAAAAATATATTAAATTAATATTTTTTATATTTTAAAATTTATTTTTAATCCAAAAACACCAAAAAAATATTAATTTAAAATGAAAAATTATTTAAAAAAAAATAAAACACAAAAATAAACAAACTTTTATTATTTTTTTAGCAATGTGATTTCCTCTATCTGTGTTTTATCCATGAAAATACTAAAATCACTACCTTAATATTATAATATGTATCAATATAAATTTAGTAAAACGGTTGATGTGAATTGTTTAGATGAAGGGGAACAATCTATCAACAATTAAGTAAATTTCTAATCTAAAAATGAATGAATAATTATTTGTTTTAATTCGACGATTTGACACCTTTTGAAAGATGGGTCTGGAAATTTCAAACCGTGACCATGGGTCCAAGTTGCTGTACAGAGGAACAAGAGGGGGGACGTGGCGGAGCCTAAATAATATATAATTAAGTAGTAGAAACCAAGTAATCAACCATCCTCACATGCTTCGAAGGAATAAAAGATGAAACGGACAAAGTAGTGCGTCGTTTTATCAGACTTCGAGACCCCAAAACCGCGTCAAGTCATAATCACGGGTTATTAGCGAAGACTTTTTAGTTTGTTTTAAATTTAAGATTTTAAATCCAAGGGAGGAAGTCCACTATATTGTTCGAGGATGGAGCTTCTTATCCTGATCATGTGCAAGCCTGAATTACAATACCAAGTGGTCATGGTTTTTTATTTATCGAGTTCAAATAAACGAGTATTTAAAAAACATATATATTTTTCAAGCACGTAGGATGATATGAAAGATGTGATTTAAAAATATACGATTAAGGGGATATTAAAGAATGTGATAATAGTTGTTTTTTTAAAAATTATTTAAAAATATATTAAAATAATATTTTTATAATTTTTTAAAAATATTTTTAAAATATATAAACGAAAAAGGATGTAATCTTGAATCATATCAAAGCTTCTAAATTGATTTCTTTAAATAAAAAATAATGATATTTCTTCATGAATATTTTTTCTACATCGATATTTAATATTTTTTTAATTAAATTTTAAATAAATTATCTATACTTTTGAATTGATGCATTTAAAAACAAATTAGTTTATATATGTCTATTTCAAATTAATTTATTTATTGTCTATTTCATCTCAATGTTGATAAATTTTACACTTTTTATCATAAAAAACCATTCTAAACGTTTTTGGTTATTAATAACTAAATGTTGACTCCACGTAACATCTATCTTAAGAAACTCTAAATCTAATTTCCCTTTTTCTTTTCCAAATTATAAGCAATTTCTTCTCGAAGAGGTTTGTCATCAATAATCCTGTAGAAAGTCTAAATGTAATTTTTTTTCTTTTTATATCATTTATAATTTATGTTCAAACAACTTAACGTGTATTTAATATCTCCGTATCTTTTATAGTTATAGTTTTTTTTAAATAGATTCAAAAAAATATTTTTAGTTATAACTTTAAAATAATATATATTTAGTTAAAACTATAAAAAATAAATATTTGCATGTAAAATAAATAAAAACCAAGTTTCCATGTATGAAAAATGATTATATTAACTTTTACATAACCGACATATAGAATGCAATTATAGATAGAATCCAGTGCAAAAAACAAGATTTATTTAGCTAACCGAGCAATTTTTTTCTCAAAAGTTAGGTAAAAAACAGAAGTCGCCATAATATCAAACACTAGCACTACTCGTATAGCTACAAAAAGACATTTACGACCTAATCTTGTACCCCAAATTAAGTGCTTAGAAGAACACCTAAAGAGTAGAGGGAATAAATATATAATATATGTGTAGGAAATGTTGTAATGATAAAGATAGTAGTAGTGTGATTAAAATATAAAATTGGGTTGGAGAAAGCTTTAACTTTAGTGGAGCGACCGATTGGTGCTTGGGATTCCAAAGATCTCCAAGAACATGATATGATTAAGGATGGAATTGACGACTCACCTAAAGACTTAAAAGGAGAGAGCCCCTACATTTGATTCTCTTTTCTCCATTTATTTGTTTTCTTGGCCCCCACACGGTTAATCAAAGTTGGCATCCATGATTCTCTTCTAGGCCCCTCCCGACAGTTATTAGCCGTTAAGACCCCACCTCAATCGACCCGGAGACCAAACCACTCCTCCAAGCTAGCTCCTCCATGTATGCATCTAAGAGAATATATTTTCATTTGGTTTCTGTATTTTTATGAAAAATAATTAGTAGATATTAAATTACCATCTACCTATCAAACAATCCAGGGACGTTCTAGCCTTGATGTGACCTAGAATGATAAGTAGATCGTGTTCATTCCGAATTGCTTGTATGTTATGAGCAATCAGGTTGATTTGATTTGCAATTAGTTTTATATATGGTTAGCATGTTAAATCTTGATCTGGTATCAGATTTGCAAAATCTGTTCCATCACATTCACACAGCATTATTAAGCGGTGGCCGAGTGTGTGAAATGACCTTAGTTTTTACTCTTATATAATATATATATATATATGTTCACTGTGCAAGTTAAATTTATTTACTTCTAACCTACCTCGCCAACCCTAGAATTTAATATCAAGTAATGAGCTCTCTTTTATGGCATCAACGTTGCTAGAACATATTTGAAATAAAATATTTGTTGTTTAAACATTTATTAAAATATATTTTTGATATTAACATATTAAAAAAAAATAGTTTTAAAAGAAAACGGTTTCCATGTGTTTCTAGCTATATCAATCAAGCATTCTTACTAGCTTGCCATGATCTTGAACTTAAAAGAGCAGGTTTATACAAAGCAAGATCCTAATTAATTAAGACATCTACCAATTCTATATAGCTTTTGAAAGAATCAATTCTCTCAACTGTCCCAAAAGAAATTCGTTATTTCTTTTCAGAAAACTCCATTGTTTCTTTACGGAGTTCGTTATAGCTTTAAGACTCCCCTGAGATGCAAATGCCTGTAACACCATGAGTGTGTTCTATCCAAGATTCTAGACATAAAACCTTTAACTAAGATATTGCAAGGGCCATCTTTGAATTATTTTTTTTAAGCATAAAGCAGCTAGAATCGTTAAACATTTGATAAAACAAACTATTGAGTGACCCAATATGCTTAGTTATATAATTATGGAAGCGACCACGCATGTCTTGATAAGGTTTTTTTTTCTTTTTTCCAAATAATGCAGATCTTATCCACGCCGGGAAAAATCCTGTTAAACCTAGTTTTGGCCGACCAGATATTTCAAGAGCACTCTATATTTCCAACCTCAATGGAGAACCATATTCATTTGCATCATTTTTGTTCATACAGTTGCCTACATGTAGTGGTGCCTCGGAGGCTTATGTTGGGTTCAACTTATAATTAGTAGTATAGCTCAAGATAGAATTTTGTTGTCCATCTTGCCAACCAGATCATGGTCTCTACTCTCTTGGATATGACTTGCTGAACGTTCAATGCTGGCCTACATTATATTATATATCAGTAACAAAGAGATAGTATGTCCCGCAATATATCAGTACAAATTAACTGGTTGAAATCTTGACGCTATGGATAAAAAAGAAGAAGATTAAAATGTAACAAAAAAACATCTAAGTTAATAGAAAACTATAGGGTATTTTTAGTAAATTTGGCTAAATGAGTTAACTTTGAATTATTTTTTTTTTACTTTTTACTTAACTCAATTTTAAAATTAAACTATATAAAAATTTATTTTAATGTGGCCTAAATAACTTAACCGGTTTAAAAATATCCTGGTCGATTGGTAAAAAAATTAGATAATGAAATTGAAATAAAAATAATCTCTTAACTCAATTTCTTATCTATTTCAAGTTTAAAATTAAAATTATATGAGAATTATTTTGATGTAATACGGTTAATTTCACTAATTCAAAAACAATCTAACCAACTAATAAAAAAAATTGATATTAGAAAACCTCTCAATCTAATTTATTACTTAGGTTTATTTTAAAATTAAACCATATAAAATAAGCATGGTATAATTTGGTTCAACTCACTGATCTTAAAAAAACCTAACGACTTTCAAAGTTTTTAGAGATGAAATTAAACAGAACAATGAAATTAAAAATAAAATGAAAGGCTGAATTACAAAAGAAAAACTTCACTGATTGTACAACAGTGAAACTCCATAATCACTCTCAAGTTTTTTTTCACTAAAGAAGTAATCGCACTTAGATATATTCATTAGTATACTGGATGGATATGCTAGATAAAGATGATCCTACAATGATGTATCTTGTCTCCTCTTTTTGTATTTCGAGGTTACTTTCTTAAAGACTTCTGCACTCTAATTCAGGGACTAGAAGCAAACTATAAGAGAGGATCGTGGTTAAGTAGAGCTAGGCATGTTATATATAATATTTATTTATTAAAGTAATGATTATAATAATTAACAAGCATCATGACATGTTTACTATCATTATGATCATCATCATGATCATGATTATTAGTATTAATATTAATATTAATATTATCATTATCATCTTATAACATGTTTAAGAGTTGAGGCACCGCCTTACCATGGTGCCACATATTCTCTCAGGTTTAACTTTTTGACTTTTATTGATCAAGAAGGATTTAGGTATTTAGAGATAAACATCTAAACTTCACCATCTTTTTTGGATTTATAGACGCAATTAAAATAATACCAAGTAATTGTATTGCTACCATTTTAATATATATTAGGATCAATTAATTTAATTTTGAATTTAAGACTTTAAATTTGACAAATATGATCCAATATGAATAATATATATGTAACAAATATGTTTGAATATGAAAAGACATTGATTTAATTAGGAGATAATTTAAATAATTTAAATACTATATTGCTATAAATGGATAAGCACAAATCACTTCCCCACCTTTTAACTCAACTTTTCATTGCTATGTGTATATTTTAATTATTTCTGAAATTAGTACCAGTTTACAACACTCTTTGTAGGTCACAAATTACTTACAATATATATTTTAAAAAATTATTATGTTGATTATATTCTACTTTCAAACAACAATGTTCATTGTGAATTTGTTGAGTACGAATTCTCATAATAAAATTTCAAATTCTACCTCTAATTTCACAATTATTTTTTATAAATTTAAATCTTCTAGTTTTTCAATTTTGAGAGTAGCAAATTGATCCTAGATGTCTCCTAATTTTTTTTTTAATTTTCTCTTTAATTTTTCAACTTCAGCTTTTATATTTTTTATGAAAGACTTGAACTTTTATCTATTTTTTAATTTTATTTTTCAATTTTTCATGATTTTTAGCTTTACTCTTATTTTTCAAATTTTTGATCCTTGGATAACAAACATAATTTGATGCAAACGCCTTTCTCAATTATTTAGAAAACAAAATCAAAGTTTTCTTTACAAAACCACATTTGTTTTTCATTTTTAAGAATTTATTAACAATTTGAATTTTTACTTTGCAATCTATATGTCATAAAAAAATATTTTTTTATTTATTCTTTAATTTATTTTAATTAAACATATATTTTTTTAAATATTTTTATTTATTTTATGATCAATTTTACAGCCAAAAATGTTTTTTTTCCTAAAATTCTTAGCAAACTCTTCCTTTTAAAAAAATATTGTCAAAATTTATTTTTTTTTCATTTTTTTTTACCTATAATTAGGTTTGTTGTCATGATAAGAATTATAATTTGTTTGCGTTATGATACAGGTCAAATCAATTTTTTTTTTATAAAAAAATATCTAGAAACTAATGTGGTTTTTAGCATAAAAAAATTAAATTGTATAAAAATTAACTTGATGTAGTGTGGTCAACATAAAAGGTTCAAAGACAAATAATATAGTTGATAAAAATATAGTTTGACTAAAGAAAATAAAAATGATATCTAAAAAAAATACTAAAATAATAAAATTGGATCGATTCAGATCAACGAAAGTTAACCTGTCAAATTCACTATTTAGGTCAGATCCTAATAACCTAATATAACACAATTATTTTTTTTAATTAAAATCAATTATCAATTAACATAATATTAAAGAATAAAATTAAAAATAAAATCCAACCTAAAAACAGAGTCGAGTCAACTTGAGTCAACTTATCAAACCTAGATAATGAGATCGAAATAATCTTGTATAAGGTAAATTGAAATCAATTGTAAAGTTCAATTCCCAATAAATTCAATTTTAAAGAAAAAAAAAAAAAATAGAAAAGAAAAATAAAAGTTAAGGCAACCCACCATACCCATGATCTAGGTCATGACACTAAGATAATATCATAGAATTCACGCTAAAAAAAAATATGAAGTATAATTTTCAATCAATTCAATATTAAATGATAAAATTAAAAACAAATCAATAAAAAAAATTCAAATCAACTAGCCCAACTTGCGAATTGAGTCATAAGATCATGATAACCCCATAAAAAATAAATATAAAATAATTATATAAAACTCAATTCTCAATCATTCTAATGTTAAAGGATTAAATAAAAAAATAAAAAAAATAACTTAAGTCAACATGGATTAACTTGGTCAGCAAATCAGGGTAGCTCAATACAAAGAAAATAATATATATATATATATAGTTCAATTCCCAATTAACTCAATATTAAAGAATAAAATTAAAAAAAATAAATATTCAATTAAAAAAACAAAAAAAAAACCTTAAGTTAACCTAACTAACCTGCAAGATTTGAAACTTAGGTTATGAAATCATAATGATCCTAATGAAAGCTAACAAAAAAAATAAAAAAACTCAATTTTTAATTAATCCAGTATTGAAGAAAGTTGTTGAGAAAAAAATCAATTAAAAACAACAAAAAAATAACTCGAGTTAACACAACTAAACTATAAATTAAACTCTTAACTTGGGTTAAGAGACGAAGATATTCTATATAAAGTAAATTGAAATAAATTATAAAGTTTAGTTTCTAATTAACTCAATTTTAAAGGATAAAATTAAAAAAATTAATTAAAAAACACTCGAGTCAACCCTCTAAACCAATGATCCAAGTTATGAAATTGAAATAACCTCATAGAATTCAAACTAAATATGTATATATATATAATATAATATAATTACTAATCTATCAAACATTGAACGATAAAAAAGAAAAGATTTCAACTAAAAAAATGACAAAAAAAATAAAGATATAAAGATAAAAATAATTAAATTAAAAAAATAAAAATAAAAAAATAATTCAAATCAACATGGAATAACTGTTAAACTTGAGTCAAGATATAAAGATAGATCCATATAAAGCAAATATAAATAATTATAAATTTTAATTTTCAATAAACTCAATATTGAAGAATGAATAAAAAATATATTTTTAAAATTATTGAAAAGAAGATTTAATATTGATAGATGTACAAAGTGACTAAAAAATACTGTTTATTATTAAATAAAAACAATTTTCTAGACACATTATTTGAAGGCTCTAAAATTGTAACTAGCTTCAATTATTATAATTACTATTTTGCCAAAAGATGCACGTTCTTTTTGTTTGTTTTTTCTTCCTATCAAATTATCTCAAAAGCAGAAGCATGTATCTTTAACAATTTCGTCACATTTTATTTGTAAGAGTGCTTCCTTTGACAAAATTGAAGTATCAATACCAGTTGGGTTCAAAATTGAAGACTTTTCAAACTGATGTGGTAAGTGGAAAGTAATCTGTAATTATAAATAAAAGATACATGACATGGAAATTGGAAACACCCATGATCATAACTTGGAATACACATCAAATTTCATACCAAAATCATGGCATGTTTAACTTAGTAAGGGATCATCTTCGTCTTATCTTATTTTAGTTTGATTTAAACATAAAAAAATCATGTTTTTTATCCGTTCCTAGTGTCTTTATCTTTACCTCGAGACATAAACTAAATGCTCTAGCTTTGTGAGAACTTGGAAAAACGAGCATGACATGTTTAATTTAATACGGGATTATCTAGTAATAGGGTGAGTCTTAAATTAGTCAAACAAGCCTCCTTCCCTTCAAGGAGGACTTTCTTGTTCATAAGGGGTCCAATCTCTTTCTTTGGACATACATTGGTGGGAAAATTTGGTTACCAGCTCCTTTTTCTGACCAACTAAACTATATATATATATATATTGGATTGACTCCCTTGGTCCCATGAAGATGAAAGAGGAAGGGGGAGGATTAGATTTTTGTGCAAATTGTGAACATCTATCGCATTGTGCTTTGAATGTAGTGCGTGGCGAGTATGAGTGGCACATGCAAGGAAGCTCTCGAGTCAAAAAATGAGAGGCATGAGACGTATAATGAATAATTTATTTGTCATCGTATGTATGTGTTTGTCAAGAAAGACATGCCGGTTATTTGCTCCCTAAATCCAGCAAAAATTCCCAGACTTTGAAGAATTATAATGTGAATTCCTTTAGACGACTTCTATATACAATATTGAAATTATTCTAGAAACCATGGAGGACAGAGCTTCCAAAGATAACTTCAATTAGAGTTCCACCCACCATGCAATAACTCATTATTAGTACATAATTAATTATATACGCTACAAGGCAAGAAAATACGCTAACATTACAAGAAAACAGTTCAACCATTGCTTGACTTAAAATACTCGATCATAATGATACGCAGACATCCTAGTCCTAGTAGTTATTAACACTTTCTTGTGTTTACATTCTAAGGAAGGCTTAGGAATACTTATTCATTTTTATTTTTATATTTTTTTCATGAATTCTAACATACATACATACATATACGTGTGTGTGTGTGTAGAGGGAGAGAGAGAGAGAGAGGTTACTTGTCTTTAATATTGCTCTAAAATGGAACAAAAAAGAATTACTCTACGGACTGTAAGAGGATGAATTGATCGAGGAATTACACTACGGACAACAGAGAGATATGAAACACCAGAAGACAAGTAATTACTAACTGCAATCAGATTATTTAATTACTTAAACCCATTGAAAGAAAACAAAATTCTTTCGAGTTTCCAAGTGAAACCGTGAAAGAATCCTCACTAAAAGTAACTTCTAAATTAGTTAATTGCTTTACCATCGCACTAAAATATTCCTGTTCAACGGCTTCCTTCAGAAAGCAGCCGCCTTAAGGATTCTGAGTTGAAGACTGTTCAGACATCCCTCTTAATTCTTGATCCATATGAAGTTAAAGATTAGGGTTAAGCATATATTTCATTCCTTTAATATTTTTTTAATATTTCGTTAATGCGTGCTCGGTCTTCCATCCTTTTATTAAAGTCATCATTGTCCTCCACGATTTTTATTACGAGAGGAAAAGACAAATTCCATTACCCGAAAAAGAAGAAGAGAAAAATCAAAGAGAAGACACGTTGTGGACTATGGAGTGTCGTATGGACGAGGCAGCCCTCGCCGGAGAAAGTTCTGCCGTTCTGTTCGATGAAAATAATCATTCGATAAAGAATATTCACAGGTTTCATTTTATTTGGATTAAAAAAACACTTCCGTATCTATTTTTTCTCGTGCTAGTGAATTTGAGCCAGATCCCAGCTGACAAATAAGTCAATCTCAAATATTGATTATAGGTTATTTTCTTAATTATACCTCTTCGAAGATTTTATTTTCTCCCGTCCTTTAAAAATTATCAATTTAAGATTTTGATGAGAAAATAAAAATGTCTTTTATATTACTAACTCAATCCTAGGAACACAATCATTCTTCTTTCTTTACAATCAAGATTTATTCTCTCTCTCTTTTAGTATTTTATTTTTCTTTTTAAACCCGCTTTTTTTTTTCCATGTAACTCTTGGAGAACTATAAGAGGATGTGTCAAATGAAAAGCTAAAAATAAAAAAATATATTATTTTTGGTTTTTCATGCTTCAAAGTAAAATAATAACTAAAATTTTAAAATATCTTTTTTTTTATCAAAAATATTATTCCTATATATATCTTAAAAAAGGGTCAAAACACTTATTTTTTCTATTCTAATACAATTAATTTTTAAATGACTTTTTTATTAGAGTATACATGGTTAAAAAAATTATATTTATACTATTTAAAATATTATTTTATCAATTTATCTTTTCAAAATAACTTCTTTCTTCGGAGATGCTCTCAACATCACAAACAACCTAACTATCTAACCACAACAAAATATATTTTTCTATGTCAACATCTAGTATACTAAAAACTTTATACTAAATTACAAAAACAAATAATCAAATTTACAGACAAAAAAAATCCCTAAAATTTGATATCTAAAAATGAAAAATCCCAGATAAATTATTTTGTTTATCGATTCAAAATTCCTAAACCAAAAATCATAAATAAATTTCAGGTATGAATTTTTTTGCTGAGCAAAAATAATTTACATGCCATATAGACTTCTTTTGTTTGAGGCGTAGTGGTTGATGGAGAGTTTGATTTAGGATTTAGAAGATTTTAAATTCGGGTTTGTTCCATCTTGTATTGATATTGGTGAAAGTAAAATAGGTTTTTCTTTATTTTTTTTGGGTGGAAAGATTGAATTTCAAATTTTCAATTATGCAGTGAGATCTCAGAAAGATTGAAGCTCAAACATTCAATCTTTAAAAGATTTTCTTTTAGTTCTTAATTAAACTTGAAATTAAGAGCATAATTATTTCGAGTCTCTCTTACTCACTGTAACATTGACTCTCATCGTCAAGATTTCTTTCTCTGATTTTCTCCTTCGTTACTACAACAATGTCCCCAATCTCTCTAGAAGTGAAACATGATTCCACTTGTTAGCAGCTAACGAAGAAAGGAAACAAGTCGGTTGCCGCAGACAAGGAGAGGACTTTGTGCAAACCAAATTTTCAGATATTTGTCGATTTGTTTTCAATTTCCTACTTTTCATAGCTTGTGTATTTTTTTATTATTAATAAGACAAGGTTAAAACCCAAATTTTGATTTTTGTGTTGATTACAACTTGTAGGAGTTGTAGGTGGCTGGGATGGTAATGAAAAGGATGGGAGATGGTGGATTGTGACTGGATTTGTTTTGACATTTCTTGGTTGTTTTTATTTTAATTTTTGGATTTGTGTATTGTGTTGTTAGTCAGAAAGAAAATTGAATTCTAAGTTCAATTTAATTTATTTTAGTTTTTTATATTGAACTTGAAAATAAAAAAGAAATCAAAGGTAAAAAAAAAAGAAGCAAAAATATATAGGTTTTGATATGAGAAAACAATAGTTGGAGGAAGAAACAAAAATCTTGAGAGCTCTTTGAGCATTAAAATAAACACAATAATAAATTTATAATATTTTAGGGTTTTTTACTGATTGAGTTTGAAGAATTTTGACTTAGAAATAAACTACATAAATAATGTGATGTAACATATAATTTTTAAAAAGTATAAATAAAAAATGTTTTCGTGTTCTATAAGGTTTTATAATATATATTTTTTAAATAAAATAAAAAGTACTTAGACAGCAAGACAAGTAATATACGTACACTTGTGTGTGCACTGCAATTAAGTTGAATGATTTGAATACCATGATATTCAATTAATTCTTTTTTATTTAGCTCAAGCTTGGTCAATAACATAAGAAAAATCAAAGGCATATGAATATTAATTAAATATAATTATTTTACAAAATTAATTCTTTTGTATCGATACTTAATTTATATTAATTTCAATTTGAATGTTAAAATCATTTAATATCTTTATCTTATATGTTTTTTTTTTGCATTGCCTACATCACGAATTAATTATTGTTTTTCTCATAATAGTTTCTAAAGAAATGATTGTTTAAAAATATATGTTTTGTTCTCAGACATTCGGTGTTGAATAGTGAATTGATCAAACTATTACACAAAAATTATAAAATTTTAAAATTGCAATTGCATGTTTTTTTTTCTTCTAATGATCAAGATCTATTGAATATAATTTTAAAATATAATGTTTTTATTATATATTTTTGTAATGTATATATTTTGTTTGGATGTTTACTTATTTTATAGCATTTTTCTAAAAATTTATTGTATGAATGTATTATTTATACATTTTAGAATTTGTTTGAGATTTTATAAAATTTTATTGTTTGTAAATTGATGAAATTTAATTTGAATTTATGATTTAGATGTTTTATGATGGAATAAATAATAATTTATTTAATGAGTCCATTTTATATTTTGTTGATTTTATTGTTAGGTTGAAATTTTTAGTAAATATATAGAAATTTAAATTTATTTCATTTATATAATTAATTAATACAAATTATCATCAATATTTCATGTAGGTTTAACACAAGTAATAAATGATCATTCATGCATGTAGTGAGATTCATCTAAAGCACCGCGTATAATGAATTATTATATTATGATTTAAGATTTTATTAATTACATACTATTTAATCCGAGATATATTAGTAAAGACAATATTATATATTTATGTAAAAGGTGTAAAAATATAGTGTTTCTCGATCTATATGTTATAATGATACATCTCCTTCAGAAATAGTTTATTAAGTGATACATGTGCTGGTTTGCACATGGAAAACTATGTGTTTCTCATGAGACTATAGTAAAACTGATGACAAGGTTAATTTCTAATTCTAACAATTACATAAAATTATGAAAGACAATAATAATTCTTATAAAAATATAATTATTGATGTGAAGTGAATAAATTGAGATTGTGTTAGTAATGTTCAACAATAAATGAAAAATTTAAGGCAAACACAACCATATTTTTTTATCTTTTGAAAAATTATAATGAACCATCATGGAATGAATACACAAATCATAGTAAATTATCAGTTATTATGCAGATGTTTACCATAAAGTCGGATCATGAGTTAAGCGAGGACAACTATAAAAAAATTGTTAAATGAGAGAAAGTTATTTTACTTGAAGGAATATGCTAAAGGAAAACTGCTAGATCCATGATGAAACCCTTCGATCTAGAATACTAGAAAATGATTATTTTTTTTTGCTTTTAAAGTTTTGTCTTTTTTCATTTTCATCACTTTATTTTTTTGCAATTTTTATCTTGATGTACAAATTCATTTTTTTTGTTCTTGAATTTAAAGAATGAAAGAGAAAATATTTAAAAAACAATATAGAAGAGAGAAAATTGAAGGTTCGCTAACTTCCGGTCATGAAATAAAATTGTTCTTGGTATTAATGAGTTTCATTTAATAAGGTTTTTGTTTTAGTATTTTTTTATCCTTTTATTGCTGTAACTTTTTATATCGAGGTCAAGAAACATTTTTCCTCGATTTTATTCTATGTTTTTGGATTAATATGGAACTATTTTGAGTTGAAAGACTAATTTTCAGATTTTATAAGAATATTTATTATGTATTTAAATAAAAATATATCAAAAATTTATTTTTTAATCCAAAGATCCATGGCTTTTATTTTTCAACCTCCTCTAAAATGGTAGAAAATTTGAGCTTCAAAGCAACCTCGTTTGACTTTTTATATCAAGAAAAGAATAAAAATAAAAAGGCTAGGCAAGCAAGCTTAACCTTTTTTACCTTTAATTTTTTTTCTCTTCTATTTAAATTTAAATTCTATAGAATTATATATATTTTTTGTTTTTATCTTTGATTTTATTTTATTTCTTTCATGTGTGGATGCTTATTTTTAGTATCATATAATTAAATATAAAAGAATTTAAAAAAAAATTAAGTCTGAACAAATTTATAATTTTATTTTATTTCAATGTTATCCTTTTAAAATTTTAAAATAAAAAGTTAAAAAAATCATAGTTATTTTTTCTTAAATTCAGGTTGGGTGTTGAAATTTTTCTGATAATTCAAAATATTTATCTTTTTACATTAAAAATAACTTATAGTACGGCTCGCAAGGGGTCGAGGACAAATGGAAAAAACTAAGTACCAACTAGAAATAAACTAGAACTCCAAATGGAGACATCTTGCTACAGGATTTAAAGAAGTGTTCGCGGGAGAAAATCTACACCATCCAATGTCATCATACCATGTGTGCTCAAAAGTCACTCTAGATTTTGGAATGGCCATGTTTCGAGGAGGAAGAAAAGAAAAATTGACAATTTTTAAGTTCCAAAAACGAGGAATATAAACCAAATTAAACTGTGTCCCCTTGGCCTGGTCACATGGAACTTCCCCGAGAGTTTTAAGGTAAAAACAAATATTTCGACATTTTTTTTTCATGTAATAAATGCAAGGAGCTAGAAAAGTTCACTGATCACCCTCCTGCTCCCCCCACTGTACACTGGAGACTAGTCTTTTCCCACTTTCACCGCTCCATCTCATAATAATTCACGGCTCTAGTTTGATTATTGTCATGTTATGGACCATGATGGTGAATGGCACAGCCGAACTGAACCTTCCCTCCCTCGGTGTAAAATACTGACTTTACCCTATCTCCTATGGAGAAAGAGACAGGTAAAGCAGAGGTAGGATATTAGAAAATTGGCATCAGGAGCCTTTGGCTTTTTGTGCTTTTGTCCAACTCTCTCTCCCTGTGAGAAAAGCTACAGACAGCATACCGTAGAAAACAGTGGGGACTAGAACTTGATAGCATTAGCAGCTTCTTCTTATAAAAGAGCAATTGCCTACCTAAACCACTCAAAAACCCCCCCACCTCTCCCTCTCTCTTTCCCTTGGAAAAAGAGAGAATATATATAGCTCTGCTTCAGTCCACAAGTCAAGTGAAGAAGAGCATGGACAACCAAAGAAGTTCTGTTCTAAGCTGGGGTTACTACTGCCAAGGAAAGGTAATATACATTTCTTGAATCTATTGGCTCTCTTAGAATTAATTTTGCTTTCTGTTTTCCATACTCTCTGATGTTAGGAGTGTAATGGGGTTTTGTTTCTGATCTTGGATGTTAAGGAGCTAATTTGTGACGGTACCTCTGTGTTTTGACTAATGCAGACTATGGATGACCTTAGGAATTCCCTTTTGTACACAACGCTAGAGCTTGAGCAAACAAAGCTGGCAGTCCAAGAAGAGCTAAGAAAGAAAGATGACCAATTGTTTCATCTCAAGGATCTATTGGGCAAAGCCATCAGAGAAAGAGACGAGGCACAAGAGAAATGGAAAAGACTAGCCATTGAGAAGGTCCTACTCCAGCAGCAGCAACTTCACCAAAATGCTCCTCTCTCTGGGATTTCCAGCATTGAGGATGAACCCAGAAGAGGAATTGACTCCAGCAATGGCTTCTCATCATCAGATTGTGAGGAGAGCATTGTTTCATCTCCTGTTATCGACCCAACTCCACAACCATCCCAAGTGCCCCAAACAGCAGCACCACAAACTATCCCTCAAGCAGCAATTGAGCTGGTTCCTGAAAAGCCATTACCCGAAAAGGGAAAGCTTTTACAGGCAGTGATGAAAGCTGGTCCACTCTTACAGACTCTCCTCCTAGCTGGGCCACTTCCTCAATGGAGACACCCACCACCACCGCTCGATTCCTTTGAGATCCCACCTGTCACCATACCACCACCACCACCCCCACCACCCGCAGGACCTCAGCTTACCCACCAAGACTCTTTAACCAACCCTCATGGTTGCTATAGAAAAAGGGTTCTCTCTGATGGCTTTGATTCTCCTACAGAGACCAAGTACCAAAGGATAGCCCTCCACTGACGACCACACAACCCACTAAGTTATGATTTACAACTTTTATATATATTTATATCATTTAAATATACCACTAAT
The DNA here is from genome assembly GCA_015708895.1 of Populus ilicifolia. Taxonomy (NCBI): domain Eukaryota; kingdom Viridiplantae; phylum Streptophyta; class Magnoliopsida; order Malpighiales; family Salicaceae; genus Populus; species Populus ilicifolia. The sequence continues at coordinate 1,662,579 of SRLM01000408.1, read as the reverse complement.
TAAAAAAATTAGTGAGGAAAAGGAATTGCAGGATGGGCGCGAGACTGATCTAGCATTTTTGTACAGAAGTTTGTTTTAGAGAAGCTATTCCAAGTTGACCAAAGTGATGGGATGACAGAAGAGTAGTCGATGGTCTTGTTCTTGGTCAATGTTTTTGGGTGGAGATTTTGGTCTCTTCCTTCTTTTTTCCTTCTCTTATTCACATTTTAGTTTTTGTTCCATGATGTGAAAGGGGGCTTGATGATTTTCACTGCTGTTGCATGTAACTTGTAACTCGGATACAGTAGTCGTGGTGTGCAGGTTTGAGAAAAAGAGTGTGAACTTGAAAGGGAGATGAACACAGAACCGCAATCAAAAACATTGGTTGATGGTTGTGAAGTTGTTAGGATTGGAAGATGAGTCAGGCCAACAGCCATAGGGTTTGAGACCTGCTTGTCGGGTTGAGTGGATCCCACAAATCAGAATCAGGATCTACTGCTGGTGTGATATATGATTATAGTACTCCTTTTTTTCTTTTTTCTTTTTTCATTATTGAAGGAAAACGTATTGATTATACGAGTCTAGTTTTCTTGTGTTTTTAAAGGCTCCTCCTAGTGTGGCCATGTCTTCTGCTCCTAGATTAGTTAATCAACGTATCCAGTTTTATTAAGAGGAATTATAATTTTTAAAAATTGATATTTTAAAATCACAAAGTACGAAATGCAATTACTCAAAGATTATTTTCACCTCCTCTCTTCTTTAATCTACCAGGCAAATCCAATTTCTTGCTCTCTCTTCTTGCGATAATATATAAACAAAGACAGAGGCACTGATTGCCTCCAGGACTGCATGAAGCCCTAACAACGAAAACCTAAGCCAAGAACATTGATAAATAACTCTATGGTCATTTCCTTTAATATAAGATATCTGTTTCTTCCATGTTTATCATTGTTCTGACTGATTCGAACATGGGGTTGATCTTTTCCCATTCTAGTTAGGCAAGCAAGCTGGTAAATATAATTTGAAAAATGAATTAAGATAAATTTTACTTGAAGTGAAGTCTGAAGCCAAGCATCAACAGCGAAATACTTGGAGCAGACTCTCTGCAATGTCCAGCTTCTCACGCAGCCAAAGAAGGCTGAAGAAAGAGAACGCGTCTAACTAGCAATTGATAAAACCCCTTGGACAAGGTTAAAAATTTTGGGCTGCTAGAGCGAGAGCCGGCATGGATTGTCTGGTCTACACGGCAAATGCTTAGAAATGGTGGGGGGGAACTTGACTGGAAGATCGATCTGTATTTGTTCAAAAGATTAGACAGGACCTCCTTGCTCGAACTTTCTTGCAGTTTGGAAGGGAGAGGTCGCCATCATAATTATTTCTTGCACTAGACTGATCAGGCTGACAACCCTTTCAACACCCTTTCGTCTCAGAACTTCTTGCGAAGAAGATAATATCAGGCAATGCAATGATAGGAATTAAACAATTAAATTAAATTAAACCAGCAGATAAGTATAGGAAAAACTGCCTTTGCCCATAGGTGTCATGATAATGACAATAACTACAGTTACACAGACCCTTTAGAAAGAAATTCACTTCCATAAATTTGTTTTCGTATGTGACTTTACTGAGAAATAATTTAAAAAACATATTGTAACACAAAAATAATATACACCAATTCCACTAACTTCTTGAATTTCAAAGTTGACGAAGTTATTCTTCTTTCTTCTAAACCATTAGTATTATCTTTTAAAAATAATCCAATATCTATTTAATAAAATATGCATTCTCAAAATCAAGATAAACACTTGACAAAAAACAAATTATACATTGAAAGAGTTTATTTCAAAACACAATTAATTAAAAATATCATTTCTCTAAATTATTTACATTTATAAATAGAACATTGAGAAAGCTAAAATATATATTTTATATTTACCCTCCAATTAAGAATAAATATAAATCCTTTATGGTAATAATATAGCTACGACTTGTTTTTATAACCCAGATAAAAATAGAGGAAGTAGTAATTACACTAAAAATATAATTAATCTTTTTCTTAATTAATGATAAAAAATCATTTTTTTAAGATTATTATATTTTGTCTACATTTTTGTCAAAATTGATGCATGTGGTTTATTGCACAATATCATGAAGGTGAAGAAGGTTTTTCTCCCACCTTAAACATAATGAAGGTTAGACTTACATTAATCACAGAAAAGGGCTGAAACCTACTGGAAGCAGGAAACCCCCCTTACGGTTTAAGACCATAACATAGATGATCAAAATACAGGAGGTGTAGCGCAACTGAAGAGTTATTAATTTTAGGATTTTGAGATTAATTAAGGTGAATACAAGCTAATCCCAATACTCATATTAGTAATTGAAAAAAAAACATGATTTAGGAAAGACACAACAAAGAGAAATCCTAACCTCACAGGAGGATTCCTACGACTCCAATTGAGCTACAAGTATCTATTTTTAAAGCATAATTTGATTATCTGTCCCCCCTCCACCCTCCTCTGTTTTAGCAATGGGAATGCTTTTGCTTAATTGTTCAAATAATTTTTTTTTTGAATTAATGATATAATGATTGTGCTTAAACTCTGTCATTTAACAACTAGAAATTGTGACATCTTGGTGTTGCAGTTCAGTTGTTTTCAGAGTAGGGTTTTCCTCTAAAGAAGGTGACCATGCTTTGCTGACAAAAGGGGTAGCTGCATGATAATTTAGTATTGTAACGATGCTCAAACCATAGACATTTTAGACTCCCTTAATATTAGAAATCAGATGTTCTATTTGGAACCGAGAGGGGCCTGTGTTTCAAGCAAAACAAGAAAATCCCGGTGAACTGCTCAAGAACTTGATCTTCAACGCCATGTGGTAGCTAGCTATCATTGGGAAGTCATGCTCTGAGTATGGAAGCTCAAACACAACTAGTAGTCATTGGGAAATTGAACAGAATGGTTTTGATTTGCCCTGACATTGCTGATCTTTACAAGGAAACTTGCCTGGAAACGACAAGACATCGGAATTCTGTCCCGTATTCATCTTTAATGTCATCTTGATTAAGCATTCAAAGGCATCAACAGAAGCTCTTACACGCATATTAACCTGTTATGGTCTAACAAATTTTGTTTTAGTCACATGAATAGAATTTCACTTGCAAGTGAAATGGGAGCAATGAAGAAAGAGAAAGACGCACCCGTTGTTTAGTTTAGGATCTAATGAAACTTTTAGTGCATTTTTCAAAAGGGCCATTTACATTAAGATTCTCCAAAAACTATACAAGTTTCCCTTAGATCCTCCATTTGCCAAAAATGTTAATTTTACCATGGATTTATCATAACTCGTTAACTCCATCCTTTAATCTCGATAAACATGCTCGTCTCCCATCCTCTGTAGTTCTGACATGAATGTCGCTTTGCGCTCTTACTGTACAACTAGTCAATGTCTCGTGTGGTATTTTCTAAGAACAATGTAACAATGTTTGCTGAAAATTTGATAATGTTTTATTATATTGATCATACAATAAACAATCTTTCTGTTATTAATATGTTTGTCTTGTTGGCAATTCATATATTTAATTTTGGTTTAGCATTGAAGCTACTGGCTATTTAGGCATGCATTAGCAGCCCAAATCCAATACCCTGCTAATGGTAGCACACAAGATTTTGTTCACACTGCACGGACTGCTGATTTCCCTGCTTTAAATCAGCAGGGGAACCTGTATCCTCTGCTGGAAGAATGTAACGATTCTCAGAAGTAAAAACTAGCCCTTCTTTCTCCACGAGTTACTCTAATTGCTCAATTAATTTAGCCACATCAACCTGAAAAACATCATACTTTCTCATGATGAACCGTGATATCGCATCCTTGGTCGATCCCCCTTCTTCATTTAAATCCATATTTGCCTCCTGTATCATATTTATGAATGAAATCAAATCAAATAGGAAACTACACAGTGACAATTTCATTATTCCTTTGTTTTTCTAAAATCCAAGTAGAACAAGTTAAGACTCAAACCAGAGACCTACAATGCTACACCTGCCCTTGCTTTTTCAGGAAGAGTGCTGCTAGACTCCAGACTAGTTTGCACAAAAAATGAAATCTCTAGAGAAGCAGACATGAAAGAAAAGAGAGCATTCAAAAGGAAAAGAATTTGGTGTGGAGAGTGGTCTATTATGGTGGCCACCTGCTGTTTGGTGTGCGGTATTTTTGTTTGGTATTGGCTTGCCATTTTCACGATCATGTCATCCGCATTGAATTCCAGTCTCTCTGAATGGCATTACAGATCAAAACAGATATAGCAAATGTTAAACAACCACCTGATATACTAAAGTACCATAAATTTCGTAAGCCCACATTTCCCCAACATAACATTCACCACTGTAACGAAGATAGAGGAAAAGAATTAGAAGGAACTTACTTTAAAATTTTCTTTTCCCGAACATCAGTAGGGATCCGCGCTACTTGACAGTGAAAACTCGTTATTGAAGAGGGGGGGGGGGGGCGCAAGGGAGGAGTTCCAAGTACTGCATCGACACAGAAAACATTCAGAGGCAATACCGGCAATTTAAGAGGATTGACAATTTCACATTATACACTAAACTTAAATGTCAACAAGTACAACATAAAAAACACACGGAATGGAATTTGGAATATATTTTATTAAGATGAAAACAAATATACAGAAGAGAAGAATAAGCATCTCTTAAAAAACAAGCGCTGGCAAATTGCTGCAAAATAAACTCACCTGAGAAAACCAAAACCTTTATTGCATCATAGGTGCCTGAAGATTTTGGTTCTTAAATGTTGTCTTGTTCTCTTTTTTTTCTTTTTAATTGCAAAGACTCTGAATGACAAAGTAGATAGTGGAGTTAAGAAGAATCTTCAATGTTTTGCGATCCCGAACTCCATGAAAATTGTCAATAACCAATACTCCAAGCTCAGAAGGAAGATCCACTGTGCAACACTAAAAACAAACAACCTCATCCACACATCCTAAATAACAGGAAAAACTAGAAAAAAGGTGCCGTAACATCTCACCACACAGACCACATGAAGGAGACTGCCTTAGATGGCCTCCAAACTTGTAGTAAACAAGGGGATGCCAGTTTGTCAATGGATCCCCCCCAATATATCAGCTTTGCTCCATCAAATAATGCTTCCATGTTATTCCATGCATATTTCAAGATTTGGAATCTTAAAAGTACGTTTTTGTGGAACTAAATGTGATAACTTGTCTCTAGCATGCTTAAATAACATTCCATTTCAGAAAATCGGGAGCAAATCCCTTCATACATATATTCTTTGTTTGCTATTTCAAAATTTTAACCCCATCCTCCCAAGCCTCAGTCCAACGCACAGGCTAAACTACTCAGGATAAGACAATGCCACTGATCAGCTACAGGGCATGTACGTTTAAATTCAAAGTCATTGTTCGTTTCCTGCTTTCAAAAGCGACATCCGTGGTGTCAATATCACTCTATTAGTTAGATAAGTTATTTTATGTGCTCATGTTGTGATTGGTTTTAAAGTGAGTGTTAATTTACTGTGTTTTGGTTTTGTTTTGATAATTAACAGAGTGAAAGCGGAGGGGAGTTTAATATGGGTGAGGAAATTGAGTTAGCAAAAGAAGGAGACGGTTGCTTCTACTTGTAATTTCTATGTGCTGCAATCACTGAGATGTTGGTTTGTGTGCAACAGTGTAGTGCCTTGCATGAGAAGAGGATCTTGCTTAACCCTTCTTCAAGAGGTTTAAAACCTTCCCCCTGAATCTTGTTCTCAGAAATTGCCGCTTGCAGATTTTTCAATCCCGACTTGAATGACGCTGTAGTCTTTGTCTATCCATGTGAGCAGCTGAAGGTTAAGTCCTCTTCGTTTATGGAGGCTATAATTGTGGATAGAAGTGTAAGGAAGTTCAAAAACAGTTCGTCAGAAATGAACTACACAAATATTTCTTCTTTCACAAATTAGTGAAACCATTGTGTGATTTTGAACTGCTGATAGAACAAGAATAGAGCACCTGTAATTTTGAACACCAGCTAAAAGATGAATCGCACCATTTGGTATTCCGTTCTAAACGGCTATAGGTAAATTTTGAATTTTTTTGTTTATAATTAGTTTTTTTTTTTTATGTTTTTGAATACCGTGTATCCCGAAATCAATTGCAACTTCCTGCAAAAGGAAGCAATTTAGTTGCCCAATGCTGAAGCTTCGGTGTAATCTTTCCATCAAAAGACCGGCTCAAGTCTTATTTCGCCAAATCCTCAAGGAAGCTGGATTACAAGCCTGAACTCTCAGTGGTCATATCCCACATCGAAAAGACAAAACGTAGAGAAATAAATGGTGCACTATAAAAATGAAACCGTGTTTCTCGGATTCCTCATCTTTGCGCTTGGGGCGATGACGCAGCTAGTGAGGTTCTAACCGAGGCGCGTCAATTGCTGGTTGAAAACTATTTCCAAACCCCCTCTTAGGCCTGGGTCTGGCCCAGTGCCTTCGAGAATTTCTGGAAGGGCTCCCCGAGGGGTAAAGCCCCGCAAAACATAGTTCAATAAGTTTAAAACATATATTCTGCATGGGCGTTATAGTCAAACACAAGGGGTATCCGCTGGGAACGAAATTACAGAGACAAACCAGCAATGATAGAAAGCAGACGCCTCTAGTCCACAGACAGGTCCATAAGCAAAACTCGCAGGCAATGCGAGGAAAGGAACCTAAAATAAATACATGATAAAAAAAAAAATCAAATGATTTTATGATATTTATTTAGAGTTAGAGTTTGTCTTTGGAGTTATTTATCATTGTTTGTTTTTAGGGTTAATGATTAATGTTAGTGTTTAGGTTTTGTTATTGAAATTCATGATTATGGTTTAGAATTAGAGTATTGTTTAGAGTTTATATTTGCCATTAGCTTGTAGTTCTAAAGTTTGGTTTTTTGACATTAAAGTTGGCTTACAGTCTGATTTTATTTTTATTTTTGTTAAAATCGCTATTTTTTTATTTTTTTTAACATGTGCTAACTTACCATAGAAAAATCCAAATATGTTGTAAATTTATAACAAACTACTTGATCATATTTGTTTTTATGTTTAAACTTTTTTTGAAAAAATTTAAATTTTTTAATTTTTTAATTTTAAATTAATATTTTTTAATATTTATAGGTCATTTTAAAACAATAATTTAAAAAAATTAAAAATTATTATTTTAATATATTTTTAAATAATGTTTTTTTTTAAAAAATAATTACAACTATATTTTTAATCACTTCTTCCTTGCAAACAGTCGCAATAACAGCCACCCATTTCACAGGGAGCAGAGGCAGCCATGGAGGCAGGTAAGGCGACAAGCACTCGAAAGAAGATGCTTACGTGGACACCAGCTATAATAATTGTTGCGTATTTTAAGAAGGTATTCGATTATTAAGAAAAAGAACAGCATATAATAATCTCCAATTCCCAATGCCAAGGCATTTATTTTTAATTACCTTTTAAAAATTTCAAAATTTGAGCTGAAACAAATTCAAACTTCTATTCTTTTAAATTGATTTTATTTAATTTGAAATCTAGAAATCATATTTAAATCATTTTAGGGCGTACCTTGATATAAACATATCAAACGTATCATGTAATTACATATTGGTTACTACACATATATTGTTTAGTTGATATTATATTATTGATGTGTTATATATATATATATATATTTTAGATTAACGTGGGTGTCCGGGCCAGCTTTCGCGCACCACGACTAATCCCACGGGCCCTGAAGTTAACGACCATGTAAGCCTCCAGTGACCATCATATGAGCAACCAAGGACTCGAACCTGAGACCACAGAGGGAGCAAACCCCTTAATCCCAAGTCCTTACCACTTGGCCACCACCCAGATAGTTGATGTGTGTTATATTATTTACATACGTTCCAGGTTGAATATTATGTTTACATAATTATTTTTTTAACGTAAAAATAATAATTAAGGCATTGCTAATGAGGTTTCAATAAAAAAAAGAATTTAAACCATGTAAAAATTAATTTAATGTAATTATATTGATTTTGTATATTTAAAAATAATTTAAATGATCAATAAAAAATATTTTTTAAAAAAATAAAGATTACATATTATTTTAAAAATTAACACAACTTCCTAGATTGATTCGAGTTAATATAGGTTGGTTTGTCAAATTTACAATCCAGATCATGAAACTCAATTCTAAACTAACATAATATTACATGATAAAAAAATTTAAAAATTTAAAAATAACTTGAGTTAATTCAAATTAATTAGTGAAACATGTATCTTAGATCATTAGACCAGAATAATCTCATAAAAAGTAAACTAAAATAAATTATAAAATTTAATTCCTACTCAATCTAATATTGAATAATAAATATATAAAAAAATAAAAAAATAACTCAAAACATGAATCTAAGACAACCAGGATAATTCACTAAATTCACGATTCAACTCATATAATCAAAATAATCTCATAAATTGCAAATCAAAATAAATCAAAAGATGTAATTATTTATCAACCAAACATTGAATGATGAAATATGAAAAAGTATTAAATAAAAAAAAATTCAATTTAACTAGGTTAAATCAACAAATCTACGATTTAGATCATGATACTAGGATAACCTAATAGATAAAATCAAAATAAATTATAAAACTCAATCTATTCTAAACCGTGTTAAAAGAATGAAATTGAAATTAAAACAAAAACAAAAAAATAGATAAATGCTTTTAATAAACAATGATTCATTGGAGAGGGAACAATAAATTCTGCTTACCAGTTAGTTTTTATTAATGTTGAAGGATAAAAGTTTTCAAAACAATTTGAAGTTTAAGTTAAAAAAAATCTTAAAAATTTGAAGGACAAAAATAATTTTTTTATAAATATTTCACTATTCATTACTATTATGAAATTCCAAAATCTTTAAAAATAAATTACATCAAATACTAAAACTCTACTCTAACAATTCCTAACATTTTTTTAAAAGATTTATAATAAATATTCTTTAACAAAAATTTAATAGTGTTTGGGATAATTATGTTTTTAAAAATTTTAAATTTTTTATTTAAAATATTTTTTTATATTTTTAGATTGTTTTAATATATTAATATCAAAATTAATTTTTTAAAAATAAAAAAATTAATTTTAATATATTTTTAAATAAAAAACATTTTATATTATCGACAATTCCAAACATCCCTTCAACTCCTTTATCCCGTCCAACAAGATGTTATCAAAATGCATGGATTATAGCTACACAATACAGTAACATTTTAGGATAATAATAATAATAATAATAATAATAATAATAATAATAATAATAATAATAATAATAATAATAATTTTTAAAATATATTTTATTTAAAAATATATTAAAAAAATTTAATATATATATATAAATAAAAATTAAAAAATTTCAAAAACATTTTTTAACCGGAATTTTGTGTACTCAACTCATCTTATCTTGATGTGACAATTATATCAGTTAACTTGTTTATTGATTTGTTAATTAAGTAAACCATATCTTTATTTTCACAATGTTAAATAATATGGTTTCTATTTTCAGGAAAAAAGAGCTAATTGAGTTATTTTATACCACAAGATAAATATGTGCATGTACAATAGAATAGGTTTTCAGAAGGAACATCATCGTTCAATTTCAATACGAGAAATTTTATGGTCTGTTTTTTTTTTTTCTCCATTGAAAGTAAAATAAAATAAAGTAAGTAATGATTAATTTTGACCCAGTATGGAAAAATCAATGATTAATTTTGACCGAAAACTCATAATTATGTTTCTCAGAACACTGGTGATATTTTAAGCCGCAGAATTTAAATTTAAATCCCATATATAATGATCTCTCTAGACTTTCAACTTGGAAACACCATATCTTTACAAATGCTGGACTTGAAAATATAGGATGACAATGGGATCGGGATGTGATGAATATTCGTTTTATTCGATTGTTATTATTATCATCACTGAGTCCAGTGTGTGACTGTGGTTGCATTATTAGCCGAAATCATGGATGCTCGCTGCCATCTCTGCTTGAAAGGTATTGCAGACAGCCGATCCAAGGAGTGGATGTTACATGGGACTTTACAGTCCGCTATTAATAGTTAGGTTGTCATATAGTTAGATTTGGTAGTTACCAGACACAAGAGTCATGCTACTGGGACAAGAACATGACCCTTGTTTTGTTTTTTTTTTAACAATAGGGGACTTGCGTTTTACCGTCCGGCGAGCTAACTTTTCTATAACGTAAAATCGAAGAGAAAAGAGAGTTATTCAGCCCCACGTAACACCAAATGATCAGGGTCCCTGTCTATCCAGTTGCATTGCATGTGCTGGGGACTGATAGGACGTGATCTATAGTTATCAACGGCGGATGGGGGAAGAGCTATATATGGCTATCAAATTGAAAGCACTTCTCACTTCACCTATGAGGAAGGGTGCCCTCTCTGTCTGTCTTACATGCAACTTCGATGATCATATAGTATATGCGTCCATATCTATACATACAGGATTGATGCAAGTTTCAAGCAACGAGGTGATTTTAGCTGATACTTGTCAACTTTCTTCTTTTTTCTTTTTAACTTTCCAGCGTAGAGATGGGATTGATCACCGGAGCGATCAATGTGGGTTCGATCCCTACAAAAAGAGAGAAAGGTGGAAAGAAAAGATTTGAATCTGATTTTGCTAAGAGCATCGACAACTGGTCATGGCATGTGCATGAAAGTAACACGATGCCCCCTCTAGCTATATTTATTAAGCAAGAGAGATCAAGCAAACAAGGGACAAAAAAGAGGATGCATGGCCCTGACGTTCATTATGATCTATAAGGTTGCTCCTGTGCCTTGCCGTGCCTTTTCCTTAACGTTGAGATTGCGACCCTGAAAGTCTTTTTCATTTTATTTTTAATATTATCCTATTAAAGCAATTTTAAAAAACAAAAAAAATTAATTTAAAACTAAAAAAAATTCAAAAATCTTAAGAAATCAGTGTCTGAGACGATGACTAAGGAGTTTATGCCCCCAGGTGGAGGAAAATGTGTCCATCATTAATAAATTATTTACACCAGTTGTCACAAAAATGACAACATCAACTGACATAGCAAGAATTTATGATCAAGTACACGTGTTATGATTCATGGATATATTATTTTTTTTAAAAAAAAGGAAAAAGAGGAAGGAAAAAAAGTTGATTTACATGGAAAGGAGAAAAGGTGTTCTAAATCAGAAGTGTGCTAGCAAATTTCTCATCATCTGCCTTCAATCTAGCAGTAACAGCTTGTAAAGATAGTGGAGTGATGTTATGGAACCCTGCTGGTCACAATTAACAACGATGAACAGATTATTTTTTAAAAAAAGAATATAACAGAAAACACTTGGGTTTAGAGAATTATTTATTATTATTATTAGGTTCAATTCGTTTAATTTGAAAATTTCCGACTTAATTCTTTATCTATTTCTATTTAAAAATTAAATTTTATAACGGTTGTTTTAATTTAATCAATTTTTAAAAAATGGCTTATCAATTAAAAAAGATTTAAAATTAAAATTAGAAAAGAAATAAAATTTATAAGAAAAAAACCTTCCAACCCAACATTATTTTTTTTTTGAAAATGACATTGAAAAAAATTCACATAAAAACTTTTCAATTTAACCTTTTATCTAATATAAATTTAAATTTAAATTATATAAAATTTATTTTAATATAATTTAATTAATTTTATTAATTTAAAAATAATCTGAATGGTTGTTAAAAAAATAAAATTTAAAAAATAAAAAAATAAAGTTTTTTATGGTAAAATGGTTAATGAAGTATTTGCTTATATGATTCACTTAGCTTTTCAAATTATTATTTTTCAAATAATATTAAATTGTTTATATATATATATATCTATATATTTAATAATTTTGATATAAAAATTAAAAATTTAAAAAAATATTATTTTAATATATTAAAAAAACATTTTAAAAAATAGGATTCGCCCAGTCACGTTGAATCATTGTACTTTGTTTTGACGCTGCTTCTAAAGGGGCGGAAAAGACGGGTTGGAGCATAGAAAGTTATATTACAAGTTAGTCCCTACGATTCAAGAAAGAAATTGTTTAGTATTTTTAATTTGAAAACTTACATAAATATTCTTTACATATTTAAATTTATTAATATTGTAATATTACTTTGAAAATCACTCTTACTATCAATTAATTACAATTATAAAAGCTATCACAGTATTAAAAGCACATAAAATATCACAAATTCTGTATTTTTTTTTATCTTTAAAATATCTCTATTTTTAATTCCAAACTTTCAATTTCGTAGAAAATATTAAATCATTAAAAAAGCCTTTAGCTCTTCTTTCTTTCTCTTAACCTTCACTTCTCCCTGCTCAGCCACCATACCGATCATCACCTCTCTGCCTCCACCTCTTGGCGTTCTCTCCCTTCTTATCTTCTTGTTTGCTCTTCCCTCTCCTTATCTCTTCTCCCCTTTTCCCTCTGTAAATTTGACAAGTCTTTCAAATATTTAACGGTTTAGGATTAATTAATTAACTTTTAGAACTAAATAAACTATTTAACTCAGTTTATAAAACTGTAAGGACAAAAATAAGCAAGCAGGAGGAAGAGCAGAAGCAGAAACAAAAACCAAAACAAAACAAAAACCAGTCTTTGGTCGGGCAGGGCTCACCCACTAACGTCGCCTCTCCCACGCCTTCCTTTCTCGGCCTCCATCGAACCAGCCAAAAAAATAGAAGAGAAAAAAAAAGTATGAGCAGGTATTAAGAGTCCAAAACAACATTTCCTTTCTTGTCGTTTGTTCTTCTTCATACAGCAAAAACAATATCGTAAGGATTTTGGATCTCCTTGGCTGGTACGCCCTCAAGTCTCAGTATCTTCTTGGTTAGGGTTTTGATGTGATAATGGAGACGACGAGAATGAAGAAGTACAACAGGCAACTGAGTCCAGATAGAGCAAAAGTGTGGACAGAGAGGTCACCAAAGTATCAACAACAGAACCGTAAAGTTGCTGTTGTTTATTACCTCTGTAGAAATCGCCAGCTGGAGCACCCTCATTTCATTGAAGTCCCTCTTTCTTCACCTGATGGTCTCTACCTTAGAGGTATTTTTTGGTGATTTCTGTTTTGGGTTTTGGTTTCGAGAATGAATGTAATTTGATGTGTTGCTGCAGATGTGATTGGGAGGCTTGATGTTTTGAGAGGGAGAGGGATGGCTTCCTTGTATTCTTGGTCTTCTAAGAGGTCAAAGTTACTTTCTTTCTCCTGTTTTTAGTTTCTTGGACTGTTTTGATTTGAAAATCCTGAAAGAATTGAAAAATCTTTGGTAAAGATTCTTTCTCTTTTGCTGAAAAACTGTGGGTTATTTTTAGTTTATTCTGCTTGTGCTTATTTGTTCTTTTTTGTTTGTGTTATTTATCGCAGAAGCTATAAGAATGGATTTGTATGGCATGATCTCTGTGAGGATGATTTAATTCTTCCTGCTCATGGAAATGAATATGTTCTCAAAGGTTCTGAACTCTTTGAAGAATCTGATTCAGGTGCGCTATGGATGACATTCAGTTTGATTCATGGTTTACTTGTTGTTTTGTGACATGGATAGGTTGAAGTCCTGACAGCGTTTTAATCTCTGCAGATCATATCGCTCCTGGTGGAACCATAAAAATACAAAATCTGAAACTATTGCCACAACCAGCTTCTTCTAGAAGTCAAGATGACTCCTCGTCAGCTTCAAGTTTGAATGGAAAGGAAACAAAGCATTCTCAGGAAGATGAAATCTCCCCTAGATTACAACATCCAGGCTCCTCTGGCGTGTCTCCAGAGTCTACTGTTGGAAAGAATTCTACGTGGAATGGCTCTCTTAGCTTGACTGAATACAAGGTTTACAAGAGTGATGGATTCGCAAGTGCTTCAACTCAGACTGAGGAAAATGTAAGCAGACCTAAATCCCGAGAAACTTGTACAAGGGGTGTCTCGACTGATGATGCTTCTCTGGAACAGGAATGCAATGAGGATTGTCAAAATCGGCTTCCATGCGTGAAGGAAAATTCTGAGATCTGTGAGAATTCAGTTTCCCCTCCCCCGTCTTCCTCTAGCCCATCATCATCAGGCGGGAAGACTGAAACTTTGGAGTCTCTTATTAGAGCTGATGTTAATAAAATCAACAGTTTTAGAATTATTGAAGAGGAAGACATTCGAATGCCAAACAATGCAAGACTCAAGGCCACTAATATGTTGATGCAATTGATCTCCTGTGGGTCAATTTCAGTGAAAGATCACAGTTTTGGACTAGTTCCAACCTACAGGCCGAGATTTTCTCATTCAAAATTTCCTTCACCGTTGTACTCTACTTCAATAATGTTAGGAGAGCTTGATTGCTTGCCAGAGAATCCAAGGGTGACGGGTCTCAGATTGGAAGAAAAGGAGTATTTCAGTGGGAGCCTGATCGAGATGAAAATGCTAGAGGGAGGAGATGGGCTTGCTTGTCTGAAGCGTTCTTCTTCTTACAATGCAGACAGGTTAACATTGCTTCAACCCTTGCTTCTCTTTCGTGTTAAATCCTTTGCATATCATTTAAATGTGCTAGCTTCTTTCACCTCCCTTATGGATCTATGGATGCAAGCTGGTTGTTGCAGTACTAAAACCTAATAAGCTAATACATGACGTTTCTACATATTTTACAATAAGAGCACGCACAATCTAAGGTTTGGCTTGTTGAATGATGACTTGAATTGGGTTATTTAACTTAGCAAATAGGCTTGTTAACCAGTTTAGGATAGTTGGCAATTTACCAGATAGGTGTTCTGAAGAATTGTTACACTTGAGACATTTTTGCCACCACTGGAGACAGGCTAAATTGACAACTCAGATGACTGGTAATTTGAATGTTTTATTAGGTTAATTAACTTGACTGGTTTAGCCTCTGAACCGGGTATTCTTGAGGCATCATCCAAGAATCAACCTTGAGTTTTCATTTTGGTCATTTGGCTTGGTAAAGAGAATCCACAACGTCAACCAGTGGATTTCCTTACTATTGTTTCAGTTTAATGTAGGGATCCCATAATGTTGGTAAGGACATAATATGATGGTATTTACTTGTTGGAGCTAAAATATTTTCCCTTATGTGAGACTTGTAACCCCACCCTCTTTAACCTTACTGCTTTCCCTGCACTTTAGTTGTTAATAATGAGGTCACATGCAATGTCCCATTGTATTTAAGTCATCCTAGAGTGCTGGTATTCAAAAGCTCAAAGCTTTTACTGAGCAAAGCACAGAAAATTTTATAGGCTATAATTGGTCTGCACAACAAAAAGGTCATTCCACAAATTGAGTCATTATGGTCGGGTTTGGAATGATGCACAGGACGGGAGGAACAAGAAAGCAGATAGCATGAGACGAGACACCAGGAACAAGACTAATTTGTGTTTGGTAGACAAGATACAATTTTCTGTCCCTGTCTGTCTGATTGATACTATAGGAATAAAATAACATGAAAAAAATTATATTTATTTTGAAATGTGATAGTATTGGAGTAAAATTTATAAAAATACGTAAAAAATTCTTCTGTTTTGTCATGGGAAAAGGTATTATTCAAAGAGGAAGTAGTTCTACATACCGTCCTTGTTATTTATCAATCCACCTTAATTACAAACATAAATTAAATTTCAGGATGCGTAAACAACCAGATTCAGTTGAAGACAATGGCGAGTCACCCTCTGGACACTCAAAATGCATCTCACAATCAATAAAAGCCTCCCTAAGCAAGCAGCCTCACGGCATATCTTTGCGATCACCTGTTTCTGATAAACCTAGAAACTCCTCTGACGGGGCTGATGGCTCTCAAGTAGTACATTATAGCTTATCAAATGGTGGCATTCAGAGAATCACAGAGCCTGTTCCAGGTAAGAAACAATCAAAGAAGCTCGATTCTTTCAGAGAGGAGAGGGTGATCAAGATCGAAGAAAGTTAAGTGTTGACTCCAATCTGCTTTAAAAGTTGCTGCTAAATTTTATCTTTCTGTTGTCGCATTTTGACATTATTCTGATCTCCTCTCAACAGGCTTGCTTCAGGAGCTCGGGTTATAATCCACTCCAAAGCCCCATGTAACCCTGCTGTTTGCCGCTCGTAGGGCGAAATTTGGAGGCAAATCAATGTTAACTAACAGTCGGTTCCATTTGAAGAGGCTTGTTGATTGTATAAAACTACTAGTTTTCAAATTTGGTTTAAATGTCAACTAATGATCAAAGTTAATTGGCGGGTCATTCTGTAAATAAAAAGAGTTCAAAAAAGTTTAGAGAGGAAAAAGGGAATTGGCCTATATGCAAGGGTGCAAGTTCAGGCATCGTCCGCCGGGTGTCAGCTTCTTCTTCTTTTTTTTTAAATAATTGAATCGTACCTTTTCGTGTAACTGTAGTTGCAAAACTGTCCTTGAGCAGTGATGCTTTTGCTACAGTGAACTGTCACAGCAACTGCGACCATATACTATTTTTCATTGACCTTTTTTTGCCTGCGCTATCCTTGTCAACTGTAAACACCCGTTTATAGTGCTGGGGCCCCTCTTCCTTTGCGACAAATTAAAGCCATGCTACTGGAATGGCATTCATCGTCGTGGGCAGGCGAGAAAAGCTTGTAATATTCACATGTGAAGAGCTTTTTTCCCTAGAATGGTGATTGAGGTTTACCTTTCTCTAGCTGGGTTGCTTGAATCGATAATAAAGGCATTTTTCAGTCGACAAACAACCGAAGCAACCCACTTGGATTGTCTTCTCTATTTTTTCCCATTCCTTGGAGACATCGACCGCGAAGGTACTCCACGAGAGAGGAAGAGAAGAAAAGCCATTGTTTTATTACTGTGTTCGACATTTTGATAATTTTTAAATTATGATACAGGTTCACTAAACAGTTGGATGTGTGAACTGCTCACTGCTTTGTCCCATTCTTACTACCTATACACCGAATTTGAGGCGTCTCTGCTGTATACTCTAGGGTTATGTGCTCTGCACTATGCACTGCAGGCTTGGCTGGAATAGAAAAACTAACGAGGCCTTGTCATTTTTTATTAGCTTCTGTGCAGTTGATCAATTTGTATCCACCAAGCAGAGACCAGACATTCCACCAGCCACTGTGGCTTTCGTGTAGGCTGGTGGATAAAACAATACATTGCGAGAGGAGAGAGGAGAGGTCAAGAGTTTCGAGTTCCATGAGTCACTTGTATTTTTCATTTTCTTTTTATTAGATATTTTATCAACTGTGGTTAATTGATTAACTAGGTGTAATTTCGTTGCTAATGATGCAAATTAGAAAATTCGTTAATTTGATCAACTGCTTTTGCCAAGTATACTTTACAGTTTGTTTTCAAAACAAGTGTACTTAAGAGAAGCTTTTATTATACGTAATCAAGCAAGCTTAACATTGCTTTTTATTTATAAGAAACAAAAATATAAAGTCAAAATATGCAGGACTGACTGGATAATCAAAGGATCTACAGTACATATTGACCCTTTTCTGTTGATGAAAATATTAATGAGATATGTTAAGTAATTGTTTGTTTTTTTGGGTTCATGGTTGTTTTTTAAAATGTTTTTTTTAATATATATAAATAATATATATTTTTTATTTTTTAAAAATCTTTTTTTAATATCAGTCAATCAAATCATTAGAAAAACATAAAAATAATAATTCTAAATAAAAAAATCAAAGTTTTGGAAACGCGCGGCCAACTGCTTCCCAAAAGCTTACTGAAACTTGTTATTTACCGGCAACCAAACAGTCTCAAGACACAAATGAAGATACAAAAGAAAACTTCTAGCTTGAAGCCTATTAGGAGACATTCTGAATACATTCAAAGTTACGTGTTAAATCATTACCGGTATAGATGAAGTGTTTATCAGCAACCTTAGCACTATCAGCTACCCGATGTAGAACTAAATACCGGATCTGTTTCCCATCAGGAGAAATCTTATTGAAGATGAAGATGAAGATGAAGTTGTTCCTAGCAATCCAGATTGACCATGCAACTGAGTAAAGGATCAAGGTACCAGAGGCAACTGAGTAAAGGATCAAGGTATCAGAGCTTTAAACAATTTCCACTACTAAAATAAAGTTTTTGTGAAATGAACTGACAGAGCAATACCTATTATATTTTATAAAAATATAATTTTATGATCGAATTCATAATTTTGTTGGCCATAATACTTATATTCCTAACCTTTTCTTTTCTTTTTTATGATAACCAACCTTTAATTGACAAAAATCTAAATATCTGTGTATTGTTTTCTTATCATGCATTTTTGGTGCCTTTTATGATATAGAAAACAATTATGAAAATCATTAAAAATAATTATTTATTATAATCTCTGAACTAAAATAAATTTTAACATAAAAAAATGATAACCATATCACCACAAATTTTTTTAGTATTGTTATTAAATGTGAAATAAAGAGTAAAACTTTAAAACTCCCAACCTAACTATTTTTCTAGCTTAAATTTTAAATTAAATTAAATGAGAATTGTCTCAGAATAACATGTCGACTTACATGTCTATTTTGTTTTTTGAAAAAACTCATGTTGATTTATCAAACTCATAACCTAGATTAGGAATTTTACCAGGATTAATTAATTTTTTTATTATAAAATATTATATGTAAAAAATAAAATTTAATTCACAATCAATTAAATACTAAATAATAATTTTTTTTAAATAAAACACTAAATAAAAATCTAAAATTAAAAGATAAAATAAAATAAAAAATAAAATAAAACAAAAAGCTTAAACGCCAGAGCCAGGGTAGCCCAATGTGTGAGGGCCTGTTATTTTTTATTTTTTTAACCTTTACTTCATTAAAAAATAGGAAGTTATGTTTCTTGCTGTGTGGTAAATGACAGATGATCCGCCTGGTTATAGCCTAGATTCCAGCCATAAAATGCAATTCATTATTGAACAATTGCATTGAAATGAAGCTTATCATTCCAAGTAGCAGAAAACCAGTTCCAACCAGCGCCACAAACAATTGAAAAAAACTTGATACATACGAAATTTCTCCATCGTTTTTTCAAAGACTCGCTCTGCAATGAAATCCTGTGTGCTGCTTGCCTTTTCAATGTCCAATTGGGCCTTTTGATAGAATTTTAGCTATGGGTGCATTCTTAGTTACCTGTCCTTTTATTTTGGAAATGAAATAAAAAGTAAATTCATTCTGACATTATTCTTGTTTATGTCTCTGTCTCCTCCCTAATCAAACATAACCCCACTTCTTTTTCTCTAGCACGAGCCTGTTTAACTCGGAGGGTTTTCCTGTGCCGAATCCAAGGATTCGAGCCTGCTCATTATTTCTGGATCAATTTTACTTTCAACGTCGAGATTGACGATGTAGACATGTTTCTCTACCCCTTCAAGCATCTCGATCACTCCTTTTGGATCAACTTTACTTTCAATTGATATCGAACCGCCTTCTTTATCAATAGACTTGACGGTCACTTCTATCAAAAGATACAAAAATTGAAAAAATAGTCACATCTCCTCTTCACAGAAGAAAAAAAGAGGGCAAGAGTTGAACATTAATGTTGTTGCAAATGGTGAAAGAAGTAAGATGGATATGTTTGAAAACGAAACCTCTTGAGCTCCTCAATGTCTCTTCAATTTTAGACCAATCTGGAGAGCCAGATGCCACTACTAGAGTAGCCTACCAGCAAAAATGAAAAGGAATGAATTTTGCGAAAAAAAATTGAAAATGAACAATGGAAGTCGAGGGTAATTATAGAGCTAGAGAATCGTCTCGGATCAATGGCTTTAGCAAAGTCATGCAGCTTCCATATTTATGTTAATGCTACATAGCATAATTGTAAACTTGCTAGCTAATTAATCCGAATTAATTTAAAACACACACATATATTAAAATAACATCATTTTAATTTTAATTTTTTAAAAATTTTGGTATGATTAACCGGTCCATGATGGAGTTGGTCAACTTGAGTTTGATCTTTTTTATTTATTAAATCTAGCCTATATTAAAAGCCAAGTTGACAAATAATTAAATTAACTTGATAGATTGGATTAAGTTTATAATTTGTTTTACTTATTAAATCTAGCCTGCATTAAAAGCCAAGCTAACAGATCATTAAATTAACCTATTAGATTAGATCAAGTTTATGTTTTTTTTTTATTTGTTAAATCTAGTCTATATGAAAAATTAAATTGAAATAATCTGTTAGATTATATCAAGTTTAATATCACTAAAATAAATTACCTATTTTAAAGGCAAGGTGTTAATTTTATTTTAGCTATACAATCGGAGATCAATCTAAGAAATTATTGAACTCATTGAATGGTCGAAATTAAATATAATACATGCCAACGAGAGGATTATTGACAAAATAATTGCTAATAATTACATACTTAGCAATATCATCTAACCATCCCAAGAAAAGCTAATTCACCTTGAATTTCTCCACAGTTGTATATTTTTTTGATGGAGAGCCCGATGTTTCATCAGAGATCCCACAAATTTCCTTTATTTTATTTTCCATCGTGGCCACGTCCGTTTTGTCTGAATTATCTTCAACCTCCATGTTAATAAAATAGACATGTTTCTCTACTTTTTGAAGCATTGCAACCACTTTGTTTGGGTCAATTCTACCTTCAATTGATATAAAACCTGTTTCTCGATTAATAGATTTGACGGTCAAATCTAGCAAAAAAAATAAAATATAAATCATGCCATTAATTTCTCTTTTTATACGATAAAAAAGAAGGATAAATGTAAATGATAAGAATAGGAAGATGAAATTGTTTTTTTTTTTTGGTAATGAATAAATAAAACCTCTGCTACTCAATGTTTCTTCAATTCCTGACCAATTTGCAGACTCAGCTAGCACTAGTAGATTCGCCTATAATTAAAAAAACAAATATGAATGAGAAAACATGGATTTTCTGAACGAAAGACGAACAATAGAACATGTATTTACCTTGGACTTGAATATTTTCGCATCCATTGGCACATCCATTTTCACAAGAGAAGGAGAAAACTCTGATAAGACAATTGCTTTGCTAAATGTAAGTAATTTTGTTTGGATCAATATCCTTATTTATAAAGGGGTGAGTTATAATAACCCCCTAGAGTATACAAGAACTAATTAAGAGTTTAAAGATTTAAGATAACCTCCCTATTGTGTCCAAAATGCCCTGATTAATACTTAAAAAAAGACATTAGCCAAATTAAGAAATTTAAAAAAAAATAGAGAAAGAACATCAAAAGATAAACTAATTAAGAATATTAATATTATTTAAAACGATGTCCTATTTTCTAATATCCTCTCTATTTTTTTTTAAAGTTCATAGTTTAACTATCTTTTTTGTTTAGTAATTAAGGACATTATGGGTATAAAGGAGTTTTTATAATATTTTTGTTAACTTAAAAAATGTTTTCGTCAAATTTTTTAAATTTGAATAAAATTAGTATTTATATGAAGTCTTGAAATGACAGGAATGAATATAATTAGTATCACCATAACCTCTTGAAGTAATTGGTAACATGCACTGAAATCTTTTATAGAAATAGTTTTGGATTCCCACAATCTATGCAAGATTGTCTAATTGAAAATGAGGAGAAAATGTGTTTAATACCTTTTGATTGGCAAATGCACACATATTATTACATAGGAATAATAAGGATACTTATATATCATGGAATTTTAATATCATTAACATATTAACTATTTTTATTTTATTGTATATCAATTTTATTAGAGAATTCTAATGGACTTTTATGGTGTTCATCATCAAGATTTCAATGTTATTTTTGAATATAGATATCAAACTCATGAAATTGTTTAAAATTTCTATAAATTAAAGGGGCATGTTGAGGAAACAAATCAAGATATTATATTTTGGATTCAAATTCAATCAATAGAATGATTAATTAATCATAGAGGAAAGCAAGTATTACAATGATGAAATTAAAGAATTAGAATAAATGAATATTCCAATTTATTTCCATAATTGTTTGGTTGTGTTTTTATATATACCTTTTAATTTCTTGATTGTAATAAAACATATCTATCAATAAAGTTTCTCATTTTTAACACAATGGATTAAACAAAGATGAAATTGAAATATAAAACTTTAATTTCTCAACTTCTACAAGTGGAGTTAATATTTTTTGTTATAGATATTTATAAATAGAAAAGATTTTAAAAATAAAATGGGTCTAACAAATATATCAAAACCAAAAGACTTGGGTTTGGAAATTAGCCAACTCCAAGTTAGTGTATGTTTATAAAATATGTCAGAATCAAAAGACTTGGATTTAACAGTTAGCTAAGTTTAAAGTAATGTAAATTTGATAAATATATCACATTTAAAGGACTTGGGTTTTACAGTTAGTCAAGCTTATAATAACTTAAGTCTAGCAAACATGTCACCCTCTAAATACTTGGGTTTGATAGTTAGCTAAGTTCAAGGTGACGTGGGTTTGACAAATAAATTAGACTTCAAGTATTTGAGTTTGATAATTAGCCAAGCCCAAGATGATATAAATATGATAAATAAATCAAACTTAAAGTACTTGAGTTATAAATATTTATAAATAGAAAAGATTTTAAAAATAAAATGGGTCTCACAAATATATCAAAACCAAAAGACTTGGGTTTGGAAATTAGCTAACTCCAAGTTAATGTATGTTTAGAAAATATGTCAGAATCAAAAGACTTCAGTTTAATGGTCAGCTAAGTTTAAAGTAATGTAAATTTAATAAATATATCAGATTCAAAGAACTTGAGTTTTACAGTTAGTCAAGCCAATAATAACTTAAGTCTAACAAACATGTCACCCCCTAAATACTTAGGTTTGATAGTTAGCTAAGTCTAAGATGACGTGAGTTTAACAAATAAGTTAGACTTCAAGTATTTGAGTTTGATAATTAGCATAAATATGATAAATAAATTAAACTTAAAGTACTTGAGTTTGACAATTAGTTAAACCCAAGGTAACATGGATATATGAAGCTAAATACTTGATCTTAAAAGATCTCCTAAATTAAAAGTATTCTAGGTATAATAAACCATCATGTCTCTTTATAAGTCATTCATATTTGATGAAATAATTTCTCTATTCTCATAGGTGTACAAAAGATCTTTTAAAAGACATACCGTTTTTATTATTTTATTAATGATATGTAAGAGATATTTATCTTTTATTAATATTATTGAAAGTAAAGAACTTTCTAATCTTTTTTTTTTTCTAAAAACAACAAGGTTTAGAGGGTATGGATATCCCCTAAACTATTTAGGAAAAAGTAAGAATTTTTTATTTTTTAAAATAAAATTTATGTAGATTTCATGGGATTAACTATCTTAAAACTCAAGAACATCTTTGTTCTTTGAATTTAAAATCCTCTAAGTTATTTATTTTTTTCCATAAAGATATTAATTTTATCATCAAAAGGTTTTTAAGTCATCTTGATTAAGACTATTTTTACAATTATTCAAAATTCTATTATTAGTTTGAAGTTTAGAGAACAAATTCAATTATCTGAATATATTGATTAACATCTCAAACACTAAATATCCTATATTTATATACCCTAGATTTTAGGAAATAACACCAAATTTAAAATCCAGTGTGGTATTGATACCTATTTATAATGAAAATGTAGAATTCATTCTATACTTTAAGAATAGGCCTCCACACACACACACACACATGAAAATCGTATCAAGTCCTCTCAATTCCACTTCAGCTTCTGTTAAGGCTCTTCAATCGGTTAGGGTCCTTCATATTCCTGGAGAAACAAACCCAGTTGCAGATCAGCCAGCGAAAGACAGTCTGTGAAGGCATCCTGAATTCTTATCCTGGCTTTAATCTTCCATATCCTTTTTTTCTTTTGCTAAGAACGGAGATTTTTTTTCTCCAGCCACCCTCTTGCTGATTAAAAAAAATACCACATTGATATCTGAACTAGTGATTATAATGGAGTGTGCTCAAACAAGCTGATATATTTAACGCCAAGAACTCAAATGCTGCTCAGAGTTTAATATATATAGTGCCAGAAGTAACCTTGTCAATAAGAGTTTCCCATGGCATTGCTTATTTGTTAGCAATTACGTATAGCTAGTAGCTGAAGTTATGGGACATCATGAAGCAGAGAAACATGATCATGAACAAGGAAAAACAATGGAAGAAATAGCTGGGTAGTTTAGGGGCCGGTGCATGGCCCTAGCTAGTCTGCAAGTATTGCTAGCTTCCTGCAATTCAACGACACATTACTTATCACAATCTGCTATCAACTACCTTTCTACCCTTGTTTGACTTGGATATTTTATCTATCAAAAGGCTAAGAAAACGATAAAAGCAAGGTGGTTAAATCTTTGGCATAGGACCATAAGAACTCATGTCCATAAAATAAATCATACAATAATAGTGATTAAGGAGATAATCAACACAACAATACCTCATACACTCGACCAGCAAACCAACTTACAAAGGCAAATTGAAGTGCTCGTAACAACGAATCCAACGTAGTCCAAACAAAACAGAAATAAAAATTAAGAAGAAGAAATTAAATATAGATTATAAATTAATAGTAGATGCAACGATTTATTTGTAATTTCCCTCTAAAACTCTCCACCAGGCAGGGGCTCATGAGTACTGTGGCTCATGAAGAAAAGCTCGTAAACAATCCCTGCAAGCCCGCCTCCGATCAAAGGTCCAGCCCAATAAACCCAGTGGTGGTACCAGTTCCAGCTCACCAAAGCCGGTCCAAAAGGCACGGCGGGGTTCAAAGCTGCTCCATCAAATGCTCCACCAGCCAAAATGTTAGCTCCAAGTACAAAGCCAATGGCTAAAGGTGCAATGACTCCCACGTCACCTTTCTTTGGATCAATGGCTGTTGCATATACGGTGTAAACTAGGGCAAAAGTCATTACAATCTCGAAGACAAATGCGTTCCATACAGTCACCCCAGGGGACAAAGTGAATACTGAGACTGTCTGCACAAGATTTTGTTTCCAATATTGTTAATTAGAAAAATATGCTGTTAAATTAGTTTATATTTATGACATTTTTGGATCGTAAGGTTACTTTTCTTAGTTTTATATCTAGCTAGTAGCTACTTACCATGTGATGAGTGGTATATTTAAGAAGCAAGCAAGCGACGGTGGAGCCAAGGAGTTGAGCAATCCAGTACAGAATGCCACGGAGAAGAGAGATGTTGCCACCAATGAAGGCACCAAAGGTGACTGCCGGATTGACATGGCCTCCCGAGATGTTGGCACTGACAGCAACTCCCACAAATAGGCCAAACGCGTGTGCCAAAGCCACGGCAATCAGCCCAGCTGGGGATGTTGGTGCATTAGATGTGAGTTTGTTATAGGCCATAGTTGACCCTTGTCCAGCAAACACAAAAATTAAGGTACTGATGAACTCAGCCAATGCAGCCTTGAATGCATTAGAATGAAAGTCATCCTGTACCCTTCCGATCGTTATCCGTTCGATGATAATAAAATTACGCATGGTGTTCAATTCTAAGGATCAAAATGGATGGAGAAAATTAGAAATGTTATTGTGAGCTGGTAGTATCACTAGGAAGAAGTGACAATCCCAGGATGTACCTAATTTTGCTAGATGTGAAATCTATGTCCGCTAGGGTGCTTGTGAGCCCCTTATATTGAGTTCTCAAAGCAATTGGAACCCTGCTCTACGCGGTATCCTATGACCTCTATAGACAATGCTGGGACCACCACACCAAGCATGCACAGCGAAACATTCATCTTCAAGGAGCATGTGTGATAGCCAGGTAGGAATACAAGACAAGAGCTACGTCTTGTGATTGGACTGAAGTGGTTATATGATGTAGTGGGGTATATGGTAAGAAATGATTTTGAATAATTACAGAGATTTTTATAACTGGACGAGAATTTATCTTAGATAAATTATATAGAAGGTTTAGTAAATATATTTATGAAATATTGACAAAAGGTTAAAGTTTAAGAGAAGGTTTAGTTGTATTGGATTAAAATAATAATTAAAAGAATTATAATTTTTTATCAGACTATTAAATCATACTTAAATTTTTACAAGAATTTCTGAAAACTATTATCTTTTAACTAGTCATGGAGTTGCTACTTTTATAGTTTGATTTTTAGATTTTAAAAATCTCACTTTAAGACTTTTGGTTTTGACAGTTTTTATGATTTTTTTTATTGTTTTTGAATTTTATACTTTATTCTTTTATGATTTTAAATTTTTATTTTGTTTTATAACTAAAGTAGGATTTATTATTTATTTAAGGCTTTGTAAACCTTATAAAGAGGAGGGACTTAAGGATTGTTATTTTAAAGAAAATAAAACCTGTGAACTTATAGTTCTTTCGCTCATTAAAATTCATGTATATTTTATTTATTTGTTATTATTTTTAACTTTCACCTACATCAATTTATCTTAATTTAATTAAATAATGTTATGGGCATACCATGTTATGCGATGCTATGCTATGCATGCATTATTTTTTGCATGTCAAAGTCCTAATGATAAATGATTAGATAAGCCTAAACCTAAAGATATGGGAAAATAACTCTACGTATAGCCTGTGATTTACTATGTATTGTAACTATTGTAATCTAATTTTGGATTCACTAAAATTTTCTCAAATGCTATTTTATTTTATTATTCATAAAAAAAGTAATAATAAAAAAAGAAGTAAAATATATGTTCTCGAGTCAACCGCATCTTTCAATTAAAATTGAGTCCACCGAGTCAATATGGGTTAAACCATGTCGATAGGGATGAAAAATTAGTTTTGGGTCGTTTCGGGTCAAAACCGTCATTTTCGATCGAAACCGTGTTCACCAGGTCAATACAAGTCCCATCATATCAACCGGGATAAAAAAAAAAGAGTTTTAAACTATTTTTGGTCAAAACTATTATTTTTGGTCAAAAAATCTAGTCTACCGAGTTGATACCTGTATAAAGATTTTTTTTATAATTAATTGATTTTTAGCGGTTGAAAAGCTTTTTATAATACTGATTTGAGTTTTTAATTTTACCCCTATAAATAAATATTATTATATATAATAAAATAAAAAAATAATTCAATTTTATCACAGTAGGCAAAGGATTTCTGTCGATGGTAGATGATATAACTATACATTAAAAATTTTGCAAAACAAATAGTATTAAAAATCAATAAATTAGCCTAAAAAAACAAATGGGTTACAAAACAAAAATGATAGGTTTACTTACTTGGTTAACAAAGTTTCATAAGAAATTGAACCAAGAGAGAGATGTTGAACTATTGATAGATTTATGTCGACACCAATAATTTACGGTGATCAGATTTACGAGGATGATAATCAGATTTGTGAGGAAAAAAGGGAAGGGGGTTGCTTGTTTTTGAACATGAAGAAGAAGAACAAAGTAGGGGGAAGAGAAAACTATTGAGTTTTATTTCATTTAATTTTTTTTGATGAAATATCTGTAACAAACTCTTTCAAAAAATATTGATGTCATCTTTCCAATGAAATTTCTAATATAATTTTTATTTTTTTGTTTCATTAGAATTTATTGATGGAAAAAAAATATGTTATAATTTTTATCAGAAATTACTGACATAAATTTCTTGTTGTTATTTATATCAGAAATTATGATGAAATATTTTTTATTGGTATTTCTATTGTTGTTTGTTAATGTATTAGTAGTGAAAATGCTCCTAGCCCGCCCCCCGGATCATGTACTGATTAATATATACTGTGTAGC
This sequence comes from Populus ilicifolia, assembly GCA_015708895.1. Classification (NCBI taxonomy): domain Eukaryota; kingdom Viridiplantae; phylum Streptophyta; class Magnoliopsida; order Malpighiales; family Salicaceae; genus Populus; species Populus ilicifolia. Next base: position 1,634,815 of record SRLM01000408.1, on the reverse strand, counting down.
ATTTTAGGAATTTTAATTTGCTTGATTAATTAGTTGTGATCCCATTATTATTTTTTGAAAGACTTAACTAGATAATTGAGAGCCTCTCTGGTCGGGTTAATTATAGCTGTAAAGTTGCTTGCTTTGCCTTTTACATTAATGATAAGAAATATATTGGGACAAACTTATGTCGGCACTGCGGTCACGGGGCTCAATTTGTTCGGGTTACAGGCCAAAAAATTCATGAAGAAAATGAAACCCTAATTTCACTGAATGTATATTTAGTATTATGGTAGTTTTTATAAATATAATTTATTTAAAAAAAAAACTATAAATTGTAATATTTTTTTAGCCAAGATTTCAAGATATTTTTTAATGAATTCATACAAAATTGCGAAATAATTTAAAATATATAGATGAAACAAAACACAGACTGCACAAAGAGTACAATAGAAAAAAACGAAGCATGAGTTAAATTAAATAATATCATTGTTGAAGGGTGGATTCCAACCCATGTCTTTAGCGTCAGGTTCAAATCTAGTCGGCTAGCTGGTTTCGAATCCCTACTTTTCAACTACCGGTCCTGTGCATCACCAGACATTCTATGTGGAAAGAGTCTAGCTTACTTCCTGAGCTGTTGGCGATAAGACAGGGTCTCCTGGTGGGCATGGGATAGGTTCGAATCCATCGTACTTACAGAGAAGCTAATGCGTTTACAGACTACATCGGAGTTTACGCTCTGGGATCAACCTCTTCCAGGAATGGGCGATCCTCTCCTGTAGAAGCATAGTTTTTCTTTTCTTTTCCACTGCACCTAAAAAATAAAAAAGGTTAAAATTGTGAGATTTCACTCATTTTAAAAAGAAATCCATACAACAGTAATTATTTTAAAACTAGTACATTGTCCTGTGCTATACAACAGGCTGTTATCGCATCATCTATGTTCATCAACTCTTCATCTAAGATATCAAACTCTTTATTAGAAAAATTTATATACTTCCTATGCAATATAGTTTTCAGGGCAACTCTATTAAATTGTCTTGAAATTACTTACAAAATACCATAAACAATATCAATAAATTTTAATAGGCTCAGGAAAAATTTCGTATCATAAGTTTTTTTTATTATAATAATATATAAGTTAGCTCGTCCCCCAATCACATATCAACAAAACATATTTAAAAGTCAACTTCAATTAAGATTCTTCTATAATAGTATAACACAACTAATAAATTTTATTATTTATATTATAAATAACTGTAACTAACAATTTAGCCTCATTCTTATCATAAAAGTGAGAGCTATTAATATTAATTAGAGAATAACAATATTAACACTCATTAATAAAAATATAAAATGTCTAAAATATTCTTTCAAATATTACTTTATTGCCACTAACTATTTTATAATACCAAATGACAATTATTTCTAGATCTAGTAGAGTTCTAGATAGGTTTTAAAATGATTTTTTTATATGTATCAAATAGTTTCTTTAATATTTTTACTTTATCTTCCACACCTTTTAAAAAAAGACATTATACCCATAATCTCTTTACATAGTATCTTGAATCATGTCAACTTTTTTATTTTTGAATTCCAGAAAATTCTACTATCTAGAAAAGTGCACTTTATAGATTTAAGTGAACGAGTAAAACTCTAGATGTCCCAAGTTCTTACAAGAGGTACATGTCCTGACTCGAATTCAAGATCTACTGTGCATATCTCAAATCCTATGCTATCATGTCACGCCTCTTAAGAACCCTGAATCATGACAACACTCATACTTAACTTTTGTTTTTAATATGATTGTCAACATCACCTCAGCAATTAGATCCAAGTCAATTTGACAATGACATTGCAAAATACAAAGATTTTGACATGTGTATACCCCTTTCAATTTTACAATTTATAACGTATTGGATTTTTGGTGATACCTCCAAGCAAATATCATTTACAAACTAGTTCTTAATCACATTACAAGTGAATATAAAACTTTGTTGAACGGTGGATATTGTATTGAAATTTTTTTTTATATGTCACTGTTTTACTGCATTAATATATTCAAACTTATCTTTGAATCTTTTATCAATCTCTAACTCATCAATTTATAAGCTCGCATGTCTATGACTATCAACCCAATCATTACGTTGATATTAGTCATCCGCGCTCATAATCTCAAATTTAGAAGCAATAGCCGTAATGTATTAGTTAACAAGCTCAACTAACTTAATAAATTAACAAACCTCCTATATTACAAGTTATAGCATTGTTGATATTGACAATGATATCACCATGAAAGATAATATTTTTAAATTATTAGACATTCTGGTAAACAACATAACAAAATATAATTTTAATTTATTAATATTTTGAGGTTAATCGAAGTACATCATTTATCAATTAAAAATATAATATTCATTAGTTAACAAAATAATCTACCTATCAACTAAAAATATATCTAATTAACTTAATTTATAATTTATCCTAAATCAACACTAACATTTCAAAACATAATTTTATTAATTCACAATCCACAACAACCTAAAATAATTAATTATTTAACAAAATAACATAATTATATCTAATTAACAAATTAAATTACATATAATTAACTTAATTTCAAATTCAAAACCTTAACATTCAATAAAATCAAATTGACATTAATTAAACGTAAATTACATTGAATTAATTGAAAAGAAGTGTTAAATATACCTCTAGAAATAGAAAATGAAATGTGAGTGGTGATGATCACCGGTGATATCTGTTTTGATCTGAGTACCCTGCCACTGGTGGAGAGAGATAGAGAAAGGTTACTACAAGTAGAGCTAAAGAGAGAGATGGGTGATGCAAAGAGAGATAAGCGTTACAAGACTTCCTGAGGTGTTTTTGACAAGAGATCCAGCTAGTGATGAGAGAAAAGGAGTGGGTAGAAGGAAAGGAAAGGGATCTTAGGATTTAAAATACGAAACAAGCACGGATGCCGACTGCACACCTAGTGCGACTCGTGAAAATATACTAGTTTTCTAATCATTTTTCAATTATGTCACTTTATGTTTTTTGTACTGTGTTATATATATATATGTGTGTGTGTGTGTTATATAAACTCCAGTATTCCCATTTGCATTCCCTACTGCACAAGTACACTGACATGAAACAACAGAATAAAAACAAGATTAGGATAACTGCTTTTACTCTAGTAGCTGGAGCAATTTTTCAGCTAGTCATCCTCGTATCTCCATTTTTGGAAGAACTAACCACCAACTGCTGTCTGCAATGTCTTTCACATAATTGTTTCTCCTCTTAGTTTTGCCAACTTAACGTTAGCATGTCAAAGTGAAATCCAACTAAGCCCCATGACCGCAGTCCCACTGGTGTAGCTGAAGGATAACAATTTAATAATCTCAGAAAACATTAAGATCATTGACAAACATCCACTATAGCCCCTGAGAAGCCAGTCAAGAAATTTTACCAAATCAAGAAATTCTGCCAAAATAAATCGATCCAACCATGACCATACTCCACTGATGATACTGTTAGATTGGTTACTATTTCATGTAAGATACCAACCATTGACCATTGACTATTGGTGGCCACCATTATTGAATGAGCTAGAGTTGATGACTACCAATATTGATAACAAACCAAGAAGAGCCTCCATGAATGCCTATAAATAGAAGCACATGTGAGAGAGCAAAATGAGAGTGAGTGAAGAGAATTGTGAAAATGTGAAGAGAGTAGAGAGGAAGAGAGAGCTGCAATGGCAGCAGCTGCAAGTGCAGCAAAGAGAGCTGAGAGTTGAGTATGAGAAGGTGTAATCCTCCTCCTCCAATATATGTTTTTATTCTTTCTCTATCTCTAAATATATTGACTTCTCCCGTGGATGTAGGCGATTTGCTGAACCACGTAAAATATTATGTCAGTGTGCTTGGCTTCCTATGAGCAAATATCAGTACATCACCGGTCGGATTCTCCAACAATTGGTATTAGAGCACATGGTTTAATGTGGTGTTTGATTTTGCTCAAAAATAAAAGTTGTCAAAATTGTGTTTTGACCATACCACTGTGTAGAGGAGGAAGAGACAAAGTCACAGGTGAAAATCGCGTCGAAATCTGAAGTCAGAATCCGTCGCACGCGCCGTCACGTGCCACGTGTCATACGCGTCTTCTTCGCCCGGATGGGCTGACCCGACCCGAATACCAGAAGATTTGACCCACCCGCGAGATCAGGATGATGATGACATCATATTTTCATCAGCATGTACAGGTGGCATGACATGTCAGCACCAGTCAATAGCCACGTCATCAATGTGGGACCCACTGCCACATCACCAGCCCCAAGCAGAGTTGAGTTGGAGCCGAGCCGAGCCGCGAGCCGAGGGATAGGATTCTGTGTGGCAGAGTCTAAGTGCAACCGGATTTGAGATTGAATCTGGACCACTAATCAGGCAAACTTTGTTTTGATGAGATCTCAGCCGTCTGAAGTGCGATTTGAACGATTTTGAACTTGTTTCCAGCTAATTTGATCGTTCTGGATACAATGGTTGGTGTGATAATTGAGATTAAGATAAAAAATGGTAGTGATGAATTATTAAAGAGAGATTGCCCGATCAAGAAGCATCTGATGGTTATTATGGTGGTCGATAAAGATGAAGAAGAAGAAATCACACATGTTTGCCCAATCACATGTGTTGAACTGTTATGTGGGGAATTTTAATTGCCTTGAGGGAAGGCAAAATTGGGACACTCTGGACACCCGATCGTGGACAATTCGAGGTGGAGAGTGAAATTTGATGAAGACCAATCTTGACAAATTTGAGCACTGGTAGTCTCGCCAGATGTTGGGAAATCAGGTATAAAACAAGGATACCTCAGATCACTTGTAAAGATAAGCCGCAACAAAACTAGCAAATTGTTGTATACACGAAAAGATAGTACGATGGATAGATATGGCTTAAGAAGTTCTATCTAGGAGATTAGGTTTTAAGCGGGATCGGTGTGACCCCTCCAATATTTCCTGGAAACTTGCTTAGTGGAAGGATTATCCATACGGTACTATTTTCATATATATGATAGTTTGTTATGAAACTGTTGAAGACTAGCAAGATGACGACACAAAGAAACAGATAGGTTCCGTATAATCAAGGATCTGATGGAGTGGTGATTTCTTCAAGGAAGTTAGATTCGGTGACTGTAATTTCTTGAGGGGAGAATTGGTGAAGACCTTGATAATAGTAGAGAAATACATCAAGAAGATGAAGATTGACACCCTATTTTGACTTGGTTAAATGTTGTGATAGGATGAGTTGCTTTCAAACATAAGCAAGGAATATGGAGAAATCTGGAGAACAGAAAATGCACGAGAACACACGGAGATTGTGTAGGATTACCCGGAGGATCTAACGAGGTACTATAATGAGACAACAAGTGCAAGCAGAAGAAGAGTTCCCAAATGAAGCTCAGAGTAGAGACTATGAGAAGTTGTACAACAAGAAGTCTTTTGTGCTCTTGATGAAGGCAACAAGAAAGGATCTTTCAATGCATGCAAGGATGGAAAGATGAGATGTTGTAGATGCACCTAATTGAGGGGGTGCAAACGCCTGTGATAAAAGGCGACCGCCTATGATGAAAGACGACCGCCTATGATGAAAGGCGAAGACACCAAAGGGAGTTGGTGTGGGTGGAGCTGTTAAACAGAACGACGTGAAAGCTCTAAACATAGAAATCAAGATGGAGGATTGTGAGGCGTATACCGCAACTTTCTCTTTCTATGTAATTAGTGGCAGTGATCTCTTCTATAGTCCATATGGTGGTAGAGAATTTATGGAGCCACTTTGAAGCATCTCAGCTAAAGGAGGATGCAGCTGCCTATGAAAGGCAAATACACTTTAAAGAGAAGGTGTGAGGGCTATAAGATGAGCCCATGATTAAACCATCGCATGACGATAAGCGGAGACACCTCAGGAGAAGGTGTGAGGGCCGTGGAAGGAGCCTAGTTCAGAACGCCCAGAGCCAATGTAATGGCTAGGTAAGAGTGGACAGATTGATAGCCAATGAAATGACTATGATGAGTATGGAGACCAATGTAAGATTGACTTTCATGGATATTGCCCCTATGCTAAAGATCAATGAGCTAGAAGACATTTGTCTTGGACAATAAGTGGATGACTTGTGGAGCATTAAGACGCGATTGCTATGAAGGAGCAGAGGGCATGCGCAGGTTCCGGGAACAAGTTGACTCTTGTCAAGGTGGTGAGCTCGGTAATGGCATTGTAATACTTAGAGTATGAAGACAGATATAGATCAACCTTTTATAGGCTGCCCCTATAGTTAAAGGTGGAAAGCTACCTGGACTCTTGAGACTAAGAGTGAGAGACTCATGGAGAAGTAAGGTGTGGTTTCTAGGGTGGAATAGAGGGCAGACGCAACTCCTGGATGAGTAAACTCTTGGAAAAGTGGTGAGCTTGTGATCATATTGAGATACTCAGATAATGACTGTCGCACTTGAAATATTCGTTTTAGGGGGTGTTATAAGCCTTGATGTGAGGCTTGATGAATCATTCCAGACCGAGCATGGTTGATACGCTCGAAGGGGAATGTTGTTTTAGAGACAAGCGTTAAAACTATTCAGATGTGATATGACAGACCATCTGGTTATAGTGATCCTTTTGTGTGAGAAAAGGTGTGCTTAGGTTACTCTGATGATTGAAAGGTTTGGCAAGTACCTGTAAACTTGGCCACAAACGCTCTCAGAATGGAAAACTTGAAAGAGCTGAAAGATGCAAGCTTGTGTTGAAGAAGCAAGAAGACAATTGCCCCACATGAATGGCAAAAGGGGTGATTGTTAGGTTGGTTGTCATTTCATGTAAGACACCAACCATTGACCATTGACTATTGGTAGTCACCATTGTTGAATGAGCTAGAGTTGGTGGCCACCAATGTTGACAACAAACCAAGAAGAGCCTCCATGAATGCCTATAAATAGAGACATACGTGAGAGAGCAAAATGAGAGTGAGTGAAGAGAATTGTGAAAATATGAAGAGAGTAGAGAGGAAGAGAGAGCTGCAATGGCAGCAACTGCAAGTGCAGCAAATAGAGCTGAGAGTTGAGTATGAGAGGGTGTAATCCTTCTCCTTCATGTATATGTTTTTATTCTTTCTCTATCTCTAAATATATTGACTTCTCCCGTGAATGTAGGTGATTTGCCAAAACACGTAAAATATTGTGTCAGTGTACTTGGCCTCCTATGAGCAAATATCAGTATATGACCGGTTGGATTTCCCCACAGATACTGCAAACTTAGAGTTATCCCACGTAGCCAGAATGCCTCCTTTAGTACCTTCAGCCTCGTTACCAAACGAAAAAACATTGTTAACGTTCCATAACCGAAAACCCAATCTATCTGAGTAACTTTGTAACTTAGTTTCAAACACAAAATAAACCTCTATATCAAAATCCCTGATTAACTTTGAAACTGTCCTCTTCTTTCTAGCTAACCCCAAACCACAAGAATTCCATGAAAGAATCTGCATAAGAAAAGAGATTTAAAATCCTTACAGAACAAAGAGGAACAACTGCTCACTGGGATGCTTCCCAATCAGCCTTCTCTTTACGCCTCTGCTGATTTATATAGAATGTGAAGTCATCTAAATTGTGAGGTTTTTCAATTTGCAAAGCCTCTCCTATTTCCAGCATTAAACAAACCTCATCACCCTCAGAAGGTTTATTGTTTTCGCCATGTGCTAGCAAGTTCCTCCTGTTACACCTCTGAATTGTTGAGTCCTCAGTATCCATCTCACTCTTATTAACTGTTTCATTCAAATTGCCATCAGCTGTAATCATCTTTGTACGTCACAACTTCGTTCTTTTTTTTTTCCAGATAGAGCAACTACACTCTCTTTTATGTTTGCTTCAGAGCGTAAAATAACACGATGATTCATGTGCTGTGGTTCCAGAATTACAAAGGCTTGAGGATTATATGTTAATTGAAGGGCCAAATCGTTGTTTGATCCAGATGAAATAGAGAAAACATCAGATGGGCTTTGAGATCCACTGTCCATGTGAGAATGAAAATTTTGACCATAGACTGGGCTTTCAATATAGGCTAAAACAAAGGAGTCAAGGCCCAAGGCAGCTGCAGGGCTTCTAACATCTTCTCTCAAAATAGGGCTTCTAACATCTGCAAGGTAAGAGCATTGGGAATGGGACTGCATTTTATATAGCTGCTGTCAGAAAAAGGAGGATTGTATGCCGTAATTTAGGTTCGTTGGTTTCTCAAGAAATATCGTGCATTTTGAAAGAAATTTATGTGTAGAAGAGAACCCACTTTGCAACAGGCCCTTAGAAGATTCATAGTACCTTGCACCCGGGACACGAATCAAACTCCATGAAGATGACTGAATCGGTCCTATATTGCTTCCCTCTGGTAATTGGATAGATGGAGGAGTTTGTCACAATCTGTGAAGCAATTGGAAGATATATTTGCTGATTCAAAATTCAGATAGTAGTTGACGTGAAAGACCACAGGCACAGGCATGAAGAAAAAAATATCAACTTGAATGAGGCTTGACTGGAGCTCCTGTAAGCGCCACGCCATTATCAACACTGTGTCGCTGGTGTATGCATTGTTTCCCTGTCAAACTAACAGCATCACATAGTTGCCTCCCAGATTTCCAGATGGATGAGCATTCATCCTCCAACTTTTTATCAAACTGCAGAACTGCAGGTCCCCTGACCATTGACAGGAAAACACGCATTGCTTTTTCTAAATTGGCCTCGTGCTGTGCAGTGGGATAACAAACAGGCAAACCCCTCAAATACTCGTATCCTTGGCAGTTGGAAGTGCTTTCTCGCACCACATCGTCGAAACTTTTCTGTTAAGTCCTCTGCTATTTTCCATCAATGATGCTGCAGTGTCTAGAGGAGCCATAACTCTTGAAGCTCGTTCAACTTGAGTTGAACCGGCGTTTCGTTGACGAGGTTTCCTTTTACCAACTTTTGTTTCATCAATACTCCCACGTTTTGCAGAAAGAACTCCCTTGCTTTATAATGAAAGTTTTTATTTAAGGATATTTGTAATAAAAATAAAATACCTTACACCATGTAATTGTTTTAATACCTTAATTAGTTCAAAAAATCCTGAATATTAAATAAATGCAGTTGAATCCTTGAATGTAAGGAATTTAATTACGCACGTTGACCCAAGTTATTTTCAATTGGGCTTTTATTAACCCCAGTTGAAAATGTGTTTGACCAAACCTTCGTGCATTTAATTCATATACGTTTTTTTAATAAATATCATATCCTTCTGTTCTTTATTTATTTTCATCAAGTCAAAGTAGTGTTTTTGAAACATAAAGATATGTTATTTTTAAAATGTCATATGCTCTCACTATAAAGTAATTGCTATTTAATATAAAATAAATACATTTTTAGGACTCATTATACAAAGATATTAAAAGTCAATTTGCTAGCTAGCAATGCAAGAGAATATTATTAGATAAAAGAAGAAGAAAAAAGAGGCAAGTATATATCTCTAACACTAGACCAACTTACATCAAGGTCTTCATATTAAATTCTTTTAAAATTTATGATGATATAAAGATTGGATTAGGTATTATCAACACCCTTATTAGTTTTTAATCAAGGCATTCTATAATTAGATTCTATAACCAAGAAAAAATNACATATTAAATTAATTTAAGTCAATCTGGTGTAATAAATTTACAATTCAGATTATAAAACCAATATAGTCTTGCAAAACATAAAATGAATCAAATTATGAACTATAATTCTTAATTAATTTAATATTAAATAAAAAATAAAAAAATATAAGTTAATTGGATTAACTAACAAAACCCGTGACTTGAGTTATGATATTAGAATAATTTAATAAAAAAATAAAATAAATTATAAAATTCAATACCTAATAAACTAAATAATAAATGATAAAACTAGAAATTAAAAAAAAAATCAACATTTCCTTATTAATTAGTTGTTGTTAACAAATATGAAAGAATAAAAATAAAAATAAACAAATTACTGTGTTAATTTAAGTGAACACGAGGAAATGAACAATAATTGAAATGAACAATGATTTCTCACTCTATATTACTATGATTAGGCATAAATCTTTAGTTTTCAAACCTAGAAAAAAGAAGAAAGAATTCGAATAAACTCTACCATCTTCACAACTATGTCCACGTAACATCAAAATTCTCAATCCAGCTGTCAAGTGATTTTGTTTCTCATGTCATCACCGTGTCTTAATTATTAGAGAAGGCGGAAAAACATAATTTTATGTGAAGGCATCAATTTGGATGTAAGCAGCAAAGTTTTAAAACTTGATTTTGTGGTATAACAGCTATGGGGGGATTTGTTTTTTTAGTATTCAGGTTTGATATTTTATATTTATCAACTCTCTAATATTTTATTTAATTATTGAACTCATAAGTATTTAATGGATTCAAAATTAATTATAATATATATAAATTAACTGGAACATTTCAAGTTATATATATAAAGTTGTTTCGTTCTACCAAGTTAAAGTTAATTATTATTATTATTATTATTATTATTATTATTAATAAAATAAATTAGAATTAACTCAAATCAACTATGTGATCCTGGTTGATCAAGTTTTAAGAGGCAGCATTTTAAGGCTTGGTCTAGCGGTGGAAGGGGCTTGTCTCTTTCCACTGCACCTGGGTTTGAGTCCTGACGTGCACGCCTGTCACCTCACGGTGCCTTACATTCTTATTAGGTTTGCGTAAACTAGTTCGGACACCCCTAGTGAATAAAAAAAAAAGTTTTAAGAGGCAGTCTGCTAAAGGAAAAATAAAATGAAAAAGCCGAAAGCCCATCTCCATATAGCAACAAAAGATCGACACTGGCCTTATATGGTTCTACAGGGTTCAGACTCCACCCACCAGAAGAAGCTCGTCGAACATTATCATTTTATCTAAAAAGAAGAGAAATGCAAGCAGCTGCAATGGCAGCCCACGCAATCCTCACAGCCACTCCACCAGCTCGTCACCCTCTTCTCTCCCCACTCCCCCCAAATCATTCCTCATTCCATGGAGTCTCCCTTAAGCTCCCGCGTCAATCTTTTTCCTTCTCTCTGGCTGCCAAGAAGCAGCAACCTCCTTTTGTTGTTGCTGCTACCAAGAAAGCCGTTGCTGTCCTTAAAGGAACTTCCGGTGTTGAAGGCGTCGTCACTCTGTCCCAGGAAGACGATGGTCTGTCACTCTTCTCTCTCTTTAAGGTTTTGTTGTGAATGTTTTTTGTTGGTTGAGGTTGACCTTTCCATTCTTTGTTGGATGATGAAGAATTAGAGAAAAGAGTAATGTTGTTGTTTTTTTGGGAGATGGGTTTTCTTTTTTGACTGAGAAAGAATCTTTTTTGGATCAATTGAAGTTGTTTCTTGATGGGTGTGCTAACCGCATGGTGATTTTATCCTTGTTGAGGTTATATTTATTTTGCCTGTCTTTTGGAAAATTCAGGTTGTAACTGAAGTTGTTGATTTTGAAATTAGTTAGCAAGTAGAGAAAATGAGGTTGGAACTAGATGATCAGTGTTCTTGTACTTGTTTCAGACAGGTTGATATTTGATTTCTCGTGTTTAAAATATAAAATTAAAAAGAAAAATTCAGGATATTTGTACGGGAATGATTTCAAGTACTTTTCTTTTTGTTTTTCACAAACTTTCTGATTGATGGTTTGATTTTGTTCACGTGTATCGAGGTTTAGTTTTTGATTCTTTGGTTTTTTTCGAAAGGTAGTTTCCAAAAGGAATACTGTCTTGTGGAAATTTTTGAATCTCAAATCTGGAATTAGGAGATGCAAGCATTCCTGAGATTTGAATTAGCTGATATGGTTTTTGTTCTTCCATCACTGAGAAGCTTGAATATTCAACCATCCCAAGTCATATGACCATAATGGTTTCAGTTCAGTGGAGGTTAATGTCAAGAGTCTTAAACATTGGAGCTTTGATGGCCATATACATATTATTTGCATTTTGCTTTCGATAGGTCCTACAACAGTGAATGTTCGTATTACTGGGCTTACTCCAGGGCCTCATGGGTTCCACTTGGTGAGTATTCTTGGCTTTAGTTTTTATCATCTTTGGACTTAATATGGTTTACTTTCGAAATTGTAATTCTTTTCCTTTTCAAATCATGGTTTTTTGTAGCATGAATTTGGTGACACAACAAATGGATGCATGTCAACAGGTAGGGCATGAAAGCTTGTCAGCAAACTGTTTTAGCTTTGGTTCTTATATTTTTTTCAATTATTGCAGAGATGATTTTGATGCTTCACTGGTGTATTTATAATTTCTTTTTTCAAATTCAAATAACAGGAGCGCATTTTAATCCTAAAAATTTGACACATGGTGCTCCTGAGGATGAAATCCGTCATGCGGGTGACCTGGGAAACATAGTTGCTAATGCCAATGGTAATGTCTTTCTGGATTTTCATTTGGTTTTTGTGGGCTTCTCTGAACCAATTAACTTATTCCTCTAATTTTGATATTACAGGAGTGGCAGAGGCAACAATAGTGGATAACCAGGTAATGTTTCTAACTGAAACGTAATGTTTTATTTTTTATTTTTCAACAGCCATAAAGTGTAATTTGTTTCTTTGCTTGGCTGGAATTGTGGGTTGATACATGTTTTATGTTCTTATCTCCGGCTGTTCTCCTTTATTTATTTGCATTTACCCAGTTTTGGAGTTTTGATCAAAATAATAATAGTAATAATTATAATAATAATATAAATAAATTGTGCAGATACCACTGGGTGGTCCTAATGCAGTGATTGGAAGAGCACTTGTGGTTCATGAGCTAGAGGATGACCTTGGAAAGGGTAGGTTCTTATTCAGATTATTTTACTATCCATTGTGGTACACCTGTGGTTGATACTCATTGCACTGCGGAGGCATCCTGGTTACAAATATTTGCAACATCAACTTTGTTACCTGTCAAACTTAGCTTCCAATTGTAAATTATTACTTGTGCTTGTTTAATTTTATTTTTTTAATACCTTCATGTTCACTGCAACCATGAGAAACAATCTGTCTCTTGTGTGAGGAGGGAGGGACACAGGAGCCAGGGAATGAAACTAACTTTATAATGCTTGAAACTTGTGTTTTGCTATTTTGTTAGTAGGAACTTCTTTAGGAATGAAAGCACAAAATGGTGTTCCAGTCTCATTTAGTAGGAAATTATGGTTGCAACTTAGTGTGAATCACTTGCTTTGATGAACTTTGCTTTTTTGATGTTCTTTACATTTTCTCTCCATCCTGGTTGTTTTTTTGCATCTGTAGGTGGGCATGAACTAAGCTCAACCACTGGGAATGCAGGCGGTAGATTGGCATGTGGTATGTATGAAGATTTTTCTTCTATCCAGCTGTTGCATTTATCTAGTAACTAGATGGTCATGACTTGGCTTATCCATTCCTTTATCAAATTTGGAAAGTAATTTTGATAAATTGCTAGTTAAAATTTTGAAAATTATGGCTATCGATTTCTATTGAAGAAGACCTAAAAACTTCCAATGGAATTCTTAACTCTATGGATGTGCATATCTTCAAAGCTGTGTATATGCTTGCACACACGTGTGTAGTGTGTAACCTCCTTATTGTTTGCTTGTGTTGTATATGATTGTGTGATAAGGTTTGCCCGTGCTGTATATGATTGTGTGATAAGGTTATTATTGATAATGTTCATTTGATACCTCGGTACTTCTGGCAATGATTTGACTGTAGAAATCACATGGTGCAGTAGTAGTACAGCATTATGTGTTTGTGATCATGTTGGAGTGCCAGATGTAAAAACAACTAGCTTGAAAGCATTAAGCAAGGCATCTACCCCACCATCCAACAACTTCTAAGTTTTGCAGTCTTTGTGAGGGTTCAATTTAATATTAATTTCAGTACCAGGATTTTACTCCATGCAGGAGCTAGATTCCTTCTGATGGACTCTATAGAAGAAAATTCATTTTTGACTAAATTTCTTGATGGAATTCCTGTATTGAGGGAATATTCATGTCACCAACATGATTACTTGCAAGCTCACAATTACTATGCCGTGCATATTCATGTCACAACTAGGGAAGACATATCACCTAAGACACAGGGAGGAATACGTTCCTGATTTCTTGCATTTTCCTTTCATGGTTGCATGAATGGCAAAAAATTTTAACATCAGCTTTATAATGCATTTTCATGGAGTCTTGTTAGGATGAGTGTTTTTGCTGTATACACCTCCCAAAATACACTAAAATTAGATTTCAGTGGTTTGCAACTTGACCCAATAAGAACCTATCTTAGAGAACCAAAATTATTCGCAATAAACACCCTTGCCTTATGCCTATAAGAGACGCGAACGAGTATATAAAAACATAACAAAGTTAATCAGTCCTTTAGAAAGTTTGCAAGTTCAATTAGTAACTTGATACAAGAATCGCTCAACTACACAAAAGGTAGCAAGAATACTGGGTTTTTTAAAAAAATTAAATATAGTTTTCCCTCAAAAAGTCTCTATAAAAAAATATTTATACCAGAAATAATCCTAAATCTAATAAAATATCCTTAATGAATATGAATAAATCTAAAAAAATAATAATCCTATGAGCCCATGTTTAAATAAATATCCTAATATCTTTAAAATACCTAATAACAACTAAAAAATAAATAAAATAATAGCCCAACTAATTTAAATGAGACTAAATTTGTTTTCATAATTTGTTGACATGATTGAAGCCTAACTTCAAACGCACAGTTCTCTCACCTCTTAATGAATTAGAAGACATGCTATATATCATTAGAAAGCTATAGATATCTACTTTTCAATGTAATTGGAATCACATTAAAATTTCTTTAATAGCTCCAATTATTACTGAAACAATAATAGAAGGTCAAAATTGACATATTTAAATCTTCTTATTCCAATCTTTTTGTAATGTATGAATGCTCACTTGCACGTCTTTCTTGAGCATGAATTAAATTAATCAAGGCATATTTAAATCTTCTTATTCCAATCTTTTTGTAATGGATGAATGTTCGCCTACACGTCTTTCTTGAGCATGAATTAAACTAATCAAGGCATATTGCATAAATTAAATTAATCAAGGCTTGCACATCATTATTTAATATGTTTTTGAAGTCCATCTTAGCCCATGTGTCTTGAAAAAGTTCATTGAAAGCCTTTTTGAATCTCTTAGCTCTAAGTCTTGTCACTGGACCAATTATAACTTTTATGAATTTAGTGGTGTTGCTTGGATAGCACCATTTGTTCACTCTATGAATTTGCAGAAATCATTAGACCATGCATTCCTGGCTTTATGAGTATTGTTATGCCACTGAAGTCCTGTGAACACACTCCTAGTGATATACATTTGGGAGTCTCATATGCAGCAAGCACCAATTATTTGACTGATAATTCTGTGCAATGAGCAGAACACACACTTCCGTTTAGGGTACTGAACATTTTCAATTTTTTCTTCCATATTATTTGGGGCTTTATCTTCCAAGTTATGTAATTATTGATATTAAAGCATGCAGTTCATCTCTGTAAAATTTTCATTAAATACCTGAATTCTTATTCGCCTCCCTTTGTGCCATGTATGTGCAGGAGTTGTTGGTTTGACTCCAATATAATGGCATCTGCTGTTCAAATTCAATCTGGTGTCACCATTTGCTGCTTGTTTTCACCACTTTCTCATATAGAGCCTAATGTTAATGTTAATTTTGCCATGTGTAATGTAAAATTGTGACAGCAAGCATCAAGTCATGATCTTAGACAGGTTTCCTACTGAATAAACCTTGGTGCAATGCATGCCTTGTCAATGCCAGAATTTGGTATGTCAGCTGTTGATTTCACCAAATTTGGATTGGTACTTTCTTTATATTCCTCAAGAACTACAAGATATTTCTGTGATGTGTGTAGATTTTTCCTGGAAAACTTTTTGAATTGGTATTCATATGGTTGTAAAGAAGTGCATGCAAGGTATTTTATGAACTCCATGTTTAAACCTAGATACCTAGATGTCATGTCATCATCTGCATCATAGTTCTAGTCTAGTGGAGTTTGCATTTGAGCTTCTCTGGTATTTGAGGTCGTATTTTGTTAGTTACTCTGGAGGGTTTAATCACTCTTTTATCCATCGATGTTGCTGCAAAGAATTTGGTTGACAAATTTAGGTTCTATGTATGATATCATGTAATTATACAAACTCCATAAAATTTTATTTGCATGGAAAGGTATTACAGTGCCTTGTTCTTGTATATATAAAAACCTCACTGGTCACGCTTGGCAATGCTTGGCCTCTTCATTAACCACACAATGGTAAGCCTGCAATCTAAGGATGGTCAATAGATTAAGAATTACCATGAAAGTATTTCTAGTAGGTTTGGCAACCTAATCAGGTTAACCCCAAGATAAAACAACAAATTGGCTAGATGTGGATGACTAACAGGCCATCAGAAAAGGATTTAGCCTTTATATATCGATATATAAGGGTGGATCCAAAAGCATATTTATTGTTAAGATCTGAAAATGAAAATTCATTCGTCGGCCACTCAGTCTCCATGTGCCTCGAAATTGACTTGCCAAAGTAACGAAATGTTGGCCCTCGCTAAAGAAAAGCGATGTTTTTCTAAATGTGGTGCCCGATCAAATTGACATGGTCCTAAGCACAGGACATCAGGGAAGCTCATGCCATCATTCTAAGCAACAAGGTAATCTGCTTATGCCAAGTGCAAATCAAATTTGTAAGTATTGGTGCCTAGTCAACCTGTTGCTTCTGCGAGCAATCTAATCAGGTGAACGATCTGTTACTTGCCCCTCACTACATTAAAGAAAAGCAACAAGTCTTCGTCTTGCTCATCGCCAGGTGTGCAAAACAAAAGGGATCAAAATAGTAAAGAAGTAGAATGAACAATAAGGGCATCGACGTCACCCTTTTCTCTCACTGAAATGCCATCTCTACATATCTCTAGAAAAAAGCCAAAAGCATGGAGGAGATAGATATGGTTGTTGGCCATCGGTTTTTTCATCTCTTGTCTTCCCTCTTCGACAATACAAAAGGGTTATTAAAATAGTATTTTCCATTGGAGTTTTCTTTACACGGTGGGTAAACAGTTCATTCACAAGCCAAGCGTGAGAGAGTGCAAAGGCTGGTATTTTTAGGGCTCGACTTGGCATAAAGTCGCTGTCAACATGGGAAGGTGGGGGTTGGATGGCCACCTCAATTTTCTACCCTGTCGTTAGTTGCAACTTCCAAAGTGGCTCTCCAACACTAACAGTATACAACCCTGCAGGAAAGCGCGACCACTTGACCTAATAGTTTTATCCATTTTTGGTTGACAATTTGGCAAGAAGATTTTAGTTTTAACTTCCCTACAATTTTGTCCCTCTTGCCCATTTTGAGTTTTTCATTCTACATAATATCTTGTAGACTTTTCCAAAATACATTAATGATTTAAAAAAAAAACGCATAACAAAAATATGTACTTGCATTATTATATCGGTAATTCTACTAATGAATATAATATATCATCAATATGAAATATCATTTATAATTTCATCAGTAATTTAATTTATATTATGAATGACTTAATTTGTTTATAATTGACATATTGTTAGATGCATTTCTTGTATTTTTTTTTAATTCTTTAAATTTTTTTGAAAGACTTACTTCGTCAATAACTTTATTTGTAATTATTAGTGACAAAATCATATAATTTTATTCTATAACTCTCCAAAATATTTTGATGAATTTAGTTTATTGGTAATTCTGTCAGTATTTTTTTTAATATTGTTGTTTTTAAAATCTAAAATAAAAAATAAAAAATAATTAAAATAAATATAACCAAAATAAAAAACTAAATACTTGCTATTAATTTAAAAATAAATTATTCAGAGGAAAAAAGTTGAAGGAAAAGGAGGATGAGATAGAAACAAAGGCAGATCTTCTCTGAAACTGGGTGAGCAACGTGGACCACATGTACCACCAAGATTTGACAATAGCTCCATGTGTACTTGCTCAATTTTAGCCATCTCAACATTAAGCCGATCCATCTCAATAGTAAGCTAGGTCGTCTGAGCTTTAACCTTTTCTCATATAAAATTATCTAGACAATCGGAGATTGGGAGCTCAAACTTGAATGCGAGGAACCATCGGTTAATATACTATGACATGCCTATATATTCTTGGTTGTAGTGTTAGAGATATCATAAACTTGATTTTTATCGAATCCATCTAACAATTCAGTTTCCAATCATAAATCTTGATCGAGTTCTAGATGACTGGAATGATTATCCCTATATCTTTTATACAATTAGGTGGTATCTGTTTCTTAAAAAAAACCAACAAGATAATTTTTTTAAAAAATAACTTGAGAAAAAAATTGTTAAAACCTAACTTACTAGAAACTTTTGAACTCAACTATCCATAAGTTATTGCATATCTTTTCAACGATCATCATTTTGTATATGAGTTTCTACAAAAAGCTCCCTTAATCTTAATTCAAGTCTAAGAATCATAGCCTGTGAAAAAAAACTATTGTTAATCTAAGTATTTTCAACAACAAATAAAAAAGATATATATGTAATAATTTTTTTTAACATTTATTTCGCATGCAAAACAAATAGAATGGTTTTGACAGTATACATGGTAATTGAACCATGAGTCCTTTTGATCTGATTCCTTACACCAGATTGTGACTATTACACAAGATGTTTTAACATCATATGTTGAATATAAACTTTCTAGATAGCCTCCGAGATGTGTGGAGGTTTGAAATCCCTCCACACGATCACTTTTTCCTGTCTAAAAAACCTCTTTCTTGTGCATATTTTTTTCTTTTACATCTCATATATAAAATCACATAACCTACAAGGTAGATATAAATTATTGTTTAAAATAATAAAAAATAAAATTTGATATTTTAAATTAAAAATATAATATTTTGAATTTAATCTTGCCTAGTTGAATTGTGATTCTTTCAAACCCTCATGGCAACAACATTTGTCAGCCCCACTTGGTGAAATTTTTCCTTGCATGTCAATTTTATAAAATAATCAGTTCATTAAAATTAAAAAAATAATCAAATTAAAATAATAAAAAATACTAATTTTTTATGCGTGCTTTAACTAGAAACCATCTCATACACTTGATAGTCTACATTAAAGCTATTTTCATCTAAAGATTCTATTTTCTTAAAACATCATACATTAAAATCTCAAATAATCATAACTACTTCATCTCATCAATTAATTTTTAAATTATCATATATTCATTTAGATGGGTTATTTTTAAGCATATTGTGATACATCATCTGCCAACTACAATAAAAAAAGCTGAAAGATACCATAATTGTGAGCACAAGATAAACAATACCTGCCATGTCCTAAAAAAGTAAAGAAAACAATGCCTGCTGATCAGCAAAGCTTCTCCTTTTGGGTAGCTCCCATCTTGATATGGCATATTTACTAAGCTGAAAGAACTCTTGGACTTGTCAAATGCAACAGAAAGCTCCGAGTCGACAGGTATCTTTCCACTCTTGCTTTCACAATTTCTTGGACAGGAAATAATATATATAGTTTAACATAAAACAAATCATACATTAATATAACAAATTTTTTTATAAAAATATACAAATAAACTACAAATATTACAGAATATCTCAATAAATTAACCTAAATAGAAATGAGTTACAAAAAAAATAAATGTCTTTGCTTACCGTATGTATTGAAGCATCGTAAAAAACTCAATGAAGATTCCTAACACTACAGATAGACATAGATTGACACCAACGGATTGGGGTGACCAGTTTTGTGAGAAAATGAAGGGGGCCTGTTGTTATTTTTTGGCAGGAGAAAGGAGAAAGGAGAGAAAGAATTGGGGAGGGAATTGTCGTTAATAACTTACATTTGCTGACAAAATTATTATGTCAGAAATTCTACAGGTAAATAATGACTTGTCAACTTTATGATGGAATTACCGACACCATTTTTATTTTTTTCCTCCATTGAGAATAACCAACGAAATGTAATTCATTGTTATTTCTGTTGGAAATTTAATCTATCTGAAATTAATAATGAAATATTATATGTTATATTTTTATTACTATTTGCTAATCTTCTAGTTTAAAGGTGAGAATGTAGCATATGAAAAGAATCAAAGTGAACAAGAAACTGTGCATTTTCAGCATAATACCTCTCGGAGGAAATCCGCAACCCCTTTTCGTGGTGGCAATCGAAATCCTAATGACTCAAAGAACTCTAACACTTCTGCTCGAAGGCCTTGATACACCACATATAATCCTCTGATAACAGCACCAAATCATCAAGCAGGTCAAAGGTCTCAGGAGCAGGCTGAAGAAGAGCCATTAATACAGTTGCTTCCATTAGATGAACAAAATTTCCTATACACATCACAATTTGGTATGTTGTGGAGCTATGAAGTCCAGTAGATATTTCATCCATAAATAAAAATTGTCTTGGCCCAAACAGTCATTTCTCCTGCACAAAATATATTAACCCATTATCATTTGACAGACAAAATCACAAAATATTTCAACCTTGTAATTCACAATCAAACACAATATGGAAAGCTCTTGCTTGCTAGTTGCTACGATGGATTCATTTTTATGTACTTGTGTAGGAAAGTATCTATAACACGCAACTCGTTTTTTCATCGAAAGCAGAAAAAAGTAAAGTTTCCCTTTATATAATGTGAAGATTCTTTTGCAAGTATATACTGATTGTACCAGACACAATTTTATGGTCACGGACAGTGTCAAAAAGCATGAAGCCTTGCAAAAAAAGGCCTGACTTTTGATAACAATTCCACTAGGAAAGGGGCATTGTGTACCAAAAGTTCATTAACTTGTAGGTGTCAAGAACTGCATACATGAAAAAGATTTTAATCTTAATTTTCTTTTTCATTTTTCACAGAAGAAGATTATAGCTTGTTATGGAAGATTATATGTGGAAGACAAAGGGACGAAAATAGTTGTAGATAAAAAATTATAAATGTCCTCCCTTTAATTCTACAGCGCAATAATATTAACAGAGTTTCATTTAAGACAAATCCTGTAAATTTATCCTTTTATTTGTGTAACATATTTATTTCTACCTTGATATTTTTAATTTGATCAATCAGATCTTGTGTGTTTTCAATCTATTTAATTAACCTTTATTCTCTAATTTTGTTCAAATAATTCAATAACTAATTTCAATCGAGTTTCAATGTTAACTATGCATGCAAATACTACATTATTAAATACATTTCATTCATTCATGAGAGGATATTTTACATTTATATAGGAGTTATATCACCAAATATATTATCTTAAAAAATTTATTAAAAATAGATAAAAAGTGCTAGTTGTGACTAATTCATATTAAAAGCTAAATAATCATAAAATAAAATAAAAAGTTACTTCTAGCTTGAAGTGTAATTAGTTTGGTAATGCTTACGGTGCATGATTTTCTGTAAAAAAAAATTTTTTAATTAAAAATACATTAAAAACACAAAGATCAATTAAACGAAATTCAAAGAACACAACTGTTAACATATCAAATTAAAAGTATATATATAAAGGTAAAAATGAATAGTTGAAAAAAGTATCTACAGGAATAAATTTCATATATTTTACTCCATATTTTTTTTATTCTTTTTTGGTAGTGAGTGGTGACCAAACCTTCATAGCTGGGTTCCTAAACGAACAAATTGGATAATATCCAGATTTCGCTTTCAAAGAGAACTAGTTCACTGACAACCAAGAAAAATAAACGAGACTAGTAGTGCTAGTTTATGGTAGATCAATTCCAACCAAGAAAAATAAGAAAAACAAAACGAGTGGTTTGCTTGCTAGACGTTATTTTATTACGTGAGGTGCTTTGTTGCAACTAACATGCTCTCATGACTTTTCGTGGCCCCTGAAGTCGTTTTGTTTTTAGCGACTGTGTGAGAAGTGGAGTGAGTACTAAGTTCACTACTTCAGTGTTGTGTAGTGTTAGAGCAAGCAATATTACTCGTCTTATAGTGCGATGACTAGGGCTTAGATACCTTGCTTGTCGAGCCAACTTCCCATCTCAAGTTGGTCACCAAAATCATGTGTAATGGAATTTGATGGGTTAACTAAGCCTCGTAAGAAAAACCTAGAAATAACCGAAAGCCTAAAGGTTTTATAAAGCACTAGTGCTTTGTGTCCCTTTCTCTTGGGATACATGCGATCCCATGCTTTAAAAAATTACATCTATGTTTGGTACAATGGTGTTTCCTTGACTCGGATCAACTTCCAATATTGAATTTCATAACCATGATTAGATAGGACTAAAATAATATATTTTTTATGGCAAGTGTTTTGTTTTACCCCCACTTTTCACCCTTTGGTTACACATGCCGACTCTTCTTTATTTGAGCTACGAGAGATCTGAAACGAATAATAATTATTAACTAGACTAATGGAAACGATTATGTTCAATTGATCAATAGAAATCCCTTTAAGTTAATTTTAATTTAATATCTAAATTTCAAAATGATGTTATTTTAATCATTAAAAAATATTTAAATCAGCTC
The DNA here is from genome assembly GCA_015708895.1 of Populus ilicifolia. Taxonomy (NCBI): domain Eukaryota; kingdom Viridiplantae; phylum Streptophyta; class Magnoliopsida; order Malpighiales; family Salicaceae; genus Populus; species Populus ilicifolia. The sequence continues at coordinate 1,612,250 of SRLM01000408.1, read as the reverse complement.
ACTCGATCAGTAACTTGAACTTGAACTCAGATCAACTTTCGGATTTAATTACTATGATTAGAGGAGATTAAACGAATGTATATCCCCCCCTCCCCCTTTTACCCTGCCGGTTCCACATGCCGACTCTTCTTTATTTGAGCCACAAGAGATCTGAAACGAAATAATTATTAATTAGACTATTGGAAACAATTGTTTTCAATTGATCAATAGAAAGACACGAGGGAGCGAGATCGACGAGGAAGGTAAATACTTTACTTCTGTAATCCATCAATTAGTACCTAGCTTGAAACAAAAGCAGCACAACAGCAAGGGCATAGCGGCATCCCACCATCTCCTTACGTACCTCTCACAACTGACTAAACCAAACCAATTTTCTACGCTAAGAATCTTCCCTATCCCTTCTAATGCTGACCCATCTGACATTATTTGATAACAACTAATTGCCTGTGAATGTAAACATTCATGGCTGCCCTCCCATCTCCTCTCCTGTACCCCCTTGTCTCCCCTAAAATAATACATCCACTCTGTTGAGTTAGTATAAACTGTTCTTGGTGTTGTTTTTAAGGTAATATCTTCATCAATAATTCATGTGCTGTACTTTAAATCTCGGGTTCACATTGTATCTCGACTATATATTATAACGATATGACCCTTTCAATTGTTTTATAATCAAGCAATTAAGAGTTTGGTTAATTTGACGCGTGACAGATTTTATGATCATGGGTAAGCAAACACTTAGTTGGTCCACTTAATCCGTCATCCATTATTGCAAGCAGGAATATGTAACAGCCACCTTAATTAATAAGTGAAAAGATTCTTATAGCACATAGTCACAGGGCCAGCATGATGAAGAGCAAGTTCAATAATTTTGTTGACTTGCATGCATGGTTTTGAGTACATGGCCACCTCCGATAATTGGGTCCTCTCCATATTTTCCCTTCCCTATAATGGCGCCTCTAATTATTGAGTGAACAAGCTCAATATAGTTTTATGTGTAATCCAAAGCGTATCATTGTTAAGGTGTATGATTTTTATTTGACCTTCACTTTACAGCTAATGGTTTGATAATTGGTGTTCTTTCTATATATATATATATATATATAAATTAAATACTGTAATTTCACTGATATAGATTAAGTTACTATCTTTACCTTATTTAAATAAATAAAAACAGATTGAAACTTGAAGTTATAAGAAAATAGATTGGGAAAAATATATACTTCAAATATTTGGTTTTTTAATGGACGAGAAATATAGTTTTCTGAAGTATTATTAATTCTAATAAGATTAACTTAAAAAAAAAATCTTTCAAATTAAATCATGCATGTGAACGTGTCTCAGATCATTGTGGAAGGCGTGGTGTTTTCATACTCAATTAGAAGATCTTAACCATCCAACACTTAAATGGATGCCAATCATTTCCAAATAACAAGATTAAATCTTTTCTCAAAAGACCTAAATACAAAGCTTTCATGTAAGGATATAATAATGCTATCAAATCAAATCTGAAAAGATTAAATCATGAATATCATAGAAAATAAATAAAATGATATATATATATATATATAATTGTACTTTTACTAGATACTTACAATGGCTGCCTCACAACCATGACGTTAGAGATTCAAATATCTCTAACAAATGCTAACCCACGAGCAAGAATTCCTTGCATCTGTAAGTAAATATGATGTCATGTTGCATCCACTGCATCTAACCACGAAACTGTGTTCTATCGATTTGAGGTGGATCAAATTAACGAGGTCAACGTTAATTATACATGAACCACTGGGTTGTCGAATCCTTTTTTAATTGTCCAAACCAATCCCTCTTCATTTGATTTTACTGTAGATTAAACGAGCATCATCAGGACTACGTCAAATGAATTTGTCATACTAAGTACTTAAATTAAATATTCATAAGACAAAGAAAAACCATTGATTCCCTGACAGATATGAAGTCGAGCAGCTGATCAAGACTCAAACAAAACAAATACCTGTCACATACTTGTAAGGTAAACATACCCTTCCTATATCAGTAAGCCAACTTGACACATGGTCACTAGTAATAATGTACCTTTCTTTTCTTGCTGGCTTGGGCACTTGGTGCCCCCTACTCCATGCCCTATTCCCACAAGCTTCACATGAGAGACAGAATAACTCAAGTTGATGAAGGGAGGGTAAAAAAGAGAGAGAGAGAGTAATGGGTTTGCTTAAAAGGTAGCCGAATATCTCAAATATACTCAAACAGTGGTGGTGATGGCACCTTACTTTAGCAAGATATGGAGTCTAATAAGCTAGCTCCCATGCTTTTGACGTGAAATACTGCTCTTTCCTTTTGATGGGTTCGAGTTTATTCGTGACTCCGTTCACATACTGTGAAAGGCTGGCCTCTTAATGTTAACACTAACCAACCCTTCTTGAGCTCTGCTAACTCTGTCATGTTTTTGCCCTTTCTAATTTCTCTCTAATATCTAACCAAACACTTACTTAAAATTCCCTTTTCCCTTTTAAAACAGTTCTTGTAATTGCTTAAAGAAGCATGTATGTGTAGTATGACCTCAATTTTTTAAACAATATTTATGTTTGGTTTCGGAGTTTTGATGATATTTTGATTAATTGATAAATTAATTTTTATTGTCTCAGAGATAATAATTTATAAAAATTTAAATATAATTGTTAATTTGTTTAATTAAAATCAAATTTCACATTGGATGCCTTCGTCTAATTAATTCACCTGAAATCATATTTCAAGCCTTAATTTCTAATAAAAACAAAAACTTAAAATCTCACTGGTTTCCAAAAAGATAACAACAAATTAATGTAATAAGCAAAAAACACTTGATTTTGGAAGCTTCATTGTTTTTTTTTTTTTTCCTCAGTTGCATCGTGCAATCAATTTCTAAATCTGTGCAGTTTTATTCGATGAATTAAAACGAAGAGCTTATAATTTTAATTGAAGCATTTAAAGAAATACATTTATAGCGCATGAAAAGTGAAAACTTTCCTTGTTAGTAACACTTGGAAGGTTGGAAACGCAAGAAAAGATCTTGGTTCCTTGTGTGTGGGTTGCTGTAGACTAAACTTTGTGGCAACTCTATACAGCTTTGTAAACATCTTTTCTTTCACTACAGTCTCTCTCTCTCTCTCTCTATTGTTACCCCTTCACTATTGTATATATATAACAAACCCCACCTTAACTTCCCTCATTACTCTCTATTGCAGTCCTTTTTTCTTTTTGGTTTTTTCTTTTTTCACTCTCTACGAACCCTTCTTAATTTTTTAGGTCACTTGGGCATATCGCATCTCTCAAACTGTATTTCACACATAAGATCTCTGGGGATGGATATGGAAGCTCAAGATGATTTCGTGGGGTCTAATGATCTTACTCAGATCATTAAAGGCAAACGCACCAAGCGCCAAAGGTCATCGTCCCCGTATATGGTGATGACCTCTAGCTCATCAAGTGGTTGTGGTGGAGGTGATGGCGGAGGAGAAAGAGGAGTGCTTATAGAGGAGCACGGTTCAATTTCCTCCCCTACAACTTCTAGTGAGGTTTCTGAGAGGACAGAAGAAGAAGAAGATATGGCTAATTGCCTGATTCTACTAGCACAAGGTGACCGTCCAAAGCAAATTCATGAAAACAAAAGCGGTGAAGTAGAGAAATTTAGAGCTCGGAAATCATCAGACATGTCCACACCAACTCTTAACAAGGCAGGTTTCTTTGTATACGAATGCAAAACTTGTAACCGGAGTTTCCCATCATTCCAAGCCTTAGGCGGGCACAGAGCCAGTCACAAAAGGCCTAAAGCCACAGCGGAAGAGAAAAATGGTCCTGTGGTGGCATCAATGGAGGATCTTGGCGTTTGTCAATTGATTAAAAGGAGTAACCTTGACCCTTCTCTTTCTCTCCAAATAGGCCACAACAACAATAACGTCAACAAGGGTTTTCAGGGTAACAAGGCTAAGACTCATGAGTGCTCAATTTGTGGCTCGGAGTTCATGTCTGGCCAAGCTCTTGGCGGTCACATGAGAAGGCACAGGGCTAACACAGGCAACCAGGTGGGCATGATCACTACTGATTCATCCAGTGCTACCGCTGAGTCTAATATTCATGGTGATCATCATCAGATCAAGCCAAAAAATATTTTGGCCTTGGATCTTAATCTACCAGCTCCCGAGGATGATCATCACCTTCGTGAATCCAATTTCCAATTCACGTCAACCCGGCAAGCACTAGTGTTCTCCGCCACAGCCTTGGTGGATTGCCATTACTAGAAAAATACTAAAAAGATCCACAGGGATCAATCATGTCAATTATTTTAATTTTACCATTCCTATATACTTCACTATAATTCATTACTATCCAAATTCTTTCAATTCTTTCCTGTTTACCTTCAAGTGTTAGCATTAACTAAGTTTAATTTTGAAGAATGAATACTTTGAGTGAGTAAGCGGTTAGTGTTCATGGTTGCCTTTCATTCACGAAAAGTGAGTGATGGGAGGCATCTTTGTCATCTTTTTGTTTTGTTTTTTTTACAATCTTTAAAATAAAATTTTTTGGTTGTTTCTAAGTGGGATAGCTATATATGTGCAGCACTCCAAAGAGAGAGACATGGATGGGCATGGCTATGGTTCGGCATCCCACCAGTACCACAACCATAACTCGTGGATTAGGTTCTCCGAATACGAGTATTAAAAAAAAATGATGCAATAAAGCAAAAGAAATAAGAGGAATTGTTGGTTGTAGTTTGGTTTCATGCTTCAAATTTTTAGAAGAGTTAGAAAAAAAACACCAACCCTTTTCTTACAAGCGAAAATATATTATGAAAAGCCCTTAATTACAATGTCAATGAATGTATCTCATACTGAATAAATACAAAAATATAGATTAAAATAAAAGATGTTGAATGGATCACTTACCATAGAACTCAACTATCAAATTTAATATGATATTATAGCCTCAAAGAGCTCTCACAGCTCATTGAAGATTTTAAAGCCCAAGCCAACTCAATAAGGTTAAAATATAATTAATGCATGTGATCAATCACAAAAGCAACAAACACTCTAATTCTCTAGCTAGGTCACTAATTAAACTTATAGGAGACTATAATGGAATAATTGCAACCTAGAACGGCTACGCGGTGCCAACCATCCCGCCATCACCACACAAAGACTACCCTATCCAACCAACACTACATAACATGTTGCCTAATGATAAGGCTCAAAGGGGCCGAGCCACTCGTAAGTAGCTTGAAGCTTCACTCGCTAAGAGCTTGATTCAAACTTATTTGTTAACGAATGATGAGCTTATGCAAGCTTATTTTTAAAGCTCTTTTATAAATAAATCGAATTTGAGCTTAGCTATACTTGGCTCATCAAAGTTTATGAGCAGACTCAATTAAGCTTCTTAGGGTTCATGAGTCGGCTTAAAGGCTTGAACTTATAAGCAAATTCGTTTAAAAGCTAGTATAGAAGATTTTATAAACTTGTGAAAATTTAGAAGGATAAATAGTTGATAGAAGATTTCATAAAATAAATTAATTTAATATATATATATAAAATAAAAAAAAATTCTTTTTATAAAATAATAATTAATAAGAAGTTTAGCAATTATATACATATGTGTTATATGAATAAAAATATAATGGCCACAAAACATTTCCACCATCCTCATCAATAACACCACCACCACCATTACTTTTTATAGAATACCTGAGGAGAGAAAAATGAAGAATAAAACAGCTAGGATGTATTCTATTGATTTAGTATATGCGTAACGTCACCTATATATAATACAATGGATGTCTTTTGTGTGTTGTACATCGTTCATATTTATTTGAATACAAACTGAAAAACCAAATCCCATGATCTATGGCAACAAATTCATCATGATCTATTGGGCCAGTTTGACAGCTAACAATATGATTTTGAGTTTCGGTTATTCGAATATTGTTAGCTAACGCATATCTATTAGTTGTGGGTGCTTCAATATCCCCCTGCAATCAAAAGGGTAGTTCATGCACTTAAAGATTGAAAACGCAGTAGAGTAAAATGATTAGCATTAAGAGCTTTAGTGAGTACGTCCACCAAGTGATCTTTGGATGATAAAAAGAGGTATCTGACACCAATATTATCAAACCATAGCTTCAAACAACTACATAAGGTAAAGTGTAAACAATGAAGAACAAATTGAAGTCACTGAATTTCTGTTGCTGTATTTGACAAAGATTTATACTCAGATTCAGTGCTACTACTGTTGCTGTATTTGACAAAGATTTATACTCGGATTCAGTGCTACTACTGTTACTGTATTTGACAAAGATTTATACTCAGATTCAGTGCTACTACTGTTGCTGTTTACTATTGTTTACAAATGTGAAAAAATCAATCTATGGCCATTAGAACGAACACTCAGTGCTCATCACTATCTCTAGCCCAATCAGTACACTAAATCCACGAAGAGATGGATTAGCTTGTCTAGTAAAACAAAGACCAAAAGATATAGTATGCTTGAGATATCTAAGAATACATTTGACAACCTATCAATAAGGTTCCTTAGGTTGATGCATGAACTTGCTGACATGATGAACATTATAGATAATATCTGGATGAGTGAAACCAAGATAATATAGAGCTCTAACAGTGCTTCTATAGAGTGTAGGATTACTGAATTCAGAACCTTCAAATTTTGAAAGGTGATAGGTAGAGAACATAAGAGTTGTACATGGTTTTACTTTGTCAAAATTGACTTTAAGAAGCAAATCTGCAATATATTTTCTCTGTGTCAGAAATAACTCATCACCATCACGTAGAGTTTCCACAGTGAGAAAAAAAGATAAACCCTAAATCCTTGACGGGAAAAACCATAGATAACTGGTAGATCAAGTTATCAATATCACTATTATCAGAGTTAGTAAGAATTATATCATCCACATAAATGAGAATGAAGATTTGGACATTGCCTTGAAGAAGAGTATACAGATATGTGTCAACTTTAAAGCTCTCAAAACCAAGCTGACGCAACTGATAAGTCTGGAAAACCAAGCCCTTAGGGCCTGCCAAAGGTCATAATTCTCCTTTTCAGTTTACAGACATGATATGGATATTCCGTATGAAGAAATCCTTATGGCTTATGCATATATACATCATCTTCAAGGAAACCATGAAGAAATACATTTTGAATATCCAGTTGATGTAGTGGCTAATTATTAGATACAACAAGAGAAATAACCAAACAGGTTGTGCTTGGTTTGACCACTAAACTTAAGGTCTTTGAATAGTCTACACCTTATTGTTAATGGAAACCTTCGGCAATAAGACGTGTCTTATATCTGTCAATGCTCTTGTCTGCACGTTTCTTAATTTTGTAGACCCATCTGCTGCCAATGAGGTTATAAGTTAAGGATGGTGGTCTTAAAGCCCAAGTTGTTAGGAGATCCAAACATTCAAACATACATAAATTTACGTGGTTCGGCAACTTGCCTACTCCACGGAGCTACTGGTTTGTATTAATCAAGCTCAAAAGCAATACAAACAAGAAAACAAGGAGGAGGAGAAAACTTCTCAACTCAACTCAACTTTCACCCTTAGCTCTCTCTCTGTGTTTCTCTCTATTTCGTGCTCTATTTCAGCTATCAATGCACATCTATTTATAGCTGATGAGGGAGATGATTGTTCAACAATGGTGGGCAAGTTAGGCACCTACCATTTGACTATGACTTCAACCATGGCTGCCACCAAACATGGCTGCCACCGACCATGGCTGCCACCATCCATTTATGTCCACACACATAACACAAGTACCAGTCTAAACGAGGGCATTAAATTCAGTGTGCATGGCATCACACTTGTGTGGAGATTTCAAGGCTTCTGTGAAGTAGCTTGATTCATCAGAAGGAGTGTTAATGATAGCAAAAATTACTCGTAGAGGAGGATAATTAACACACCCAACGTATGGTAATTTAGGTTTGAGGCTATTAATTTGATACCCAAGTGATCGTGCACGCCATGATAAGGATGTTATGGCAAATGATGAAGGGACTGTCAGGGGATCATTAGTCTCTAAATAGGAGTAGCATGTTGCTCAACAATACTGGCATGATCATGTAAGGGTTGTGCCATGATAGAGTGAAGTGGCAGCTGATCACATATAAGTGGTGTTGAAGGATTTTGATAGTGGCAGCTGATCACATGTAAAATAAGGTTAGTGAATGTGTAGGTGAAGGATGCAAGTTGAAGGGCAGGGACACAATGTCAAATGGAGGAAAATGAATAGATTGCAGCGGTTACGTTTTGAAGAAACCATAATTTTATGCTGTTTGGATAAAATGGAAAGCAATGTTTTTAGTTCACGAGACCCACCAAAAATCGTATAAAAACACAGCTTGAGGAGAAAAGCAAGTTATACCTGCTTTACTAGTATTGTTCACTTTTATTTGTTAAGTGAATTAATTCTCTCTGTAAATTTATTTGTTAACACGTTTTACATGAATACAATAAATTTATTTATTTATATTTTTCACATGAATAATGAAAAATCTAATTTTTTTAAAGATATATTTTATTAAAAAAATAATATTTAACATTATTCAATAACACTATATAAATTAAAAGAAGATCACATGATAACATAACTTTGCAGAATTTGATCATAATTTCAATTTTATTACTAATAATATTTTTCCTGATTTTTTTGCATGCTCAAAAACTATGAAAATTATAGTTTTTATTGGATGAATTTCGTATATTGTGAAATTATGATAGTTTAATAAAACAATAAAAAAATTTATATATAGTATTATTTATTTTATAATATAATAGCAGTAGTTAAATTTATAATATTTAAATTAAAAATTATTAATATTAATATATATCACCAAACATATTAAATTACTTTTTGTTTAATTTTAATTTTAACCACAACTTTAACAAAACATATATAAATATCAAATCAATCTCAACTAAAAAGACTTTTTATAAAATATTTTTTTCAAATCATAACTATAAAAGCTACAATAATACTAAACATACTCTTAATATAGACTTTGTATAGGAAAACGAAAACTCATCAAAGATAATATAATGAGATACATGTATTTTAATGGTAGAAGTCGAGACATTTTTAGCCTTGATGAGAAAGATCATAACCAATAAAACACAAATTTTTGAATGATAATTATTTTTATAATTATTATATGGTTTTAAATTGGGTCATTAGACATATATAAAATCATAATTTGATTTTTGTTGATGTTGCAGTTTGAAAAACATCTTATTGTTTAATATTTTTGACAAGAATATATTAGAAAAAAAAACATAAATATTACTTGAGTATTGTGATGAAAAGCATTTTAGAATCTATTTCTTAACTAATCATATGATTATAATAACAATCAATTGTAGTTATGAAAGCAAATAAAATTATGGAACCAAAATGTATTTTTTTTGTCGAAACTAACTTTTGCGCTTTATCTATGGAAAAATATATTTTTTTATAAGAAGCATAGGTCAATGAAAAACATAAAAAATTTATGATTTTATTTGAACATAAATCCAAAATTCAATGGTATTTAATGAAATAATATCCTAAAAGTGACTTTATTCAAATTAAATTTAAAAAATAAATTAGGGTTCATTAAAATTTCATAGTATCCTAGCAAATTTTTTTGCTTAAAAAAGCTACCATGCATACATGGACTCGTAAGGACAGGCTTGTGCACTTAGGATATTTGTTTTTAGATTAAGATAATAACATATTATTCATCTAATTTTTTTGAAAAAAAAAATAACACATTGTCTATAACACGTCATCTACTGGTTCAGCTTTAGCCACCTCAAGTGACTAGAATGTAGGATTTTGATTTCTTGGTTTTAAAAAATTTATTTTCAACCCTCTTTTAAACTAAAAACACCTAATAAGTATTTCAGAGATTAATATCAACTTTTTTATTGGTAAAATATAACAAAAAATAATTTTATTTATCTATTATTATTTTTTAGTGACTTTCTCTTTCCGTCATATTTTTCTAGTGACTTTCATTTATCTCTCTTAAACTCAACGACTATAACATGGAAAAGAAATAAAGTTTTTTTTTATCAAAACATAAAAATCATGGGTCGAATTATCACAATCAACAACTTAAAGACCAAATCTTGAATGGAATACCCACTGCGGGACCATGTTGATATAGAGAAAAACAATTATGGACTAATGAGGAAGGAAGGAAAGATAATGGGGAGATTGAATGAAATTAGATTGTTTAACACTAGTGGATTTTGACCAGGTTTCACTTTAGGTCGACCGGATCCTAGGTAGGTTTTTATCTAAATGGAGCTAAGTCAAATTTTTAATCCTATTTTTCCTTTAACCTGGACCAATCAAGACCTTACATCAACTATTTTAAACAGTGATGAACATATTGCAAAACAATAAAAGGTGCATCATCAAAGTGTTTTGAAAGAGACTTACAACACTATTATCATATATTGTTGTCACCTATTTTTGCATCCTGCCTGAAAAAAGAAGAAGAAAAAAACAAGGAAATAATATATATATTGTTTTAATAGTTAATTAAAAGGGTTAATCAACCTAGCTCCTTTCCCGGTCAACCCACTTCTGATTGTAGCTGTACACTTTGTTCTTTTTTTTTTTTTGGTCAGAAGCTCTTAATTACCCTTATTTTCTCGTAACTAATAAAGTATTTATAATAACTTGAAGTGGTCGCCAAAACAAGCATCCACCACCAGTCCACTCCAATTTGATCACTGGAATAGAGGGACAGCAGCATTAATGAAAAAGGTGCTGACTTTTATTACGAAACAAGCACATTAACATTATATTCTTTATTAATTTTTCACTCTAAAATTTACTTTTTAGTTCCATGTGACTTGAATAGAGATTAGATATATAAAAATGGATAAAAGTTTTATAAATTCTTTTTCATCGAATTTTTTTAATATAAGAAAATTCTTTCATTAGAAATAATGTACATTTTACAATCTATTTGGTCCAAAGAAGTTGACAGTGACGCAAGACAATGAAAAACAAATCCTACAAAAAAATTAGTAAGATTTAATTTAATATATAGTTTCATGAATTGTGATGCAATTATATTATTTATCAAGTTGAAAAAAAAATGTTAAAATTAAACGTCAAATTCGTTGGCTACGACATTAAACTTCACGCCTTTTGAAATTTTATTACGGAATTAAATTAAATTAAATTAACTGCCAGGGCAGAACTCTACTAATCCATTAATAGCCATATCACTTAACACCACGTAGCATTTTGCTAATAATCCTGTAGTAGAAGACAGATTCCTTGTGGGAGCTGCAGGCTGCCTCTGACGTGTCCTGTCGGTATTTCCAATGACTAAAACTGGCATTGTATTGTTAGTCGCCTTCAATAGTAGGAGTATTGATTAGCGCTTAAGAGTAATAAAATAGGCGTTTAATCCACTCATTGAGCAAGCAAATCACGCTGGATCACACATGATCTTTCTTTAATTTATTGAGCAGATGGAGCTAACTAAGCTTGCTGCTCGTATATGTACTTTTTCAGTAGTGGGCGGGGTCTTTCCTTCTTGGTGGAAAACATAGGACATGTAATATCAGTATAGTTAAGAGATTGGGGTTAGCTTTAATTAGATAGGTGGTACGCAATTTACCACTAACAGGGTAGAGTTTAAAAATCCGATGGGCCCTGCTAGCATGTTTTAAAGAAGAAACAAATCCATGTTCATTCAACTATCAAATACATAAATAAAGCATCGAAAATAAATTAACTAAATTAAAAAAATTACAAAAATGAATTCTAATATAATATAAAATTAAAAAATAATATTTAAATGACAAAACTCAACTCGAGTTAGCATACCAAACTCATAATTAAAATCCTTGAGGTTGAGCAAACATTATAGAAAATAAAGTGATAAAAAAATATATAGTTCATCCCCAATAATTCAAATATAAAAGGTTGAAATTAAAAAAAAATAAGTTAAAAACACACCTATAAACTTGATTAAGTTCATCAAACTTTATAAATCAGATCATACGAATAAGATAGTCTAATAAAAAACAAAATACAAAAAAATAACAACAAAGTTTAACCCGACTTTGAAGGACAAAACCAAGAAAATATATAGAAAAATACTCTACAAAATAATTGAATTAACTGATTAAACATGTTGTTCATGTTATGAGATAAAATCATAAAGTTTGCTTTTCAAAATAAACAACCTTAAATGAAAAAAAATAAGTGAAAACAATTATGTAAAATCATATTAACTTTTCAAACTCATAACTTAAATCAAATATACGAAAGAATAAAAAATAGCAATTAAAAAAATAAAAATCAAGTGTAAAATAAGAAATAAATGGAAGGAAAAATTAAAATTTTGAATTTAAAAGGGAAATTAAAAGGAAAAATTTAATTCATAAAAGAATAAAAAAATAAGGATCAATTTAAAAAAAATTATAATCACAATTGTGTATTGAAATTAAAATTTAATAAAAGAATTAAAAATTAAAATTAAAAATTAAAACAATAATGATCAAAGTTAAAATAACACTAAATGAAAAAACAACTCTAAAATTTTATACAATCAATATAAATTTTAACTGAGGGAGAGGAAAACAAATTTAAAATAAATTTATTATCACCTAAATTACTTCACACGTTGATGTCCTTGTGGTACTTTTAATAACGTTTTTTAAAAGTTAATGTTTAGTTATTATTTTATGTCACTGTCACCTATATTATATAAAAAAAATATGTGTTTTTATATATTAGTTTTTTATTATATTTAATATTTATTAAAATACAAAATTATACCTCAATTAAGTATTTTATAATAAAAAAAACTATCATGAAAATAAAATAAAAATGTTAAAAAATCTCGAGATGCACGTTAAAGAAATTTTGAATGATCATGGTGGGTTTTTTTTTTTTTTTTTGGTGTGTGAGTGTATAATATAACGCAAGGATCATGGTGGTTGGACAACGCCAAACACGTGTCTTCACACGGCACACCACAAAATATAAATGGCTACTCTTGATATACAAATTATACATGGCTCTTCTTGTTACACGTGCAAAGAAATGTATGGCTAATTACTTGAAAATAAAACAGTTTACTTGGACTATTTTGCTACTTGCTGCTTCTACGAGGAAGAGGCAGAACAGAAAGCAAATTCTAGCGGCGCAAGAAAAGGGTGGAAATAGAAGAAACAAAAAGAAAAGAAAAGTAGCTTTGCGGGCCCCGCCCCACTCCTCAAGTGTTGCCAGGATACACGTGTCTTTGCCAGCACAGCATAACCAAAGATGCTAGATACGTGGTTGCGTTTAATCTATGCGTGAAAAAATAACTTCTTCTCACTATGATACATTATCGGAAAGAAACTTCCATTTTGGTTCTCAATTACGAAATTTTTTTTAACTTATAAAAAGGTAATAGGTTAAAAAAATAAAAATTTTAATTCATTAGTTTAAGTGAAAATTTAAATAATTAAAAAAATAATATAAAAATCATGTATAAGTCTATCTAAGTTATCAAATAACCTAATAGAAGAAAAACCATAAAAAAAATAAAAGAGTAAAACTTGAAGAAAAAAAAAGGAAGAAAACATTAGCTTAAAAAAAATAAAAACAATAAAATTCATGCGAATACTCTAACCTTAGTCTCTTAAAAATTTGCAACCTATTGAATCATAGACTAGATTTTAATTAAAAAAATTAATTGTCAATCAATTTAATTTTAAAGAATAAAATTCTTGAAAATATTAATAAAAACTATGCAAAAAAAAGTAAAAAAAAACAACAAAATAAGATAAAATTAAAAAAAAATTCACTAAACAGACAAAATGAAATTAGAGCATCTCAACCAAAATTTAGATAAAAAAAATCTAAAACTAATTAAGATTCAGAACAAGATAAAATTTGTTTTTGGTTGCTTTTTATTTTTAAAAAAGTACAAGATATATTAGTTATTCTGAACACAATGAAACAAAATTGATAGTTTTACTTTTATTTAATAATTATAATCTCATGATCATGATAATAGATTTAAAAAATATTTTTTATTATATATTTTTTTAAAAAAATAATTTTATTTTTCAACGTCCAGTGATTAAGTATTAAACTTTATATATTTTTTTTAGAATATTATCTTAGCTATATATTTTGGGTCATATGTTTAATGGGATGACACGGGTCAGGTTTTTTTTTTTTTAATTTTATCTCTTAACACTAAGTTGATTGAGGGTTGAGTTTTGGATATTATTTTTTATTTTATATTTTATGAGGTTATTTTTTATATATAATCTGGATCGTGTGTTTGGTGATTTAATTCGATTTTTTTTTAATTCATCATCAATGATGTGAATATATATATATAATAATATTTTATCAATCATTCATAACAAAAACTATCATAATATGCAATAGAATAATAAAATAAAATCCCTCATTAAAATATAGGGTTCATAAACAATAATCTTTAAATAAAAAACCATGAGTTCCTAAACATAATGTTTTGATACCACATACAAGCAATTCTCTAACTATAAGGTTTAAAATCAAATAAAAAATAATACTAATAATCTTAGAAGTCCATAATTTTCACATTCAAATAAATATTTAAAGAAAGCATATCTTGAACTATAGCAAGCTCTTTTGAAAGAGTGGAATCTTGAATTACTTTGATAAGAAAAAAGCATACACTGATGAGGTAAAGAGAGGACAAGTTTTATAAATAGACTCTTTATATTACATATTCATCAAGTGTGCAGTTATTAACCACCAATAAGGCCTGTTTTAGCATTAATAATTATTAAACTATTTAATAAATCATTATCTCATTCATGTGGATGACATCTTACACCTTCCTTAAAGAGGCCTATGAATAAGATTTATCATCAACAGAATTCAATATAATTCCAATAAAACAAGATGGGGAGGGGGTACTGAAGCTGACGTGATGGAGATAGTGTTTGATTACTGAATCAAAGGATAAAAACAAAGATAAATACGACAATAAAACATATTCCCTTATTCTTTATATTTTAGAATAATAAAAATTTATTTTAAAATTATTTAAAATTTTTATATCTGTCCTCTTATTCTTCCAACCAAATATACTTCTATCGGTTTTATCTTGGAAGTGCTTGCATAGACTTTTGGTTTGATTAATTATACGTCGAACACGATTACTGAAGTTGCTGTGGTGTAGTGGTTATCACGTTAGTCTTACACACTAAAGGTCCCCAGTTCGATCCTGGGCAGCAACAGTCATTGTACAATTATATATCAGTCCTTTTCAACTTGAATTTTTCTCCTACCCTTGTTTTCGATCATGGATTCATAGGGTATTGGGCAACTTTAGTTGCAATATTTCAGGTTTTAATTGGAAGCACCAAGCACATACCATTTCATCTCATTAAAAAGAGCTTTTTTTTTCCTCCATAGAAAAAGAATTCCATCATTTTGCTTTTGTTCCTTCCATTCAATTCCGTAGTCTTCGTTCCATTGTCTTTGAATAATTCTAGAAAACGACACAGAAATTGCAAGCTAGGCTTACCAAAGCCACAAATACCAAAACCAAATTAGCAACACTACTAAATCTGCATGTATCTCACCTGAATACAAGCCTAGGAAACGCAGGGCTTGATCAACAACACAGAGCAAGTGATTAAGATGCATGTCCAAGTAGAATCCTTCATGCAAGGAGCACATACGGCTTATGCAACATCCGCCCACACACATATATATGCACACTTATCATACATGTATGATTGTGCATTTCTCAGAAACAAAACTTGTATCAAATCACATTGCATACAACTGCATACATAAGATCCCCATGCATCGGTGTACATGGATGGAGACACTAATCCCTTGAAATAAAAGAAAACCATTCCAAAAGTATGAACTTGAAATTCCCAGAATGTACTGTTAAAGTGAAAAGATTTAACATTAGAGAACTTCCCAAGAGAAAGCTACATGTGAAAAAGAAAAAAGAATGAACATGAAACAACAAAAGCTGGCTGCAACGTAAAATGAGAAGTATACATCTCTACTGTCCAGACAAATAAATAATTTGCACTTTCCAATGCTCCTGCGACAAAAAAAGTTTAGCAAATTCATTAATTTCATAGACAGACAAAGCATATATATAAATTGTTGAAAGCCTCTACAAATGATATCCAATGATTTTTTTTTTTTAACCATCCTGTAGTAGTATAGAATAAGTCAATTGAACTTAAGGAGAGTGGAATCTTGGTATCCTATTTTATAAGGCTCCGTGTCAGTAATTAGGGAAAGATATATGTCAGGTTATCCTCAAATATTTGTTATGAGTATTTTACGAAGCAATTCTGAATCCTGGTCACTGAATCTCAATGGCAAAGAATTTACTCTAAAGGTGACATCAAGACAGTCTGGCACATTACAATATGTGAGGATCCAGGCTGCTATTTTTTTTTATTTTTTCAACTACTTCTGTCTTACATTTTGGTAATACCTATCTTTTCTCTTCTTGGGCTGCTGAACAATAGAACTCTTATTTATCTAATGACTTGTTTTTCAAAATTACATCTACAAAAAGTAAAATGAAATACAGAGCAACCGAATTCCTCATCTAAGGTAGAAATTTAAAAGCCTGAATATCTTCTATTTGACATGTGAGCTCGAGTTGAGTCCTAAGAGGCAGGAGATTGAATCGCAAAGGAATCAACAAGTTCACTATACACTTAATAAGAAATTGTGGAATTTAGACACCATATGTTGTTAGGTATTCAGATTGCAAGGATCCATAGCAAGGATGCTTAAAGATATGGTTATGAAACTATTTCCTCTCTTCGAATGATTTTAACAAGGAGATGATGCTCAAATACCTTACTGATGCTAGTTGTTCACATGTATAGTCCCCATTCAAAGAGTGGCTCCAAAAATGGCTTGCCCTTAGTTAGCATAGACATTCAACCTCACCTGAGCAGTAACTTCTGGGTGAAGCTTAAGTTCAGCAATGTATTCTCCTGTTTCCCTGATATCTGGAAGAGAAACAATCCGCTTGTCCACATCCCTATGGATCAATGAAGAAATCAATAACCAAAAAACAGGTGCATGGAAGGAAAAGATGTGTATGCGTATACATGCATGTGTGTGCATGCCATCCCACCGATAAAGACACCTTCGTGTGCACACATGCCTGGTGCGAGCTGAACTGTCATTGGGTTAAGAACACTCTATTTGTATCTTGATAGCTAAAATATTGGCAAAATACTACCAGAGGATTAAAAAAGATACAGATTGCATACACAACATGAAAAAAATACATCCCGTATCTTACACCTCAATACTATTTTGAGCTCATATGGTGTATATTTGAAAGTTCCAATGGAATGGCCAGCAAATTGAAAGTGACTAATAAAGGTATGCAAGGACTGTCTTTCTGGATTACATTTCAAAGTGTTATTTCCTCTAACCATTGGTTTCAGGACATCATAATTCTTAATAATATCTTCTCTCATAATGGAATCAAACTGAGCATAGTGTGGACTTGTTCACATGTTTGCATCTTCTAAAAGGAAGACAAAAATTTAGAATTCAATACTTGAAATAACATGTAAGAAGTTGCTTTTTTTGGCTGAAAGAAGGGCAGTGGTTGTAGTGTCCTCAATTACAAAATAGCACATATAATTATAATCACTATTCTAAGGTTCATGAAAAATTTGCATAACTACAGAACCTATCTTAAGAATTTGACAAAAGAAATGCATATGTTTCCTGAGTTACTAATAAGTTTCCAGGCTCAATTTACAATGTTCATGATAGTGGCAAGTGTATGCATGGTGGTAAATCTACATAGAGCAGAAAACAGTACCTCTGAATCTGTGCCTTGATTATATCAACAAGATCTTGAGCAGTTACACTGCCAAAATACATTCATTTAGACACCATATGCAGAAAATGAACCATGAATAATATAAGAAACAAAAGGTTGCTCTGGATTCAACTCACGTCCCAAATATCTGTCTTCCCTTTCCCCCTTTGCGCTTGACCTTGAATGCTCCAACAGTTTCAAATATGAGTGCCAGCTGCTGTGCCTCTTCTTTTACCTGCAGAATGATAGCAATTAAAAGAAAAGGCACACAAGATAATTAATAGTGACAGAGATGTGCAGCATTTCATTACCCGTTTTTTCTCAGCCTCAATCCTTTCCTCTTCCATCCGCATTTCCCTGGAAATCAAGAGAGTGCGATCAAATTAATATTGGATCGGGAAATAAATAGTCTTAAAACAAACAAAATTTAACATATATACTTGTCATCAGGAAATTTCAATAAACATAGACTTCACACAAAACTTGAATTCTTATGATGTGCAGGCTGAATCTAAAGCTCTTGCATATAGGCTCGATCTGTAGATTCATCTCCATGGGTAATACTTTAGAACCTCTCAACTACAAACATTTCCAGAGGGAAACTTCCAAGGTAATTTACTAGTGGATGCAATCAAAAAAGAAAAAAGATCCAAGCATGACAATGATGCTCATCCACAATGCCTGCTGAATACCCATCAATGCTCACAGGGAAATAAATCACTATTCCTCTAAGAAGTGCTATGAGAAGGGTTAAAAGAAACCAAGTACAGTTCATTTGTGGGACTGATCATGGTTTTTTTTTTTTTTTGCCTGTTTCTCTCCAAAAATGAACATGGAAGAAGATAAAAGGAACCACAAAGCTCAACTTAACTATACTTCGATCCCCATTAATTGAAGTCGGCTACATTGGTCTTCCTCCTCCACCAACTCAATTATGAAAATCACAAATTCTAATGATTTCTCAAAAGTTCACTCAAGTTATAGTTTCCAAAGTTGAGTTGTGTGTGTGTTTTACCATCCACAGTAGTCACGAGAAGAAGCATCAGTTGGACAAAGTTTGTCATGCAAGATAATGGATGTTTAGTAGTTAAAGAGATGCTTGTTAAGTCACCAGAGGCTTTTAGCTATCAGATCATCGATATGGGGAGCCAAAAACAATGTCTCCCTGTCAGGTATAGATGAATGAGGAGTATTACAATGAATTATTATAAATTCCATATTTTAAGTAGCACCATCTCATTTTCAGAGGGATATTCCAGCTTAAACATCTGCACAGGCCACCTGCTGCATATCATGTTCATGGGATGAATACTTTTAACAGGTATATTTAAGCCACCAATATCTCATTCGAATTGAGAAAATGTTATTTTCTCCAACAAATGGATGATAAGTTTCTCTCAAGGCACTAATATAATCGACACAAAAATTATGACATAAGAAAATCAATGTATAATGGTCAAGTTAAACCTTACTTGAGTAAACCAGGAGTGACAATCTGAGCCTTGCCTGTAGGCAGCAGAAAATTCCTGTAAAAGCCAGCCTTGACATCAACTAGTTGCCCTTTCTTTCCCAAATCTGTCACATCCTCTTTCAATATTATCTAACACAACAAAAATAACAATAATGCACAAAACCCCATTAATTAAAAAGACTAAAACCAAAGAGACTCTCTCTTTAGTAGCCATAAAAAAAAAAAAAAAACAAGATTGAATCTTTCTTTCAAGAAAACAGTGTGAGAGTACATTACAAGAACCCAATTCAGATTGTGCAATTTGATTGTTACCTTTCTTGTCTTTTTGGCTTTCTTCTGAGCTAAAACCAACATAGGTATTCTTTTGTCTGGGAACTTGGAGATTTCATTTGCGGGTCCGACAAAACCGTGAAGCCAAGAAGAAGAAGTGCATGAAAGAGTTGTTGCCCCTGTAAATGGTGATGCCATTTTCCGACACACAAAAAACCCTGCTGTGCTCTTCGTTTCCCTGATCTTATCCGTTGGGCTCTTGTGCTCAACTCGTGTACTGTTTTGACACAAAAGAACCTCCTCTCCAAGTTTGTGCCTTTTTTTTGCTGTTTTAGTCCTCTTGTGTGGATATAAACTACAATGCTACGGATTCCTTCTCCGAATTGCGTTGATGCCCTTGTTTAGTTTATGTACCGTTCATTCCTCTTGACATTTAGTTAAACTGATCCCTATACATAATTTTGGTTCAAATTGGTCCTTATTCATAATTTTGCGAGAAGTCAAATCATGATAAGGGTAAACTACATATTTTGTTTTTTTAATTTTAAGATTCAATAATCTTCTCACATGCGCACACATACATTCCAAATAAATTAAAATTATATTTTAATAATATAGTTTTGCGTGTGGTCGAATAAAAGAAAATCTTATAATTGTAGTGAAGCATGACTTCGGCAAAGCAACTGCTCCGAGCAGTCTCGTTATTCGTTGACTTAACTATTATTATTATGACATGTTTTAATTAGGCAATGAAAGAGTCAAGGCAAGGCAGAACTTGAATGGTTCCTATAAATCCTGGAATAATTAACTCTATCGCATGAAGAAAATTAGAAAGATTCGAATACATAGAACCTGCTCATACTAAGCCTCAAGAGTTCTTGAGATTAGAAAAGGCAGCATGCTGGTGATGCTGATGGCGGCTACCTGCATGCTCCTCTAAATGAGATGCCACAGTCTCACAGGCCACAGCAACATGATAGCAAAAGAATAATAGTTTTTGTTCGCTGATTTCTTCTTCCCATGATCGATGACAAGGCTAAAATTCAAGGTTCCACTTTCACATCAGAAATGATGCGAGGGTATCTTTCATGACAGCAGCACCCAAGTACGATATTCAGCCAAATGTAAGAAGAAAACATTTTTTATGAGGTGGTCAAAGTTATTATTACCAGGGCGTGGCAATCGAAATAGCTGGTTGCTGTAGTAAAATAATCCTTTTGTTCTATACTGGAGAATTAAATAATAATAATAATAATAATAATAATGCTTTTGTTCTGTACTGGAGAATTAAAAAAGAAGAAGAAGAAGAAGCTTTAAGCTTGCTTTGATTTTTCTACTAGTCTATTGATCATTAAAAGATTATTAAAGAGAATCAACTTCCTATTATCCATATACAATTAAAATATATATAAGCCATGCATTTTATATTTTTATAATTTTACATTAGTTTTTCTTTTTAATTATCAAAGTTATTGGATATTTTGATATTTTTACATTAATTTTTTTTAATAAAAAAAATCATGTAAACAGTGTGCGTGTCATTCAAGCAACATATGTTATATCACTTAATAGCTAAACTTGATCTTTCGTTGTCTTTGTTTATGCATTATCATATTTTTTTTAATATGATATGGTATGTGGCAATATGTTGTTGTCAAATTGTTGTTTGTAGTCATTTCTTTTTTATTTTCTTTTTTACTAGGTAAAGTTGCAGACTCTATTCTTTTAATATGTTATTTTATTTTTATTGTTTTTAAAGAAGTTTTTCTTTAATTTAGTCATTCAATTATACTTTCTTGTAAGTTTTAATTTTTATTTTACTCTTTATTCTTTTTATTTTTATTTTTTTCTTGGTCGTTTTGTTCAAGTATTTTTAGGTTTTAATTTCATCATTCAATCAATTTTTTTATTGTTTTGTTTTTTTTAATTTGACCCTTATTCATTTGATTTTTTTTCCTTTTATGAAAGATATTTTTCAATTTCATTTAACTCTCCAATTGAAAATTTTTTACTTTCTCTCTAATTAATTTTTTTTTATTTATTTTCACCTTTATTTTTTTAGATCATTTTGTGTAATTGATTTCTTTTTTCTAATTTTGTCTTTTGATATTTGAATTGTTAGGGATTTGGCTTCACACGATCCAAATATTCTGTATTAGTTTTTTTTAATATTAATTTTATGATTATTTTTAATTTTTTTTATATAGATTTATCCTAGTCTGATGATTTAGGTCATAGGATTTACATGTTTTTTTAATATAAAATTTTTTAAAAAATATTTTGTTTGTGTTTGATATTTCAAGATATTATTCTAATTTATTTATATATTTTTATTTTATATGAATGAATTTTATTTTTAAAAATAAAAAAATATTCATTTTTAAATAATATTTTTAACGTGTTTGACCTTGAAAGATTTTTTTTAAGGTGTGAGTTTATCTAGTAAGTTTTATATGTGTTTATCTTCTATGTCATAGGTATTTTAGGGTGTGAGTTTATCTTTTATTGATTTCAATAAATAAGTTCAGTAAATATAAGTGGATAAATATTTTATTTTATGTGATTGAATATCTTAATTTATATTTATTTTTATTTTTTTTATTTTGCTATTGTTAACATTTTTTTTTCATTTATTTACATAGAATGTTATCGATTTATTTAATTAAATGCTTGTATAGGCTTTTTAATTCACATTTTGAATTTTAATTCAAGTTTACAACTCATAGTGGAGTGAGGGTTAGATAGTTAATTAACAAAAACTTTATTACTATTTTTTTTAATTCTATCATTCAAAATTTAATTGATTAGGGATTGTGTTTCTTGTTGTAATCTAAGTTTGGGATTTCACGAATTATAATTTTTAAAGATTAACCATAATCTAGAAGATTTTGCTGGGTTAGTTTTTTTTCATATTATTAAATTGGGATTTATATATATAGAATTCAATGACCTAGGTCTCGAATTTCTTTTACTTATTTGAAAATCCTAGCATTGCCTTTAACTTTTTTTTCTTTTAAAGGTTGAGAAACTTGTTCTACCCAAAGGTGCTATGCTGATCACTAATATAGGTTTACCCAAGTCATTTTTTTTAAAAAAAAAACACCTTTTGCCTTCAATGTTTGATTTATTATAATTAGGCTTTCTATTTTCTTCGTCGTGGGTTTAATGATTTTATTATTATCTCATACCCATGTTATGTGTTATTGTCTCAATACCTTAAAAAAAAATGTCATGCAGTATGTCACCATTTAAGTATTTGAAAAGTGTTTCAACCAATATAAATTAAATTTTTAACTTTTTGGCATAAAAAAAATACGACAACTTGTGGTATAAAATGAGCTAAAAAACTCATAAAAAAACTAAAAGAGATAATGAAATTCTTGTAGCTTGTGAGGCATTCCACTGTGCATTCAAGTAGTAACTCTTTTGATTTATTTCAAGTTCTTCTAGTTCTTTTCATGCCTTCTCACAATCATAATTGCTTCATTCATGACTTGTTTAGCACTATTTGGATTTTGATCAATTTATGGTGTTATGTCTTAGCTTTGACAACTTGGGTGGTTATGGATATGTATTAGTGATTCATTATTGTTGTATAAAAGCATTTAAAAAGTGGCTAGGCATGAATGATGGTTTGTGTTTGAGTGTTGGCCTTTTGCTAGTTTGGTGAATGGGTGTGTTATAATTGTACATTAAACACACAACCAAGTTGCAATAATCTTTACCCTAAACAAGTTAATAGGAGAGTGAGAGATTTGTTTTGGGATTTAGATGCACAATTGATTTATAACCGATTGGTTAGGTTGATTGTTATCTCATATATCTTCTCCTTCTTTTAATTTGGTAAGGTTATTATCAGATAAGTTGCTTTTACTTTTCTGGTTTGGTTAGCTTTTAAATTTCTTTTTTTGTTTGTCATTCCTAACCTACTCATGTCAGTTTTATCTAATATTGATTAAAATGTTTATGATTCTTGCTTACTTTTTTTTTTAATCTTTTCTCTTTTCTTTTGGAATTAGGTTATCATAAGTTTCTAAAGGGCATATAATCTTTTCTTTTTTTAGATGGTTTTTGTTACTAAACAGTTGGCTTGTATATTTTTCTCATTTCTTACTTTGTTCTTTGTTATGCAAGTTTTTATGGGATAGTTGGTTTTGTGGTTGCTTTATCTTCTAAGTTGTTTTTTACATATCTGTAACTCTAAGCTTTTTAAACTTTTTTCCAAAGGGTTGAGGTTGAATGAGGATATAAGATTTGCACACCTCATTTAATTTTTGGGCTCATGTTTTGTTTTTAGATTTTTTTTGTTAGTAATTATTGTTGTTTTATCTATGCATTTGATTTTATTTTTTTTAAGTTTCAGTGGTCTATATTGAGGTGTTTTGATAACAATATAATATCTTCACTGAATGATAACCTAAAAATTAGGTTAACATGGAGGATGTTCCTAATCCTAAAGACAAGAAGCCAGAGGTAACATATTACTACATAGCTAAGATCTTTAACTTATTTTTCTCAATGTTCATGTTCTTTTAATGTTTTTATTGGTAACTTATATATTAGTGAGGTTTTATGTTTAAACTTTTTAAAATTTTATAAGTGTCCATTTGAGTATATTAAAGGTATTTTTACTTTTTATGGTTTGTGTTAAGTGGTGATAAAGAAGTCTAGAGGAGGTGTTAGTAATAGCCATAAATTATGCTTATAATGTTTATGGTACATGGAATGAACTTGAGCTATTCATAGATGTTTAGAGTTCAATAGTTAATAGTACTTTTTGTACATTTCACATGCTTTTTTAACAAGATCAACATAAATGTAAATGTTAAATCTTAAAATGAATGGGATTTCATATGAGAATTAATATAATGGATCGTCTCACCATATTACATGAAGATATTTTTCTTCACACATTATAAATATATCCATGAAATGGCCTATGATGCTCTTAAGGAAAAAGGAATAAATGTTGTTCCTTGAAGAATTTATGCTTTAATTAATCTTAACTTTTAAATTTAATATGTCTATGTTTGTAAGATTTAATTTCTTTTTATGCTTAAAATTTTAATTTTAGACTTGCTGGTAAAAAGATTTATATAAAGGTATCTTCTGCACTAGTAAGAGGCAAAACAGATATATACTATTTTTTTTTTCATATCTTATCTATCAAAGTTCTTATTTCATTTTTAGCTTTTTCTTTCATTGCTTCAATTTCACGCATGTAGCATTGAATTGATTTTAGAAAATCACCTCTAGTTATCTCATCCTGAATTCATAACAAATTGGTATAAGAAATATTAAAGCTTCCTTGATTAATGAAATTGTAAATGACCACTAATAAAAAAATATTAAGATAACATTGTTTTGAAAAACTATTTAAATAAAAATTATTGAGCTTGATTTTTATTATGTCATTGGATGACTTTTTGGGTAAAACTAGAGCACATTGAATCAATATCCATTCAATTTAATTTGAAACTTGGCCTATGAAAAGAATCAAGTCTACGATTCATTAAGTTGACCTCCTGAGTTAAGTTAAATTTAAGAATAATGGAGCTAACTTGAATTGGTTGTTTATACAAAAAAAAAAGGGCAAAGAATCGGGAAAAAACTATGATTGTTTTTCTTTTCTTTTATTAGAAAGTTTAGTAATTTTTTTGTTATAAAGAGAAAAACTAGAAATTAAATCTTTTTAATATATAAAATGAGAGACATCAATGTAAGTTGAAATATAATTCCTTACAAAAGTGTAATAATTTTTTTAGTAGATATTAAAAATATAGCATTCTCTAATATTTTTATATCTCACCTGACATAATAAGAGTTTAAAGATTTAAACTATGTTTAAATGGAAGGAAGCATGAAATAAGGTAGAGTTGGATGGGATTTTTAAAATAATACAATGAAAGGAAAAAATATGGTGAGATTTTTATAACTTGGATTTATAAAGAGAGAGAGAAAAGGAGTTTGTTACAAATTTGTTTTAAAAATATGGTTAATTTATATATTTATCCTAAATGTCTACTCACTTTTAAGATAAAAAAAATTATTAATAATTATTTTTCAACATAAGTATTTTAATATGAAACATTAGCATGATTAAAAGAAATTATAGGTGAATGAGAAACTAATCTTAAAAAAATCCTTAATTAGCATGTTTTGTAAAAACTTAAAACCTTCCATCTCACATTAAAACAATACAAGATTTTCTTATAACTTAAATAGTGAAAAATTAAAATGTTAAAATTGAATTTGTAAGACATCAAAGTTCTTAAAAAGAAGAAGTCCTATAAAATGCATGTTTTAAGCTTAAATTACATATACATTCGAGCTCCAGGCCTTCATTAAGATATGTTGTAAAATAAATTTTTTTTGCCATAAATAATTATCTGTTGTCAGCATATTTTGTTCAATCAACCTATGAATAAACAATCTGAATAGTAACATTCCATTTCCATAACATGTTAAGTAAAAAATTTTGGTTTATAAAAAACTATCAATTTTTTTTTGTTTATTATGAATAATTAAAGTAAAATGATGGAAATTAATTATGTGTCAGTTTTACTTCCAAACTTCAATGTAAAAAAGGTTGAATGAGAGATGTTTTGGACACCTAGCAATGTTTCATTTATCTTATTCTCTATTATTTTCCCATCTTCTTTTGCCTCTAGTTTTGCTTATTTTTTGTCCTTTATTTTTTCTATTCTAGAGCTTAGGTTCTTGATCTTTATTGAGAGATTTTGAGTCATATTTGTTTTTAGCTTGTGAATCTTATTTAAGAGTGCAATTAAATAAGGTGGTTGAATTAGAATCCTAAAAAGTTGATTCTAATCATTTTATTTGCATCAAATAACAAGTAATAAAATTTTAAAGATAAACATTTAATATTTGATATTACCAAATTTTTATATGAATTAAATTCTAAGTACTTTAACAAATAAGTATCACTAAACATATATTTAATATATTTCTTCCTTTACATATATGCTTAAGCACTGAGAATTTATATAATTAATTTTTTTTAAGTTTATAAGCATGCTAGTAGCTTTTCTTAAAAAAATTTGATTGTTTTATACTTGCATGGGTTTTACTTAGAGATCATCTTATACATATTGTAATAATTTATAACTTTCTCAATAATTGGTGAAGAAGATTAAATCCAAACAATTGCAATTGAGTTATTTATAACAGAGTTACCTTGAACCTTACCTATATTTAAGTTAGAAAATGGTAGGTAATGCTTAATTACCAACTAACTATAATACAATATTGTTTCCTTTTATTTTCTTTTTATAATTATTGGTCTTTGTTTTTATTCTCTGCTTCATATATCTATATTAAATTTTATCATTTTGTTATGTCTCTAACGTGTTACTATCTTGACCATTATTCTTTATTTTTTATTCTTTATAATATTTGAAATCAAGAAAGGTTAACAATAATAAACAAGATATTAGCTATGTAACGTAATTTGTAGCTCTTTTTTACCTTTTTATTTTATATTGTAATGCAATGTTTTACTTATAAAACAAAAACCTTTAGTTATGTAATGTAATTTATAGCTTTTTTCTGCTTTTTTTTGGCATTGTAATGTAATTTATTGTTTAAATAAAAATACTTTAGTAATGTATAGTTCTTTCGCACATACTAGCTTAAAAGCCTAACAAAATTCATGGTATTGATTTGAATAGGTTGCACAGAATTAAATTACTTAAAGCTCTTTTATGTAAAAACTTGACTTAAAAAGGATAATATATATTTGTAATGTAAAATGAGAAATGTATATGTGTGTGTGTTAAGTTCCAAAAAAAAGGAAAGAAAAGACACAAAAATATCAAAAACTTTAACCTGAATTTCAATAATTAATATTTTTGTAAGTTTATAAGCATGTTAGTAGCATTTTCATAAGAATTTTTCTAAGTATTAGAGATCTATTTTTTATCAGTAGGTGTTAGACCCATTTAGACGTTTAACACAACATGTTATCATACTTAAATGCAATAATGATGTAAGTAATGTATCATATACAGGTGATGAATCATAAATTTCAAAACCTAAAATATAAAATATAAGCATTATAACTAAATTCAAGTCTTGAAAAGTCATAATATTCAATATATTGTAATAAAAAAACAAATAACCCCAAAGAATCCTACATCTTCATGCTAAGTTTCCTGGGCTAAATAAACTCTACTTCTAGCTAAGGCAATTCTAATTGGAAAGACATCATCAAAGTTCGGGACTTGATCATCTAAAAACTCTCGCTAAAATCAACTTGTATCCCTCTATATAGGTTAGAGAAACACAAGTTTGACATGGTCAAGAAGAGCTTGTCATTTATTATCTTCGTTAGAGGCATAAACTTCCCATATTCAAATTAAAAAGCTTGGGAGGAATTCTTTAGGCTTTTTATTCTCATACAAGAGTTATAAACCTCCATCCTTACTATCTTTAGCGCTTTCTTAAAGATGTTCATTGTCTCTTTAAACTCAGATACCTTTCTCTAATTTAGTTGTCCCTCTCTCTAGAAGGTCAATGTGACTATAAGCCTCTGTCAATCATTGTTTAGTTGACTTTAAAGCATAGGTCTAAACTCTTATCTACCCTTGTAGCCTGGAATACTCAATCTTAAAAGAGTTCATTTCAATATCTTGAGCAACCTTTTCTTACCTAAATTTGCATGCTTCAAGTATATAATGGACTCCTCCATAACCTTTCTATCTTCATTCCACCTACTCTTGGAAAAGGCACATGTCATGAAGGTCTATACAACAAAAGAGATAATATAAATTATCTTTTAAAATAGCATAAATAATAATAATAATAATAATAATAATAATAATAAGTTATCATACTTAAAAAGCCATATGTCTAGTAATGGCCAAATGGCATTGGAAGCTTGGGTCAATCAGTCCTTTCATGTTAAAAAGAAAGGTGGGGAGTTTTTTTAATGTCTCTATCATGTTCAATCCATCAAGTCTTAGTATGGACCTCTCATAAAGAATAGTCTTCATCATCCTTCTTTTTTTCTCACTTAAAGTGGAGAAACAAATAGGGTTATTATCCAACTTAACATTGGAGAAGATGTCCTCTACCTTAAAAGATAGAGGAGCTTAACTAGAAGACTTAAGAAACAAGTAAACTAGACTTGTAGGAGTATGATCACTTTATGAAAAGGGAATGATCTCCATATTAAAATCTGAACTGATAAAGACTCTTCTTCTCTTCCAATAGAAAATGGCCTTTAAAATGACCAAAGTTGGTGATGGCATCTTGAGACCTCCTGATAGGGGAGAGCAAGACCCCCTCATTTGTCTCTTGATCTTCTAATTAAGCCAGATATCATTTTGATTCCATTAGGAATGAGGATTTGAAATATCAAACATTGATCAATTAAAGAGAGATTCAACAATTAAAAGAAAGATTGATTCCTTGGGATCCTTTCTCATTAATAAGGAGGTCAGTTATAGGAATGTCTTCAAGAACATCTTTAGCTTAAACTTGGACTTTGGAGATCTACGCAGTGTTTATTTAAATCGCAAAACCAAT
This sequence comes from Populus ilicifolia, assembly GCA_015708895.1. Taxonomy (NCBI): domain Eukaryota; kingdom Viridiplantae; phylum Streptophyta; class Magnoliopsida; order Malpighiales; family Salicaceae; genus Populus; species Populus ilicifolia. The sequence goes on along the minus strand of SRLM01000408.1, from coordinate 1,583,082 downwards.
CCTTTCTATTTACTCTAATAGTTAATTTTTTTCAGAAAAGAAGTCATCATTAGGAAAGGGTGAAACACGTAACTAAGCATAAATGAGACAAATCCATTAAATTAGGATCATGATGATCTCATTAAAGACCCTATAATAAAAAAATAGTTAATAAATAAAAAAGTATTGAAATTAAAAAAACATATGAAAGCAAAATTACTCGAAACATCATACTGGCTTTTAGCCATACAACTAATATCATATTTAGTATAAAGGTTATCCAACTTGGTAGAAACCCTTTTCTAATCTAAAACCAAGAAAGGCTTTTCATTTACAACTGCTGAAGGTATCCTCTAATAGTGGGTACAACCTCAGATCCTTTCTCTTTACTCTAAAGGTTGTTTTTTTTTTAAGGAGTCACCATTAGGAAAGGGTGAGACACGTAACTAGGCATAAATAAGACAAACCCATTAAATTTAGATCACGATGGTCTCATGTAAAGACCCTACAACAAAAAACAGTTAATAAAAGAAAAGTGTTAAAATTAAAAAAACATATAAAAGCAAAATTACTTGAAACACTATATAGGCTTTTAGCCATACAACTGATATCATATTCAATATAAAGGTTGTCCAACCTGGTAGAAACCCTTTCCTCCTCTAAAACCATGAAAGGCTTTTTCTTTACACCTGCCGAGGGTGTCCTCTAATGGTGGGTATAACCTTAGATTGGGTTATACCCATTTTGAGGGTAGGTTATTGTCCTCCAATAGTATACCTCACTATTATACATTACTCCCTTCATTTTTTTTAATAAAAAAGACCTTCCTTTCATGGTACTTTTTATTAGTTCATTTCATCTATTGACGAAGTTAAAAAAACTAAAGGATTAAAGGCCTTTATTCAGTGCTACTAATCAAGGTATAACAATGCTTAAATTCCCTAATCGTAGGCTCCTCATTCAAAATCCTTAATAATTTTTTAAATAAGGATAGAGTAGTTCATATATTGGGATGAATCTGAACAGGACTGAGATTATAATACCTTAGAAAATCCCTTACAAATCCTTGTAAAGGAAATGAGTATTCAAATATACACATGGGGTTGTAATAATAATATCACCCCCATCATATTTGCTGGTGACCTGAGAGATACAGTCACCAGCTTCAAGGATAATTATTGTATAATTTTCTGGCCGATTAGCATTAGCGAAGGATATATGGTCTCAAGTCATTGAACTCTGTATTTTATCTATAGGAGTCTTGAGTAATCTTAGTTGTCTTATTATACTTGAAACCCCTTGAGGAATATCATAATCTCTTCTTCTAACAAAAGAAGGTTAGGCATTATCCATCTCAAATCTAGGGTTAATTTTTATGGCTAAAAATTTACAACAAGTGGTTTCAATTTCAAGGCTAAAATTGAAATCACCTTCAAGAGATATGTTTCCTTTTTTTTTTTAGAAGTCATAATAGTAGAAGGAAGAAAAAACTGAAGAAGGTTTTATGAAACTTAAGGAAACAAAATCTAGTTTAACTAAACAATGAATTCCTCTCTAATGTCAAATTACCCTCTTTTTATAAAATATTGAGAATTTTTAATTCAAAAAATACTGGAAAAAAGGTTTAATAAAAGTACAAAAAAAAAAGAATAAAGAATGCAAGGCATATAACACCTCATCTATAACCCTAGAAAGGTCAAAAGTCTACAATATTTATTGCACGCCATATAATATTTATTACATGCCATCAAGTGTTATTCCCAAAAACCTTTTTTTTCTCTAGAAATATTTTTCAACCTATAATGCCTCATCGTCTCTTCTTAAAGGACTACAAGACGTCTACCACCTGATTGTCTCCCTCAAAATCTCTTAAGCTCCTAATGTAAGATTATACATTGAAGGTTCAGGGGAAACTAATGAGTTAACTTTTTGGTTAAGATTTTTATAAAATTCTTAATCATTTTGAATAAAATCTATCTATAAAATATATCAGATTCAAAGTATTTAGCCTTGGCAGTTAGTCAAACTAAGAGTAATATGGATCAGACAAACATAGACCTAAAAAACTTAAGCTTGGTAGTTAGTCATACCCAAAGTAACACAGGCAGTTAGTTAAGCCTTATATAATATGGGTTTTGCGAACATGTCAAACCCAAAAAACTTGGTAGTGTTTAAGTCTTAAGACTATAAATCTAATTATGGACAATCCTCTACAATAAAAATATAAACGACATGTTAAACCACCATATGTATACTCATAGATGTATACAAGGTTTTTTAAGAGACTTGTCAAACTTATTATCTCATTAATGATATGTAAAAGAAATTTATCTCTCGTTTATATCACTAAAAGTAAAAGGTTTTTCAATCCTTCTTTTATCTAAAAAGATAAGGTTTATAGGGTATAAATATTTTTAAAATCATCTAAGTAAAAGTTCAAAACTTTTTAATCTTTTCAGATAAAAATATATAGATTTCAGAACATTAGCTAATTTAAAACTAAAAAATAAATATCATTGTTTCTTGAATTTAAAACTCTTTTAAGTTATTTATTTTCTTTAGTCGTTTAATATATTTTTCATAAATATATTTTATCATAGGCTTTTTAAATTTTTTATTTAATATTATTTTTACAATTACTCAAACTTATTATATTATAATTAAGCCTCGAGTATCTTAAATTAAAAAAAAATACTTGATTAATCTCGGTCCTGAACATTAAATAATAAATTAAAAATTGCAAACCTTATTTTCGAGTGCATGGTTAAAGGGCGACAGAATGCGGCCACTTGCGTTGCTAGCTAATTAAAGAGGTTTTTTGCCCGGCTAATATATGCTGTTAATTACTACTAAATTTTCATTTGCCTGTGGGATGGGATAACGTTGGAAGGCACAATGTTATGAAAGAGAGTTGGTCTAGCTAGCTAGCTATCTACCTACCTAGTGAAGATAATCATGCGCGCGCACCCCCATTAATTTTAATTTGAACATTTCAACTCACGCGTGAAGGTTGACGCCAAGAAAATGACTTTTTTAATCAGTTAATTTAGTCTTTGGAAAAAAAAAAAAACAATGATGATGAGATAACGCAACCTAATATGACAAATATTACAGCGAACAATTCGTAAGAGAAAATGGAAATACAATGTCAACATGTAAGAGATATATGGAATAGAAAGTCCATATACGAAGTAAGTGATTTCTTTATTACTACTATATTTTAATACAAATTACAAGCCAACTTCTCTTAACCTCTTTCTTATGTTGTCTCAATGTGAGATTGGTAAGATATGAGGGAGGTCTTACGTGGGGATGAACCTAATGCTCAAATTGACTTGCAGCTTAATTAGCCCTTTGTCTTTATATAATCCCTCTTGTTCAATAATAAACATTATCCTAAAGAAATCCATGATCCAATCTAGAAAGGTTAGATACTAAAGGTAGATTGGTGTAGAAAAGCAATTAGGTTTTCTTGAAAATGATTTCAGGGGACTCCTCTTGCTTCCCTGGTGGCTCCTCACAAGGCTTTCATATGTATCAAGCTGTGACAGAAGATGTTGTTTCTTCAACTCGTGAAGCGAGTTCCAGCTCAGAGACTCATTCAAATTCTCTTCTCTGCAATTTCTCCCTTCTGAAAGACAAGGTCCATCAAGTGGAGTCGTTGATCAGCATCCTTATCGCACCTGATCATAGCCAGCCTAAAGATAGGTCAACTTCGGTAGCTTTAGCCAACATGAGCACCATGATTCAAGAAATAATTGTCGCTGCATCTTCAGTGATGTTCACATGCCAACAGATGGGTATTGGTAACGATATTTCAGGCAACAGTATCAACACAAATGACTTGCACCAGCCGCGTGGCTGCAAGGCTGAAGAAAGTTCCTTGTTATCACAACCAAATTTTGGTGGCCACCATGCTGGTAACATCGGAGAAGAAAGAGGGCAAAGCTTCTTCTCTCCCGAATCTTTTAACTGGTGCAGTGATAACTATAATGATAACTGTAATACTAATGAGAATATTCGAGGAATCCATGTTAGCAGCAATAATAGGGTTGATATTAGGAGAGAAATATTGTCTCAAGGGGGTGAAGGTATTTTACAAGGGCAATCACCAAAGAATTATGATATCATCGAATTGGATGCAGCCGATTTATTAGCCAAGTATACTCATTATTGCCAAGTCTGTGGCAAAGGGTTCAAGCGTGATGCTAATTTGAGGATGCACATGAGAGCCCATGGTGATGAATACAAGACTACTGCAGCTTTGAGCAATCCGATGAAGAACAACCCAACTGCAACGCCAGAAAATAAAGAAGCTTCAATGAAATTGCCTAGAAAATATTCGTGTCCACATGAAGGGTGTCGGTGGAACAGAAAACACGCAAAGTTCCAGCCACTGAAATCCATGATTTGTGTAAAAAATCATTACAAGAGGAGCCATTGCCCCAAGATGTATGTTTGCAAGCGTTGCAATAGGAAGCAATTCTCTGTGCTGTCTGATCTACGGACTCATGAGAAGCACTGTGGGGATCTCAAGTGGCTATGCTCATGTGGTACAACATTCTCAAGGAAAGATAAGCTTATGGGTCATGTTGCCTTGTTCTTCGGGCACACTCCAGCTATAAGTGGCTTGACAAGGCCTACAAAATTCGAGAACCAGGCAATGCAAATGCATTTAGATCATGATAGGTAAGTAATATATAGGCTTTTCTTAATTTCTTCTGGTTATACATTACCTTAATTACGTACGTAATATACAAAAAGAGATTAATAAACACACCATTTTTGTACCATGGCCAGCTATATAGGCACATTTAATTCAAGAAACAACATGTATTTAGTGCTTTACGTGTTCGTATTCATGTTTTAATTAGATTTTTCGTGCTATGTATTTATGGAGAGTACTCCTAGACTTCACATGCTTTTGTCTTGCCAAGGAGATATTCATCTTTTATTTATGTAAACTTGCTATATTTCAGGGGATGATGAATTAAGCAACTATATGCATGGAACCCTGCTCCTTTGTGAGAATTCATGTCCTTCAGAAAATGGCCTTGTAATTTCTTGGACATGCATGACTCGGCGTGGGAGATCAGTAGTTGCAATTGATGTCGACAAGCTCATATTGTATATCCATATATGACAGTACAGTGTTAGATTTGAGTTATTATTATTATTATTTTATTTTTTTGGGAGAATCAATGTTAACTTGTTCGTGTTCATGTAAATGAGTTTAAATGATGTGATGAACAATGTAGTATATATCAGCATTTCCTTTGAAAACACAGGAACTCTAAAGATTAACGATTATGTACTCAAATGTGCATGCTCGACATGATAATACTTTATATACATACATTCCACATACATTCCATAGCGTAGTATGTATTAGCATGTAGTTGACTTGAACTACATGCAAAGATTTAATGAAGATATTTAGATACTTGTCAATTATAGATATCATTGAACTCCATATGCAAAGGAAGGAATCCTACACAGTTTGAGAAGGAAAATAAATTAATCTTTGATTACTAAGTTTTATAATTTTAAGATCCTCATTCAAGAGTAAAGAATTTAAAAATCTTTTAATATTTAATTTTTCTTTCCACCTCAAGAGCCTCTTGATATAAATCAATAGTGTGTTTGGTAATATAGTAGTTGTTATATCTATAGTTTGAAAAAAAATATTTTATAAAATGTACTTTTAATTCTGGTTGGTTTGGAAAAATATATATTTGATTAAAACTATGGTTAAAATTGAAATTAAATAAAAAGTAGTTTAATGTGTTTGATTAAGAATGATTTTGAAATTGAGGTTATAAATAATTTTAAAAGTATATATTAATATTTATGATTTTTAATTTAAATATTTTAGATTTCACTATTGCTATTATATCATGAAATAAATAATATTTTATATAAAATATTTGTTATCATTCCATTAAACTATCTATAATTCCATCTTATATGAAATGCATCTGACAAGGACTATAGTTTTCATAAAAAATTTAAGAGTGCAACAACATCAGGTAAAATATAATCACGAATAAAATTGGAATTGCAATTAAATTCTGCAAATGCTACGTCATCAAGTGATCTCCGTCTAATTTATGTAGTGTCATTAAATAATATTTAACACTAGTTTTTTTAAATAAAATATAATTAAAAAAATAATTTTTGTTAGGTCGGACCTGGTTCAATGCATTTTTAGCTTTGAACCGAATCAGTCGAGCTAGAATAGTAAAGAATATCTCCACTATTCATATAAAGAAAACCCATCAATACTGAACAGTTGAGACATTCTCTACTGTTCATTAAAGAAAACCAATGAACAGTGGAGGCATGCTCCATTATTCATGGATTTTCTCAAACTCTCAGCACAAGAAGCAGGAAATTATTGCTTCTTGTAAACTTGTGGCACAGCCACAGTTAATGGATCCCATCAATAAAAATTTGTTTTTGAAGAATTACTAAATGTTTGTTTTGCTATGGTTGCTTCAAATGCAAAAGCAACCACACAAACATACAAACCTAAAGCCTAGAGGAAAACAAACAAACAATAGACAACACTAGAAAAACATTATCCAACCCTAGAAAACCAAGAGAGAAAAGAAAAAGGATAATTATATCGAGGCTTCTGTAGTTTGTTTATTTCCTTCCTTTCTTACCAACTCCACCATAAAATAAAAAATGATAATGACTCAAGAAGATACTTCATCGAACTCTAATAAGCATGTGGGGATTTTAAAGGACATCTAACTTAGCACTGGTTTGTTGCTTCAATAACCCCATCATGTGCCTCATCTTAACCATAAAAAAAATATTTTTTATTATATCCAAGACTCTCTTCTCTACCTCTTTTCTATCTGTGCAACTCACGTTACTCAAATTAAGCTTTAATATCCCTTAATTGTCCCAATTGATTTGATACAAACCTAAACACTTTTTGCTTGAATCCATTTAACGCCTTTCTCTTCTTCCTCAAATTAGACACATTTAGGTTCACCTCTTTTTACATGAAACCATCATTTTCATCATCCTTTATTTGATCATCACTATTATAATTCTCCTTTATATCTTTCCCTTTATAATTAAATCTCAAAGTCAATACCCCATTCTCACTTATCAATCCTAATAAAATCCCTATATGTTAAACTACTTAGTTGGCCAAACTCCTCATCTTCATTCCTCTAACACCCACTAACGAATCCCCACCATTTTCCATATTCTCACTCCGTAAAAATATCATAATATATGAAATTCCTAAAGCTTTTGAATGGGAAAATAGGTTTTGAAATCAATTTAGGGAGCTTTTTTTCTCTGACTTTAATTAATGTTCTAAGCTAGGAAAGGCGTGGATGTAAGACACATAACACCCCAATCCTAGTTAAGTACATCTTTTTATACTAATTGCATGTTAGCGGTTATAACTTTATCTCCTTATACTACCATGTTTTAAATATTTTATGATTGTGAGTTTCAATATGAATTGAAAAGGTGTTACGGATTTTGAAGAGAGAGATTTTGATATGTAATTTATTAATGTTATTGAAATATTATATATAAGGGTATTTTTCCTTCATTTAAGTATAAAATTTATGAAATAATAAAGCCAAAACAAGAAAATAAATAAACTATAAGAGACTCGATGTGATTATCCCAAAAAGAAGCAAAATAAAAAAAGCCTAGCAAACCAAAAAAAAATAGCCACCCATAAACTCTCTCAACCGTTAGTCGATAAAACCCTTTTTATGTTGCCTAAAACATATTTTTCTTTTTGCCTAAAAAAGCCATCACATAACTTAATCATCTCCTTAAACCTAGCCTCATGGTCCACACATAATAGCTCCCCTCTAATGAGATTATCATAATTAGTCATAATCAAAATATCTTCCTCTCTCACCATCATCGAACACCCATGAGTAGCGGTAGTGATACTAGCCATAAAAGTCTTCATCTCTTTTTGCTCGAGCACAAGTTAGCCCTTGCCAGCAACAATCCCAATCAATAATAGCATTATCTCTAAGACTATCTTTATAAAAAAAACAACCCTTATATTTTTTTATTAGAGCCATCAAATCAAACATTTAAGATACGAATTAAGTAATCATATCCATCTTTTTTCCATTATGTTTCTTTATACAATAACCCTTATAACTTAGGATTGTTTTTTATCTTTTCCTAGCCAATCTAACCACTAAATAAACTAGGAAATCAAGCCTAGAGATTTTGGTGAAGGGTATGAGAGACATGTGTCGTCGTTCCATGCATGATAAATGTGCAAATAAATTCGCCAACATGCCACCACTTCTTAGTTATATTCTAACAGTTTTTGATCAGTTATAGTAAGATATACTTTATATTGTTTTCTAATGCATCTCCTTAAGTGAACGTCTTTTAGGCTTGAAACTTGCACAAATTTACATTATCTTGTGTTTAATTTTTATCAAATAAATAAGGATAGTGAGATTCAAACTCGTAATTGTTTGGTCATTAAGGCTTTAATACCATGTAAAGAACCATCCCAACCAAAAACTTTAAGTTGTTTAATGAGGTTTTACCATATGATTTATATTATTCTTTAATATTAATGATCATTATCCCCTCACAGCTTCAATTTTAAAGGTGGGTTTTAAAGGATTTATATGTTTTGGACTATATTGATATTGTCATTATACTAGGGGTGAGATTTTTTCGGTTTGATTTGGTTTTTACTTACAAAAACCAACCAAACTAATTTTTATTTTTTATAATTTAAAACCAAAACCTGTTCAAACTGATTATTTTCAATTTGGTTAGGTTCAATTAATTGAGTAAAAAAATCATGAAAATCTATATAATCCAATTCTATTTCATATGAAGGGCAAGTTGAAGCTAACAAAGTAGAGAAGATAGAAGATGAATTGACTAGTATAAATGGAAAGAATTTCAGCCATGTAAAAGTGTAAAACAACAATCCTAACTTTTTCTTTTTAAATGATGAGAGGACTAACAGAATTTCTACCAACTTATAAAAAAGACATGACAACCATGAAAAATCCATGAAATTAAAAAAGATAAAAGAAATAAACATCCTTTTTGTACAAAAAAGAAAAAAAATGCACATTTATTTCATGCAATAAAAAATATTTTATATCTCTTTATCTATTTTTTAAAAATAATAGTGGTGAAGTGTTCATGTGTCAAAAACAAGTAGAATATGAACAAAGGAAAGATTGAAAATTGAGGGTCAAATGGTAATGTCCGTGTTGAAAGTTTTGGTGATAATTTTTTTAAGGCTTGAGTTTGGATCTAGAGAATCAAAGAATAATGAAAGAATTATAGAAGGAGAGTGGTGGGAGAGGGGCAACTTGAAAAACATTCAAAAGAAAAGGGGCGGTTGAGACTTCAAGGTTTGTGAAGTTTTGTTTTGGGATTTTTTTTTTATAATAAGTTTAAATGCTAGTTGAACCAATTTGATTTGATCCGGTTTAATTATTTTAAGATTTTAGAAATTAAAACCAAACCAAACTGATTTTTTTAGGCATTCTAATTGGTTTATTTAAATTTCTTTTACTTACCCCCGTTATATTTTGTGAGGGTCAAATAAAAAGTAACAAAGCAATATAGCATCATAACTATCTAAAACAAAATGGTCCAACTCAGTAATTAGTGGTCAGATATAAGTAATTATTTGATAGGTATCATGAATGAGTTTCATACCCTACATTAATGCATAAGCAAAGAAAAATAGTAACTTTTAACTTACCTTTTGTTTTCTAAAGCCTAGAATTATTTCTTATTTTCTTAAGATGTTACATTTATTTTCTAAAGGAAAACAAACAAAATGTCAAGATCCTTAAAAAAAAATCATGGGATTGCAATGTTTTTTCCCTGGATCACAAGATTTACACGACAATCACAACTGCAAATCCAAATCAAATCAAAAAAACATAAAACAGGTAATAAAAAGATATTTAAAAAAAAATTACTTTAAATAAAAGGATTTAATATGCTAAAATTATGACAATTTATATTCCAATAAAGAAATTTAAGAGAGAGAAAGAGATTTGCAATAGTCATAGTTTATTTTCATGAGAAGTTATTTTTATAGAAAATGAAAAGTGTTTTTTAAAGATAAGAAAAGAAAATATTTTTTATATAATAAAAGTTTAATTTTTTTTATTAACTTTCTATAATTTCACCAAATATAAAAAAAAAATAAGAAACGTAGTTTTTTAAAAAATATTTTTATAAAAACAAATCAGGCTCAAAAGCCCACTTCATTAGAGAAGCCCAGAGAAAAGATCAACTAGCAAGGGTTTTGAATTTCAAAACCTCACCGTAACGCATCACTAACCAGCCCTCCTCGTCCATTGCTATCCCTGAAATTTAATAGTTTACTATATGCACATAACAGGTCCATTGTTATCCGAACCAACAAATCAAGTCATAACTTTTTTTTCTTATATTATATTAAAGTTTTTATTTAAATTAAATTTTAAAAAAAATTATTTAAAATATTTTGGTTTTTAAACATACCCTATACTTTAAAAAAATAGACTTTATTTTAAAGCTAATTTAAAATAATAATGACATACTCCAGTAAATTAATAACTTGGGTACCAAAAACACAATTTTTTCCCATTTATCTTCGACCAAAATCCCTTCAAATTCTCTCTTTCCCATTTTAATTAAATTCAGACCATAAATTTTAATTTAAAATTAAAATCCCAAATTTATTAATTCGACTATTTCTCTATTTTTCTTCATTTAGAGCTTTGTTTAATTGATTGGAAATGATTAAAAAAAAGAAAGTATATGATTTTTTTTGTGGGTAGTTCATCTATAACCGTCTAAAAAACACACGTACAAAGTAAACTCTTAAACAAAAATTTGGTGAAAAAAAAATTCAACAAAGAAAAGAAAAGTGATCAAGGGATGGGAAAAGAATTGCTTACTGTAGTTAATAGAGATTAATTAACTTACTTAAATTTTATATTATTTAATTAAATATTTTTTAAATTATTTGATTTTGTAGTTGATTGACAACAGAGATGAGAAATCAGTAGCAAAGTTAGTAGAATTTATTAAATAATTATTGATTCTACATCATCGAACCACGAAGACAATGATGCACATCACAATGTAGTTGAAATTTTTAAATATATATATATATATAATGAGTCCTTTTATTTTTTCATTTTAAAAAAAAATATTTTAAATTAATTTTTTTACATTTATAAATTACTTTAATATGTTAGTATCAAAAACAAAATTTTAAAAATAAAATAAATATTATTTCCTTCGTTATTCTACCTATAGCAGTCAAGTAGACACACATAATATATTACAAGGCAGTCCTTCAATTTCTTACCGTTTTGAGTTAGGCAATGTGTAAAATCTTTGCTTGTTTATAGAAAAGTTAAAAATTAGCAAAAATCATACACTAGCTCATTGAAAAAATACCCTAATTTCTAGAACTTTAATTATATAATTATATCATATGTGTTATTTTGTTATATGGTTTGACTTGTTACAAACCTCCAGCCATATCTAAAAGTTCAAATCAAGTAAAAGAGATATTTGATTTTGAATAGATTATATCGTATTGTTTAAGATGACTTATGAAAGGTATCTTTTAAATATACTTTAAAAAAAATAGATCTTATAAATAATATAATAAAAATGAGTTATCTTATAAATATATTTAAGAAAAATCCTTACATCAGGTTTTTTATGAATAAATTAATAAATTGATGTTTGAGTCATTACTCTGTACCTTACAATTAATAAGTTAAAAGAAAAAAGTTCCTAATTTTCATTAAGATAATGTGTTCTTATAAATGATTAAGGGATTATTTGGAATTGTAGTGCTAGTGGCTGGTTCAAAGTATTTTTTATATAGAAATAAATAAAAATGAATTTTTTTATTTAAAAAAAATTATTTTTAATATCAGCACATTAAAAAAATATAAAAATATAAAAAATTATTTTAAATAAAAAAATTCAAATTTTTAAGAATGTCGTTTGCACCATTTACATCATTTTTTAATTAAAAGAAAAATCTATTTTAACATAATATATTTTTTTCTAACACATAATTCAGCAACATTTTAAGGCTATATTTATTTTTATGATGTGATTTGTGTTTTGTCTTAATTACAAATTTAAAAGTATTACTTTAATCAATATACCCACCCCATATTTTTTTTCTTGAACTCTTATTTAAAACATTAAATAAAAAAAAGTTATAATTTATAGTTTTTAAAAAATTTATTTTTTAAAATTATAATCATAAAAACTACTACAATATTAAATAAACACTAGGTAAAAAAGCGCCAAAGTGGATAAATAATTGGTACCTCCGACTCAAACAATGTTAGTTAGCTATGGAATGCTCAAAGGGGAACCTCTATCCCATTTATGGTACAATTCTCTTCTTGTATTATTAAAAAAAATTCATGATTTTGGGGTTTCATCTTACCATACAAGGAAAAAAATAAATTAATTATTTAAATGATAGTTAAATGATAAAAATTAAAAATTAAAAAAAAAATTATTTTAAATTTGAGCTGTTTCACTAGAAACTTATATAATTATTAATTTTAAAATTTATAAAATTAATTCTGATACATATAAACTAATCTGAATACTCGTATTAATTTAAAAGAAAAAAAATTGCCTCCCCATGGAAAATAAGGATTCGATGTTAGTGTAGAAATACAACATGGAATTACGATCCTTGCACTTCGGATTTGTCTAAGATTAGGGACAGGAATATCTGCGTAGAGAGATCCATTTCCTACAATCAACATTGTTTTCTCAAAGTTCAGTGGATATGGCACGCTTGCTGAAAGGTCAAGAACAAGTGGACTCAAGTATGTGAAAACAGAAAATAACTAGGTAATTGTAAACTAAACATGTTTCAATATTATCAGATCAAACTCATTCGAAGAGATGGAAAATTATTGGGGTAATTGAAAGATCTCAGAAGTAAACAGAACTCAGATGCTTGCTTGAAGACTACTGCAGACAGTGAAGGAACATTTCCTTGCAGTCCCTCAATCCATCAACTTCTGATATACAAGAGTTCCTCTCATATCCCTTAACTCTTATTTCTAGGCTCCCTCTCGATTCATTTAATCTAGCTACTCAACTCATCCAGTCCACCTACCATCTTGGATCTAGGATTATCTTTTGCAACATGATTTGAAATCTGATGGATCACATGTAGACATCATCAGGCTTGTGAGATTGTAGAGGATGTGAACTGACGCTGATGGAAAGAATGATAAGGGGTTTGTGAACAAAGGAATCAGCAGCTAACATAAAGTAGAATTGTCTAATTAGTTCGTCTTCACAAACATTGTTGGATAACTGGGGAAGAAGCTAGAATGTTGTGTACGTTAACAGCTGTTTGCTTTACTTTTAACAGGTGGGTACTCTCTAGTTTCGGTGTCATGTACTCACTTAAATTCTGAGTTTTGAATGAAATCCTCATTTTTCAAAAGGGAAAGTGGGATGAGAACTTTCCAATCAAATACCATGGATTCATTGAGTATTATGGAATTAACGAACAGGCCAGGTTAGCTACCACGGATTGTGATTACAACAATTGTAAGTGCCAACCTTCTCTTATAAAATTCGTTGTCCTCTGCGCATATCATAGACTCGGTAAGTTAAATAGGCATGGAAACAAAATATAACCATTTTTTCACTACTAGTACAAGGAAATAACAAAATGTCATTTGGAATGAAGCAAAACTATTAATAAAGAAATAATGAACTAAGTAATTAAGTACCTTCTCTTTCATTGATCCCCAAAAGAAAACGATTAACATGTCATTTGCAGGATCATTAATGATCATATGGATCACATCAAAATGATTCGCTACTGGATTGCGAAATTTTTGAAGGTTGGATGCGTGTAAAAGAACAATTCTTAACTGATATTTTAATAAAAGTTTTTTATTTCTTTTTAGTATATTCTCTCCACTAAAAACATTTGAGACTTAAACTTGTAAAAGCCCATCACTACTATTTTATACTTAATTTTATTAATTTAATTAAATAAAATGATGGTGGCTAGAGGTTATTAAAATTATTATTGAGTTTATCTTAAATTGTGAGTTTAAGTAAAAAAACAAATACTTATATACTTATTCCATATAAAAATCTATTTCATATAAAAATCTCAAGTTATTATATGTTTATGTAATGTTTATTTATTAATGCTTCCATTCTTGATGGTTATATTGGTAAAGAGATAAGAGAAAATGTAAGTCTTAGTATCATAGTTTGATTATAAGTTGGTTTTTGTGATGGTGATAAAAGTAAAGCTAAGGATGAAGTTTGATGAAGAGAAATTTAATGATAAGAACGACTTTAATCGGTGGGGTATTAATATGCACGCCTTATTTATTTAATAAAGTTTATTTAAGGCATTAAAAAGAATAGATAGTCTGTTTAAAAGGATAGATGATGAAAAGAAAGATTTCATAAAATAGACACATAATAAAAAAAAAATTGGAAACTCTTTACATGATCAAATCCTTGATGAACTGATTGTATTTGAAGCATCGATTATATACTAAAAATATATGCCCATTAAAAAATTATATTGATGAATTCAATACAATAATTTTCTATTTTTTAAATGTTAATGTTAAGGTTCAAGGTGAGGACCTGGCTTTGGTTTTATTGTATTTGTTACCTGTATTTATAATTATTTTATTAATACTTTGTTATATGGAAAAAATAATCTTAGTTCAAACAATGTAAAAACTTCTTTAAACTTTAGGGAGTTGAAAAAATATGTGTTAGAGTACTTGTTGATACACATAAGAATTATGTTCTTCTACTTGTTTATACACATCTTATTAATGTATTTTTTAAGTCATCACTCAGCCTGAGTGCTTAAGATTTTCATTGTAGTACACAAAAACATAACATGAACTAATCTATCTTATAATTGCTAAGCATGTAATTCGGTCCATCTTTCTTTAGCTCATGTGTCCATTTGCTTAAGTAGCAAATTCATTTATCATCCCATCCCATGTGTTACTGACAAAAATAGATAGTCAATCTATACACAACCTAAGTGAAGTATATATAGAGACAATAGGATGAGTGCTTAAATACTTAAAATCTTTTCTAGAAAAAAAAATCTCTTTAAGAAGAATAATTAACTTAATCTTATTGGCTATACTAATATAGATTGGGTTAGGAATCTAATCGATAAAAAAATCTACTTTATGATACTTAATCTTCGTTAAGGGGGGACTTGGTAACCTAAAAAAATAAAAAGTAAAAGGTAGTGACTTTATCTAGTATTGAAGCAAATTTAGAGGGATGACTATTGGAGAGGTACTATGGATAAAAAAGCTACTTAAAAAGGTGGGATATCCTTTGAATATTAAAATTAAGATGTAATATAACAATAAAGTTACAATTGTTATAATCAATAATCTAGCTCATCATGACCAAACTAAGCAAGTAGAAGTAGATAGATATTTTATCAAACAAAAACTTGATGAGAAAACTATAATTATTATTATTTTTGTCAAATATTAGAATCAACTAGTAGATATACTTAATAGAGCAATATCGAATAAAGTGTTTCACTACTCTCTCCATAAGTTTGGCATACAAGATATATTTATACCAACTCGAGGGAAAGGGGTGACAAGAATTAATTTGGCAATATTACAATTTAGTAATATAATTACGATTACTTTTTAAATATTTTTAAATAATTTTTTATACTGAAATATATGTTAATAATATTTTTTATTTTTTAAAAATTATTTTTAACATCAATATATTAAAATATATTAAATTCAAGTAAAAAAATTTAATTTTTTAACAAACACAATTAACACCTTCCTAAAAGGTAATAATTCAATGATCCAAAAAAAATGATATCGAGCAAGATCATTTGCTACAGATTAAGGATACATCACAGAGCAGAATTACAAAATAATAACTAGAAAATACCTTTTTACTTAACCCTTTGGCAGCCGAATTCATATCAGTCCAATATTTTAATACCTACCTGTCCAAAACACTCCACCAGCCTGATCGTGTCTGTCAAATTTGTGTTGTTGCAGATAACTGCTACAAAACTCAAAGGTATTGATTCGGTTGTCGCAACCACGGGGTTCCAATGTACAAGATCTCTTGTGACAATTACCAATGAGGTCCTATCAATCAATATACAATTTTTACTCGTATTCATGCGGGTTCTCGTTCAAATCTTGAGATAATATCTGAGAAAATTTGTTAAATTCCCGTGTTCCATCAAGCTGATGTCGAAAAAAAGAGTAGCATCGACATTGTACACGCTTTTTATGGAAGCAAGCACATTTTGACATCCAATTCAGAACTTTTGCATCTGTGTACGAAGTTTCTACATATCTTTATATATAATTCCTCCATTGCAGTAAAAATAGTTGCTGCCCATCAAAACTTTACAAAACCTATATTTCAGCATGTACGAAGTTACAAAAATTATCTTCTCTCTAATCAATCTCAGCATGTACATAATCAACAAACACAAAATTCTTTTCAAGTTGATTCAAAGCGTAAGCCAAGCCAGCACTGGCAAGTGCAAGGGCAGCCAAAACAACTCGAAGTCGAACATCCGAAGGAATTCCAACCGTTGCACAGAGGGTAATGGTTGCACCTATTAAAAACTTTTGCAGTGTCTGGAATGATGTATAAGCCGTCTTACACGATGAGCACTTTTTTGTGTGTTGTTCAAATCTATCCAACATCTGCATGATAAAATAGGAGAATAAAACTAAGAGTATCAGGAATATAATCAGTCTTTTTGAATTTTGTAACCTATACTCATTTCTTCAAAGAAGCCAACAGTTTGGTGAAAAGCACCGCTTGTGTTAACATTCCAACACTACAGGAGAGTAAGGCAAGTTTTCAAGTAAGAGTTCATTATTGTATCACTGCCATCTCACTAACATTGTTACGTTGATACTGTCAATTTCAGTGAAATTCGACTTCATGTGCATTGCATTTGTAGTTCATAATACAAAATTATTTGTCCTAACAAATCAGAACAGCTCCTGCAAGGGATAGGAAAACGAGAAAGGAGGATGCGGGTTTCATACCTCACGTTTTGATAAAACTGCTGATGGCAAAGGTTGTTTGTCAGTGAGCCCAAACCACTCAGGTTTGCTGTTGCCATGTCGCCTCAGCCAACTACGAAATGCCAAAACAAACCGATCTGCTTGAGTGGGTGTGAATGTGAGTTTTGTGTACTGCTTATTAATATCAGCAGAACCTCCCATGGATTGTGAAAGAAATGTCTTCTCTTGACCCTGAAGGACGATCATGTCTCCATCATATACCTTATTTGAAGTCCAATGCTCATGCCATCTTGGAATCACCTGACACAAACTCAATTTGATAACAATTATTTGAAGCTGATGTTGAGGATGAAACCCTTTAGAGACAAATATAAATTGTGAAATGCAATAACATTCAAGATTGCCAATAGGATTGACAAAGAACATATTCAAGTAGAAAGCAAACCTATTTTGGTGAAAAAATGCTCATCCATAATAAGCAATGATCTAAGTATGACAAATGTTGCAGGACATATAGCCAAGTCATAACTTAGGAATGACCCATCCCTTTCATGTATTTTCTCATTCAAGTATCAAAAGTCAAATGGTCCAAGCCACTGAAATTCTAAGATGGAGCGAACTCCACCGTAAAATGAAAGCCACTCCAATTTTGTGATTTTGAACTCCACTACCAACATATAATAAAGCCTGTTGTCAGCAGAATGCAATTGACCTCCAACCAAACACGATTCTGCAATCAGAGAACTAATCTCCTGTTCTCTAGTCTTTATCATACCATTTACAGTAGAACTTTTTTTTTTTTCCCTTCTTTTAATTCACAACAGAAGTCTTGAAACGGCTCCAAAACAAAGACTGGTGTTACTGATTAACTTGAACAAACGCTTGGGAAACATTGACATTTTTTCCATGGGTTAGAGTAGCCATGCTTCAATAGCTTATAATTTGTTACTAAGGCCGATCAGCATAGGACATGACATTCTATCTCTACATAAGAACACATTTCAACAAAATGTCATTTCATATCATATAGGATAGAATCAACTAGTACAATCATAACATAGGATATGAAGCACCAAAAAACAAAGGAATCTGAAATGATGAAAACTACGACTAGAACTGGGCAATTGGACAATCTGCGATACAAATTTTACAAACATGGACAAAATGCCAACTAACAAATTGAAAGGGCATATTCATAATTCCAAATGTAGCGATATAATAGATGAAAACCTTGTGGCTGGTTTTAAACAGCCACTTTGTGTAATTGTAAATATCAATATCATAATCTCTTTTAGATGTGGAAAAGCATTGGAGAGAAACTACAAAAATTGACATCAGATTGAACCTCCTATTTTTTATAATCTGTCAGATAATGTAGGTCCTTTCATCAAATAAAAGATTGAAGGGAGTTAACTTGATTGTTATTACACTAGATCATGAAGACAACTTACACTCTTAGTAAGATGAAAAAACATAAAATCTAAACTTATACAAGGTCAAAAGCAGTACATGCATGATAGAAAGGGCTATATCATGGTAAAATTACTGGAAAGAACTAAATGTCAAAGTACTTGCCACAAGATAAAGAACACAGAAGAAGCACAATCAAAAAGTATTTTTACCTGCCACCATGCAGGCCCTGGCATTGTGAACTGGAAGAAGTTTCGAGCACTGCAAACAATTGAACGGGTCTTCCCAGGTGCCATCGGCACATTGAAGGAACAAATCCATATTATCCATTTCTGATCACCAATGATGGGAAGTATTGTGTCTATCTCCACTCTGGAAAGAAACAAGCATCTGTAAGTTCTATAATCAACAGTTCCTTGGAGAGAGAGGAATGACAGATTAAAAGAGTTCTAGACAATTCAGGACAAGAAAGAATACTTAATTTCTATCTTTCAACAAGCAGTTGACGTCAGAATAACCAATTCCCCTATACACTTCTCATTTGTTATTCATCAATTACAAGCAGTTGAATAAATAAGAACATATTGAAGCACATTTAGAATCATACTCCAAAATATAAACTTCTCTGGATAGCCTTGGAGCATGGACATTGCCAGAGCTTCCACAATCAGAAACATTAGCTGGTGTGAGGAGCTGCATTCACCATGCAAAAGCCCGCACCAAAGTATACACACAACAAATGGAAGGCATCTTTACCAGAACTCAAGTAATGAAATGAGGAGGTTCTTGAAGCATAAACACCAGATATTCTTAATGAAAATTTGAATTAGAGCTACTTATAATTTTTTGATTAAAACAGGAAACTTACTAAAGGTATCCTAATAACAAACAATAGAGCACAGAACTGAACATTTTGTCAAAATGAAACCTTTGAAGCAAGTGACAAAAAGGTTAATTAAACACGTTTACAATTCTTTCTCCTGATTTTACTCACTTATTCACATAGTAACAAGGTGCAACAAACTCAGCAGTGATCCTTGGGTTCCCATCATTAGCTCCAGCAAAGCCCCAGGGGCCACTAGACTCCAACTTAAATTCCAAAGGCTTGGCTCTATCTCTCCTTCCTGTAACCTGTGCATTCATTTATCCCAATGAGTATTACAATAAGGGCAAAAGTTTTCAAGCACTAAAATATACCAGGAACCCTGAAAATAAAATTTCCCACGTTAAACAATGCATTGAAGATTAGAGCAGCAGAAAGTGCAATATATACTGGCAAATCTTAAGAGTTCATACTACCAGAATTGCTAGTAAGAAAAGCTAAATATGGTTCAGTATATAAACAAATTGCCAACAACATGGACAAATTTCACTGACAGATCTGCAGTGGGATATATAACAACATTGCCCCAGGCATAAATTGCACGGAAACATTTAGTCTTCTCCTTGTAAATAGCCAAGACTTGCGCGCAGTCAGGTTTTCAAGTTGATAAGGATAGAAGAAAGCACTGCTTTTTCAGCAGGAACAAAGAGAAGCATCTACAATTACCAATCTGACCCCAGCCAAACCTTTATCAGTCTTTCACAAAAAGCATTCTTAACACATCAGAAACTAGTGCATTCTAGACACATCAGAAACTAGCTTGCATAAAATGATCCAGATTCCAGAAGTAGCATGAAAATCACGACTCTTCTTTTGTTCAAGAATGACTACTCCCATTGACATTTAGCAGATCATTCAAGAGAACTAAGTTGATTCTCGTCAAGAAATTATAAGTAAAGATACATTTATGTTTCGACGGCAATATAGATACACATATGGTAACTACTGTGAATTGATGTCTTTTATATGTGTAAGCAAACTGCTTTAACCTAGCCAATAATTATATAAATGACAGCGATTACTGCCCTTGATTAAACTTGGCGACATTGAGACTCAGCATTACCTGAACTATGTGGTGAATTCTTCAAATTGTATGAATTTATTGAGAGCTAAAAGGACAAATCTTCAACCAAGATGATTAGACACATCTTTATACCTTGTGGTGTGCAAAGTCAATGTGTGAAGGATCAGAAACATTCTCCATGAGGGTGTCATAACCGTAGAACAAATCACGCTGAATTGTCACCGTTGAGAACTCAGGTTTATTGAAGTCATCAGGTAACCTAAACAATCACCGTATAAACAAGTACAATCATTATTAACTGCATGCCATTGTCAAATTAGGTAGCTCGATCATTACATAAAATCTAAATCAAACATAGAAACAAGAAAGGATCAATCACATGGGGGGCTTGGTGGCTTGAGCTCTTTCCCAACCATTCTCATCTGGCCAAACAAAGAGCAGACCTTGGGACACCATTGTAGGAAATCTGGTAGCACAAGCTCTTGGAGACTTGACTGCACGAGCTTCAGGGCCTTCAGGTAAAGCCTGAGGGATTCGTGTGCAAGACCCACACCCATCAAATGACCATCCATGGTATGAACACTGTAGGTGCCCATTTTCATCAATCCTTCCTTCCTACCAGATCAAAGTGAACATACTTTTCAGTTTTAGTTCCGAAGACAACATAGAAAAACAAAAAAAGCAAACACAACTTTCAAATATTTATCTCCGAGATTCTACTCAAGTAGAACCCAATCAAACAATCCTAGCACTCAAACTTAGCATTTTGCGCAGACAAGAAGGCACGGTTAGCTTTGAAACATGAATCAATCCCAAGGAAATGGAACCTGATCCAAGTATCTCACTCAAGTAAGATAACTTTTCCGATTCCAATAAACCACGGAAGGGACCTAATCATAGTGTAGCTTCCAAATTCTCCATGCCGTGAACTACGCAAAAGGAGAATAACTCTAATTGTACTAAGTGGGAAAAAAAGAGCATAGATTTGCGAACTTACAGATAAAGGGGCAAGTCTGTGAGGACATTTATCATCAAAAGCAACCCATTCCTGATTAGCCTTATCAAACCAGAGAACCAAGTCACGACCCAGAAGCTGAAATGGGGTTGGCAAGAGAGGGTCCAAATCCTCGAGTAAAGAAACAGGGTACCAATGGTCCCTCCAAGTGAATTTAGAATCAATAACCTCCTCTCCACTCTCATCATCAACCCCATACTCTTCTTCTTCTTCTTCTTCTTCTTCTTCTTCTTTTCGTACAGATGGTGGTGACTGTGAGGAAGGTGCTGCTACATGTAAAGGAGAGATCTTTCGAACTCTTGTAATTGGCTGTTTTGTGTTAATGGTTTTGGTGAGTGAAAAAGGGAAGGCTTTGGGATTAGTTAGTGTTAAAGATTTGGAGATGCAAGTCGTAGATAGAAGTAGAGCCATTTTTAATGATATTTATCTCTATAGTTTATTACAGTTCATAGCCTTCTTTATTCAGCTTGAGCCTCTCTTGTGTTTCTAGACAAGATAAATTAAGAGAAAACAAGATGTGTTTGCGTACAAGTTTGTTAATGTGGACTCCAAGGTGTCTTCTCTACCGGTTTCTGGACTTCAAATCTGACAGTGATCGATCGCTTTGCAGAGTTTTTCTCTTCTTTTTTTTTTTATTTTTCAAGGTAGCACATTACACGAATTTAATTAGAAACTTCGGCTATTGCCACGTGAGATGTACAATTTCGGGCTGTGTTGTTTTTTTTTAATATTTTTTATTTAAAAAATACATTAAAATAATATAAAAAATTAAACAAAAAGAATCAAATTTTAACAAAATAGAAGTTAACAAATAAGCCAAGCTCCCCTTTATTTAGTTGCAGAGTTTTGCATTTTAAAATTGTTTTTAAAAAAATTTAAAATAATTTTATTTTTTATTTTAAATTAATATTTTTTAGTGTTTTTAAATTATTTTGATATATAAATATTAAAAATAATTTTTAAAATATAAAATAATATTATTTTAATATATTTTTAAATAAAAAATATTATAAAACGGTATATAAATTTATGTTTTTTTAATTATAATATTTTATATACTATTATTCTAATTAAATTTTTAAGTTTGCTATTTTCTCTGTTTCTTATTTCTAAGTTTGCTATTTTTCTTATTTCTAAGAAAAATCTCCAATTTCTATGAAAGACCAAACCATTAATTAATTTATTTATTTTTCTGTATTTGAACTCTATGCTAATTTCAGGAATCACGAGTGCAATTCCTTCACATTGTTTTTCGAAGACACCAATGTGTTAGTCTTAAAACCAGAGGGGCCTGTATAAAAGGAATCATAAACTTTGGGGACTATTAAAATTCTATACAAGAGATCTCTAAATGCTTTTTAAATTTTCAGGTCCCCGTGTCAACCTCTGGCCTTCCCTACCTTTAATTATTGTTCTGAGACGTAAAAAGATGGAGACAGATTGAGTAGAAAAGACATGCACGTGTCTTTCCTGTTTTAAAAAAGACAAAATTAATTCTAAAATAATTATAGAAAAATATTTATTTTTATATTTTTATTTATTTTAATTGAATATTTATTTATTTATTTTATTCAGAGATAATAATTTGACAGAGCCTAAAAAAATCATTGCAATCATAGATCCTCATCGTTTCATGTTTATTACAAATTTACCATGCGCTGCACTTGACCAAAAATGAAGGAAGAGACATGGATGACGCGATGTCCACTACAGCAAATTATGGTCAGCTCCAATAACCGGAAAGCGTGAGGTGGCGGTATAGCGAGGAAAGTTACTTGTTTTTTTTTTTTTTTTTTGGATTCAAGTTCGATTTCTTTATATATATATATATTCCTGCTATATTTTACCTATTTATTAGGCTGGTAAATTATTTAATAAATCTAAAAATTAATTATGATGGGTTTAGACTAATCCGAACACTTCAGGTTAAGAAAATATATATGCTATGAGTTTTTGAACTTTTAAAATATAATTTTTAACATATTTTCATTTATAAACACCCAAAATATATTATAAAAACCTTAATAACTTCATTCATAATCTTAAAAACCCTCTAGTAACTCTAAAAATCAAAATAAATAAAAACAATACAACCTTAATGTATTTTATTTTTATATATATAATCAAAAAGTAAAACCACTTCAATTGAAATTCTTTTCTAAAATAAATTTATTGACATTAAGATTAATATTTTTATGATTCATCTCTCTTTTCTTTTTTTCTAGCAACCTTTTCTTTCATCTTTCATCTTTCATAACACAAAGACTAAAATACAATAAAAATAAATCTTTAAAATTAAAACATAAAAATAAGAACTAACAAGGGCCAAAGATAGAAAAAGAGCAAGATTTTAGAGACCAAATTGCACTTATTCACATAAAAAATACGGTGGTAATCCACAGCAAAACGGAGGAGATTTATAGTGGAAAATGCCAAGTGAAATTGTTATCGTTTTAGTTTATTGTTTAATTAATCAAATCAAATTAAATATTTTATCTTAATATTTTCTTTTTCAAAAAATACAAAATCAAATTCCAAAGCAGGATGCAGCCACCCACCCACGAGAGGAATGGCCTTGAATTTTAATAATTATATCAAATAAGAAAATGAGTATCAAATTTTATACATATCTCTGCTAGCTGCAAGTCTTTTTTGTTTTTTTTAATCCCCCATCTTACTAAGTTCACCCCCCGTTAAATCTCCCTTGATCAGAACAGCTATTTTACTCGTGATATTTTTAATTTATAATGAAATTAAATTAAAATATTTATTTTTATCTATCACATCATGTCATGAGGTTCAGATCATGATAGTCAAGGGAGATACATGCCTTGTGACCGATCCCTGAAATAATCGTCGCCTGATATTCCTCCACGTGTGAATACGAGGATACGACGTGTTAACTGGACTTGTGCATTTGATGGCAGCCAGAACTGGTCTGGGTTGTAGAAAAAATATAGAAGAAGAACTTTTGAATGCGTTTAAAATTCATTGATTTTTAAATAAAAAAGATTATCAAAGTAACATTATTTAACTTTTTTATAAAAAAATCCTTATTCTGAATTAAATTTTATAATTATGATTTGCCATGGTGTTCCCACAGCAATGAGGATTTTAGATTATTTCTTTCCATGGAATAACCCAAGACTAAGATTACGATATTATTTGTTTTTTTATTTTAAAAGTATTTTAAAATAATTAAAAAATTTATTTATTTTACTTTAAATTATTATTTTGATATATTAATGTTAAAACTAATTTTTTTAAATATAATTTTAATATATTTATAAAAAAAAATAATTATCACCACAATTCTAAATAATTCTTAATAAACTCTACAATAATGGATTTGTTGGGTAACTAAAATAATAAGTTTTCAATTTCAATCTCTTGAAAGCCCATTTGCAGTGGATGAACATCACAGCACGCTGCATTTTGGCTCGCATGAGCACCACAAGACAAGTTATATTTGGTGAAGTGGTAAACTGAAACAAGAAAGGACTCAGACGATAATTGATTTGATTTCTACGCAAGGGTGAAATTGAATAATTGACACAAACATGGATTAAAACTATGAATTTGCCTCTGTTGTTTTTAGACATCCTTAAATCCTTATCAATTTTTTTATTTTTAAATTTTTTTAATATGTTAATATTAAAAATAAATTTAAATAAAAATTATTGTTTTAATATTTTTAAAAAAAAATTAAAATAACTATTATTACATTTTCAAACTGCATATTATTTACTCAGGATCTAGAGGAAGTTTTCATTCTTGCTAACCCCTGCATAGATGCAAGCAACATTTCGCTAACCCACCAAGAAGATCAAATCCTCCCAAGGACCTTTTCACCTAGACCACGTTACATTGCTTCGATCGCTAAAATCTTGTTCTTTCTATCAAGGAAATTTCTGCTTTTTAAATCACAAGTATAACCTAATTTTTCATATACATTAAGCAAACTTTTTTATATTAAGAAATAATTTCATAGAGAGAAGAGATTGCTCATTGGATTAATGATTATTCGTGTAATAGGGGGAAAGGCACAGATTATGCATTCGTAATTTTCAATAGTATATAATTCTAAAACTATAAATTATCTTCGTCCTCAAATCCCTTCATTCCAGATTTCAATACTGAGTCAGTCTCCCTAGCAGCAACTGCTATCGCACCTAAAGCTAAAGGCTGCCGTTGCTAAATTACAGATACAGCAAGAAAGGTTACTAATCCCGTGCTAAATACAACAAGAAGAAAGCTAAAGCTCCCCTCTTCCAGTTAAAAACTACCCTCTACTTCTCGTTAAGAACTAGCCTTGCTATCTAGTGAGCTTTACCCTGGCGAGCTACAAGACAAAAGTTGTACATCCTTAATGTTCGGTAGTATATATTGCTCATTTAGAAACCAAAAGTTGCAATCCTCAAATTGCAAATTACTATTGGTTGCATGTATATATTGCTCACACACTATAGTGTCATTTATCAATCATATAGCCACACTCAACAATTTTTCAATGTACGAAATAGATGTATATGCAAATATCTGATCGTTTGGATCACAAATAATCTATGATGTTAAGTTCTTACATTATAGAAATATAAAGAAATAAAGAAAGAAATCATGTTTTTAAGCAATTCCATTTTCCAGAAATTCTCATTCTCGTTGTAATTCTCAACATGTTGCTATCCATTGGTGATTATCAGTAGATTTCTAGGTACAGAATCCACAAAGATGTCCATTGGCAAAAAAGAAGATAATGCGACCAAATGTCTCAATTTGCAGGAAATGGACATGATTGTGCATGCAATTTACTTGCTCTCCCCAACACTTTTCTCGCAAAGCACATTACTTCTTTGGGTAAGACCCAGGATCAGGTCCAATGTCACGTGAACCTGTGTTTATGTAAGGCCCTCGGAAAGTCGCCTGTGGTGGCAATGGCTTTGATGGGTCAATCACTGGCTTGCCCCTGGATGATCTGTATATGACAGCTCATGTCCTTAGCCACAAAGAATTGAAGAAAGACAAGTTCCCAGCACTATTAATGAGAATTTAATTTCTTACGCCATGTAGAAGGGAAATGCCAAGCCTGCAGCAGCAAAAGCCAGTAATCCAGTGGCAACAATGACATTACGTGCCCGGGTCATTGGGCTCAGCAACTCAGGTTAAAGTGATCTAAATGAAGACACGAAGATGAAACAAAAAAATGTCAGTCCCTCTTCAAACATGCCTGTATATGCAATATGGTTGCACATTCAAACCACTAGCAGCATCCATGCCAGGAACGTATTCAACTTTTTCAAGCTTACATCATATCCTAAAAAACTTACAGCTGAAGTCCAAGCTAAATGATTTTCTTTTTTGGTAAATAACCTAAAATGAATTTGCAATCTCCAGGTTGCATATTTTAGCAATATGCACTAATTTTTTCTTTTTCTTTTTCGTCAAGTCCAATGTACACACAGCAATTAATCCCGTTATCAATACAAATTCAGAACACGCACACAAGCAAACATAGCATAGCAGATGTGTATTCTGAAGCAGGTTTGAATCCAGTTTATTTGGTTATTATGCATTGTGTAGTCCAAGACCCACAGCCTCCCAATGAACCATATATATATATAAAAGAAAAGAAAAATAAAAGGATTGCCCCTTGTACTTAAAATGCTAACCAGCTCATATAAGCTCAATACAGAGCAGAAATGGAGACCCAGAGCACCTTGAATAAGGGACAGTATCAATCATGAAATAACTAGTAATAATTCAATTAATATAACCAACATCACAAGATTACAAGGATTAATAGCAGGGAGACTGACTAGCTGAATAACACAGTTATCAGTCATCCACCAATCCAAAATTGCCATTCCATCGTTCTAATTCACAAAAAAAATCAACCCCACAACATATTTTTGCAAATTCTTTTCTACTTCTTAGGGCTCATTACTTATGGGGCAAAAAAGAAGGAAAGAAGGAAAGAAAGCCAAATAACCCTAACATGAGTAAAATACTCATTGTGGGTCAAGTGAGCCGAGGTACCTGGTTGGATATCAACTCTAAGTTTCGAGTCACCGTAAGGAAAAGGAAGCCTCAGTGAGTTGGAGCGGTTTATGTCGGAGGACTGGGAGCCGGTTAGCTAGCTTGGCATTCCACAGACAACAAAGGAGATGGAGGAATACGAGGGCTGAATTTATATTTATTTTTATTTTTATTTTTATTTTTTTCCTTCAAATCTAAGAGGGTCCGTGTTGAGGTGGGCTGGATTAGCATATAGAATCCTCTGTTCCCCATGCCTTTGATAAAATACAAAGGGTAATGGATTCTTTAACAGAACTTAGGCGAGGTCACATTTGAAAACACGATCCAATTGATATTTAAAAAAACAAAATTGTTTAAAATTAATATTACTTGTGTTTTTTTATCATTTTAATTTTTTAATATTAAAGATAATTTTTTTAAAATAAAAAATTATCTTAATATATTTTAAAATAAAAAATATTTTAAATCACAACAATTATTATAATTTCAAACAAACCTCAGCTGCTTTTATTTAGTTTTGTGTTTCACTTTACTAACACAAGTAAAACTATTTGTTAAAATTTTTATAATTTATATTTTTTTTCAAATCACTGTACCCAAACTTAATAAAAAAATTCAAAGGCTTCTATTTTTCTCCAAATGTTTATGATATGTCATTAAAAAAAGTTGTTATCATCTAAATTACTAGAGAATAATATAAAAGTATTATTGAAAATTTATCTAGAAATTTAAGTTACGAGGGCTTTGTTGATTCTTTGATTTAATATTAGAGTCTTGTTGATCAAATATTTACGAGTTAAATATTATTATTATATTTTATTTAATAAAAAATTAAAAAAAAACAAGATAATATAAATCTTCAAGTTTTAAACTCAAAAAAAATTTATTAAAAAATAATATAAAATTATTTTTTAAATCTTATCAAAAACCTTGAGCTATTAAAGAAACTCGATGGGTTATAAACTAAGAGAGTCAACTTGAAAATTTCCATCAACCTTTTTAACTTAGACCCAATGTTATACACTTAAAAGTTTGTTTTCGAACAATTTCATATGTTTTTATTCTTTTTTTTATTAAATCTCTCACTATTTTTTTCATTAGTTTTTATATTATATTTGATTCTTATTATTTTTATTACTATTTTTTTTTATGATTAAGAATTTTTTTTCAAGATTTGTTTTTGTATTCCATAGTCATCCGAGTCTTATGATCATAATTATTAGTTTTAAGAATTAGCTTAATTTAAATTTATTTTTTAAAAAAATATCATTTAACATTAGGTTATTAGGTCTTGAGTTTTCTTTTCTTTTCTTTTTTCATTCAGGGTTATACTGGCTCGCGAGTTAGTTAATTTAATATGAGTTATTTTGGGTTTTTTTCAATGTTTTTATTTTTTAAAAAACAATTATCCTTTATTGTTGTGTTATTCGGCCTTGAGATTTTTTATTTCTTATTTTTTATTTTTTTTATAAAGTTATCTCGGGTAATAAATTCATTACGTTTTATTTTTTTTTATTTTTTCATTTATTTAGTTTTGATCTTTTTTTTTAGTTTTTTTTTAATAATTTTCTTTTCCCAATCTCATATTATGACTTGGATCTTTTTCTTTCATGTTTTTTTTTTAATTATATTCTTCAAAAATAACTTACTGGACTTTAAACTTTTCATTTTTTTCACTTTTTTATTTTTTTTTTACTTTTCTTCTTTTGAGATTATCCCACGATATAGTACAATGCAGTCAAATTAACCTAGGTTCACACTCAAGTTATCATTATTAAAAAAAAAAATGGTTAGAAAAAAACCTATCCCAACCCGTGACAAGCATAGAAAATCTAGTTAATAATACTCTATCCAGTATTTTATAAAATTTGTTCATACGTAGCGCGACTCCATTTGATTATTGGGAATGTGGTGAATTTAAAACAAATCAAAAGCAACAAGGCATATAGCAATAACTAAGAACCTGAGTCATAATAAAACCACCTATTTCAGCTTCACAGAAATGTTGGCCCGTGCAAAATGTACAAGCAATGTCCGGTCCTGATTATTTGATGAAACCAACGCACAAAATTAGCATGAAAAATCTATAATTAGTCCCACAGCCTATAGGAACTTGGTCACCATTAATTTATGCTTACATGTAGTTTATGTTCCAGAACATGACTTGCTAAAAATCACAACAGAAACATAGATCGCTCAATGCTGCTGGCTACCAGCACCCAAAGAGAACCAATTTCTCCTCGATAAAATTCCCAAGGCCTCTGGAAACTGGCAAGCTTCACGTAGTTGTTGTAGCGGCTTCAGTGTCGTTTTTACTAGCATTTGATTGAGAAGAACTAGGTGACATCTCAGGTCTCAAAAAACGTCCTGTCATTGGATCGACTGGACGTGTGTCACGAGGACCACCCTTCCGTCCCATTACCATCATGGGCGGTGGAGGTAGCAGCCCTGCTCTGAAGAGAATGCGTTGGACAGGTTCTGAAGGCTGAGCACCAACCGACAACCAATACCTGCAGAAAACAGTAGGAAAAACTAACTAAGGCGGGAAAAAAAAAAGATTGTGGGTATATTCTAAAGTGTTTTTTTAAAAATATATGAAAATATTTTTTTTTAATTTTTTAAATTATTTTTTATATCAAAAGATACCAAAAAAATTAACTTCAATAAAAAAAATTTCAAAAAATCACAAAACACGATTTTAACTGCAAAAATTCCCGTAGTTTCTTCTGGCTTCATTTTTCTGCTTAGACAACATTCAGTCATATAATTCTCCGTGAACTCGTATACCATAATTAAACTAAACTCAGAAACTCTCAATAACACAAACCTGAGGGGTAAATGAAAGGAATTAGATCCATAGAACTATTTTTTATTATTGTTTTTCCACATGGATATTTCACAAGATTTAAATAAAAGTGTTCAGCGTTAACAATTAAAAGAGGCAACACGAAAATGCACTCCTCCACCAACAACTATTAAAAGAAATGAGAAACCAACTGCACAAAGCATGTCAAGCTATGACACACAGATACATTAGAGTGATTTAAAAGCACTCCAAGACCAACATTAAGAGCAGATGTCAAACAAAGTTCTAAAGAACTCAAATAGGGCATGTAACAAGAGATTTGGACATAAGGGAAAAACAGGGAGAGTAAAACATGGCTTACTTCACTCTCTCAAAATTAAGACCCATTCGTTTGCCTCCATCTTGACCTGCAAAAAACATTACGTTGTTTTTACACAAATAAAGTTAGCTACTCGTAGATCAATATGCCTTGACTGGCAGTTGATATAGCAAAGAAAAATGTCTAAGAACAAAAAAAAAAAAAAAGTTAAATCATCAGCCGAGTGACTGTTCAAACTTCGAAAGACTTTGACAAAACGTAAGTGAATTCGCTTAAAACTAGTGTTCGACATTTGACTTTGAAGAAGCAATTTTCAGCTCTGCCCTTTCTTTTCCCTACTCTATCTCAGGCTCTAAAAACTGAAAACTTGCTCAAATTAATCCCAACAAATCGGTTCCTATCTCTTGGATCCACCAAGATAATATTAGGGAATGTAATAATATTCCTTTTCATACAATATCTTAGTAATCAAACAAACAAATAATTTTATTTGCTTACCAGTAAAACCGAATAAACAAAAGCTTGAAAACTCATTTCAAGATACCTAAATTAGGTATATCAAGAGTTGTACTCCTCCCCCGCATAATACCATAGGAATACCATGAGAATAAGTCATGGATTACACCTATTATATGCGAGGGAGGAGTACAACTCCAATCATACTGAATAATTACTCCCAATTTCAAATATTAGACTAAACACTGCTATCTTCGATAAACATAGACATGAAAGAAACAAGAGACAACCTTTTATAAGACAATGTTTTCTACTCGTGCTTAAGCTAACAGTAAAAGACAACAAAATGTAAGAAACATAACAGAACAGAATGAAAAAAACAACATGGAAATTTGAGTTTAAGGAAGAAGGGACAGACCAGGAAGCGGATTGTAGTAACCAAGGACTTCAAGATGTTTGCCATCTCTCGGGGATCTGCTATCAGCAGCCATAACCCGATAAAATGGCTTGTTACTGCACCCAAATCTCGACAACCGGATCCTCACCACCATTTTGGGTTTAATATTCTATGGATGAATTCCAAGTCACAGACCCAGCGATTGATTGAGGGAAGGAGAGAGGAGAATCTCTGTTGCTAGGGTTTTTGTGTCTTGTGATCTTAGAGCTGGATTTTTAGATCATTGATTAATAAATCGGGCTGGGCTAACCTGTCTGTCTCAAATAGGCCCGTTTTGGCTTAAATAGGCCCAGTTTAACAACCAGTCACAATAATCTTATAATACTTTAATTTAAAAAAAAATAACTTCAAGAAAATGGGAATTTTCTTATTGAACTCAATATGTCTACATCCAAAAAATAGACCCAATTATATATTCGTGGATCAATGCAATAATATACCAACCAGAAATCTAAAATTATATTAAAGATTACCACTTACCACTGCATGCACAACCATCAAACCATATTCAGGACTTTTAGGACGACGAAGATCTTGATGGAGTCCTGTTGATGTTTAATGAAGGTTATAATTAAAGCTTTAAATTTTAGTTTTCAAGGTTTTATTGATTTTCATTTTATTTATGCTCAGCTAGCTAGTTCGCTCAGTTGATGTCGTAGCAACTACTCTTGTCTGCATTATTGTTCTCAAGTGGTGAAATGTGAGTGTCGACAGTTATTTTATAAAATATTTTTTATTTTTTAAAATAAATATATTGAAAATATATATAAAAAATAATTTTTAAAAAAACAAGGATGAGCTTACATTTCGAGATATGCTATAAGTAAAATTAGTTAATGGTGGTTTTGAAGGGTAAAAGTTATAAATATAATCTGATAAATGAAAATCAACCAAATAATTTTTTTTTTATTTTTTTATTAAATTATTTTTTTTTCAATTTCTTCCCTTAATTAAATTTAAATTTTATTTTATATTTGAATTTGAATTCTTATTCTCTTAATTATTATTTTTTTAAAAATTTGTACATAATTAATTTTTTTATTAAAAATTAAATTTCATAATTTTTTTCCAAATCAAGCTCTTCTATTCTAATAACTTGAATTACAAGTTTAAAAAATTAACATAATTTTAAAAAAATATTTTATAATTCTTTTATGAAGTTATTCAAATACTTTGATAGAATATCCTATTTTAGCTGTTTTCATTGCCAAAATTACTAGACTGTCATAACCATTTTATTTTTTTTGTCATTATTTTTTACCTCATTAAAGCACTTAACATTATTCCTTGCAAGGGAAAAAAAAATCAGCCCTGCAACGAAACGCTAGCACAAATGCTAGCAAAAAAAATCCAATGCCATAACTATGACGTAAATAAAACACATTCACTACACAAGCTTTAGAGCTCCATTTTGGGAAAATTTAAAATTCTTATCACTATTTATGAGTTAAAAAACCTCATTGTCATGGTACCGACTGTTGACCGCCACAAACACTTGATAACTGTGACGCTACTTGTACTGTTTATGGGGGCCAATGGTGATGGCCATTTTGCCATTGGGTTTGAATCTGGTGGGTTAATTTATGTGATTTAAATTTTTAATTCAAATCAGTACCTCGCTATTATCCAGTATTCACTAATCAATAATTCACCTGTCTGTCATGTATCCTCGGAAATAACTCGAGCTCCACTCGGAAAAAGATCACTCACATCACCACACGAAAAAATAAACATTTGATGAGCCCTCTCGAGCAGATTTAAAGAGGCACAGCAAGAATGCAAACTTGCTCGCCCATTAATGTTCTGTGTTTCACACTATGTTTAGCGTGAAAAAACATTATTTTCAAGTCAAACGTAGTTTGAATTGCGTAAACAGACATAGCCTACTCTAGCTGGATACAGAAAACACCTAAGTGGGGGATAATGAGAGGGAGCAAAGCATCCTTATTAAACACAACCATGTAATTATCCATCATGAAATAGCCCAACTAATTCCATGGAAAAGCAATAACAAACTAGGTTACCCAAATATCTGCAAGAAATTCAAAAAACTCGAACAAAGTGAAGGGTGTGTCAGTGCTGAATTCATTCCTTTGATCTACTATGGTTGAAACAGAGTTATATTCAAGTCAATTCAGACTGAGGTGAAGATCAAGCATTACATTTAAGCACTGTCAAGGCTCATCAGTAAACCTCCACTAATGAAGAAGCTTATAGAAAGCTAATAATAGCAAACACAACTATCACGGAGATACAAGGCAAAGCAAAATTAGCTCCACGATATTCACATTTTGAACAAAAACTTGGTGGCCACCAATAAATGCTAAAGATCGATGGAATCCGTCACCCATATTTAATAGTGAAGGATAGTCAAGACGAGTCCTACTGTGTATATTCCTAATCTGCAGCAGCTAGGATTGACAAAAACACCAGGATCGATCTGCAATAACAAGCTAACAATTTCACCTCCAAGAAGGCAATAAAATGAAGTTCACCACCATAACACCAGACATCTTAATCTCAGTAAGAAATATAACATGAAAACATAGTCGCAGAGCAAGCCATAACCTAAGTTTAACACACTACTCATGCCAATCTTCAAATAGACTCCGCCCCTGGATTTATCATACTAAAATTTCCTCCAACGATAAACATCGTTGTAAAAAAACAACAGCTTAAGCACACATCACGTTTCATAAGCAATGTCCACACACACAAACAAAAACAAATATCTAAACTAAGTGCATGTTTCTTTGTGCGTTGCACCTCACAAACAAACAAAGCCAAGAACCTTGGTATAGCAACCACAAAAACAACGAAGAATATCTGCAACAACTAAGCATTAGTTTTTCATCAACGTCTAATTAACCAACGCTGATAATGTCATCAAACAACACATGAAAGAAACAAACAACCCTAACACGAAATTCTCCACAGTAGAGAATTACAACACAATACTAAAAATCCATAACCGTTTATGCAGGGCATAAACCAAAGCATTTCCTTCCTTTTCAGCATTTCAGTCATTATAATAAGATAATAAAAAACTTATCACTTGACAAGAGCTTGATCCTGCTGCTGCTGATAATTCAAAGGCCTCCTAAACAGCATGATGTGTGGCTCCGGGCGATGAATCGCATAATGGACCCACCCTCGGCTCTGCTGAACTCCAATCGCTCGCCATTCATTCTACTCAAAAAATAAAATTTATCATAATCGCAGCCGTAATTCTTTCAATTAACTTACATTATCAAGCAAAAAATAATAAAATAATAACTTTTATTCTTATTCTTATTTTTTTAATAGTGATTTCAATTACAAAAAAAAAACCCTCAAAATCCGAGGGGAAGAACTTACTTCAGAGAGAAGGCGATTCTTAATGAGAAGTTTGGCGACTTCAGGTGGAAGCACCACATGCCTGTACGATTTTTAAAAAAAATAAAAAATATGCCAATCGAAACAGAACTTGATAATAATAATTATCAATCAATCGGATAAAAGAAGAAGAAGAAGAAGAAGTACCTGTACTCAAAAATGTCATCTAAATACTTCTCGGAGTACTGGATCTGACCCATTTTTTGTTTGCCTCAAGAAATTGCTTCACCGTTTTCACGATCTATATATATATAAAGAAATCAAAATAGCTTCAGTAGAAAATAAAAAGAAACGAAAAAGATGCTGTGTTATGTAGTGTGGCGTTACCAGGGAAGGAATGGAAACGATAAGAAGAGAGACAAAAATGATGATTTATTTATTTTATCTAGGGGTGTTACCGGAAATTTAATATAAATATGGTGTTTTTGAATTTTGAATTTTTACTTCTCCCGCTTTTTTTATCCTATGTTTTTTTTCTTCCTATAATTCCTATTCTAGTTATTAAATTAAGTTAAAAGTAAAATAATTTAAAAAAAAAATCAAAAGGAATCACTCGTACGAACGGGACGGCCCAACGCTTTCCTCCATCCACATACAGCTAGAACTCTGCTTATTCTTCTTCTTCTTTTTATTTCTTGCTTTATTAATTTCTTTTTACCTTAATTAATTTATGCCGAACTTCCACTTTTATGTCTTTATACTCTACGACTGGGAGACTGTATTCTCATTGTACGAAGTGGATTATTATTTTTATTATTAAAAAGATATTTTAAATAAATTTTATTTTTAAAATATATTAAAATAATATTTTTATTTTTTAAAAAATTATTTTTAATGTTAATACACAAAAATAATCTAAATTAGTATGGCGTTGTTTGTGTTGTCCCGTCGATCGGCGCCGGCATGGTTAAATGGGATATAGAGGAGCTGCTCCCTCCGTAAAGAGGTTTCCGTACTCGCTACTTGGTTGGTTGCTTTGATGTTCTTTGCAAGAGCTTTGTAGACTTCACTCCCTGTGAGCTACATCAGCGATAGCAAAAGCAGCTTCCACACGCGCATATTGAAACCTGTGAAAATTGAATTTAATTTAATGGTTAGCATGCTTTAGACGCAGTGGAAATTCTTAAAGTATTTTTTTATAAAAAAAATATATTAAAATAATATTTTTATATATAAATTTTTCATATCAATATATCAAAATCATAAATAACACTAAAAAATAATTTGAAATTTTTTAAATATTAAATATTTTAAAAAATATATAATTGACCCCAATGCTAAAATTGCCTAAATAAATTTTTATGATTGAAATTTTTTTAAAAATATTAATCTTAATTTCAAATGCAATTCAATTTTTAAAAAAAAATTCAGAGAAACCAGAGAGTTTACTCTCTAATTTATCATAGTAATCTCTATTAAAATTAATGTTCAAAATAATATTCTAAAAATATCTTTTTAGGATTATTTATTTATTTATTTATTTATTTATTTTGCGTTTCCGTTCAAAACTTGTTCACTGTTTAAATTTTTTTTATGGGTTTCTCGTAATTGAAACAACTTGTGTTTTTTGTTATTAATCTGTATTTATATTATAACACTACTATAATTTGTATTTCAACTGTCATATATTCCAAGGTAATAAATTGAGTAAACTCCATCTAATAAAAAATTTAATTGACTTATTCCTCTATCAAACATTCCATTTATATTTATTTATATTTTTCAAATATCTTTTGCTATATTTTGTAGACTCGTGAGTCTATTTATAGCAACACTCCAATTTATAAGATATTCAATAATATTTTATTATTTTTTTAGTGCGTGTGTGCTCGTTAATTGATGAGAAAGATTTATCATTTTATTAATCTACCATGGTATCATAGCAAACTAGGGGATTTGATAAAAAAAAATAAAATGAACTCATTAGTCAAGTTAAGTATAACTAAACAAAATTACTAAAAGATTTGATAATGCAACGAAGTTTTCGCAAGCTATAAAAGCAATAACTCGTGAACTTGCTCTATTTGGAGCACCATTTGATGCAAAGGGCCTCACCAAGAAATACTTGATGGACTTGAAAATAAATATAAAAAATTAGTGTGTGTTGTCTTATATTTAAAGAACTATAAGAAAAATTATTTAATTTTAAAGCCTTATTGCTCATAAGAAAGCTAAAACCATCTCATTTTCTTACCGCTACTAATTCTATAAGCTAGAATACACTAACCCAGCACCCATCTACAAACTCAAACCCTAACAATTCTTTATGACGTCTCTCCAACAATGACAAACTGATATCCCACAACATCAAATAACAAATCAGCCACCATTTAAGAAAATCTTTCATTTTAATCATACCTAGGTTATTGTCAAACCTACAACATACAAGGTCATACTATAAAATGGTGTTTGTTATTCTAGCTAGTACTAATTCAAACATCCAACAATAACCTCAATACTTCAAACAATCATCTTACCTTTCATGGCATCCAATGGCTCATTATGTTGCAAACACTCCCACCAATTTATTATGGCTCTTTAATAGTGGTGCTTCTCATTATGTTATATCTTATCCATATAATTTTTAATTTTTTCCCCCACACAATATCTCTCAAATGACATTATGATCGAATATGGCTTGGGTCTTTCCATTACACATATATGTTCTACCTCTTTTAAAACCTTTCAAAGCACTTTTTAATTAAAAATTACCCTCTATGCTCTTGATATAAAAAAGAATCTAATTTCAATCTCGTAGTTTTGCATCTCAAATAA
Organism: Populus ilicifolia; assembly: GCA_015708895.1. NCBI lineage: Eukaryota > Viridiplantae > Streptophyta > Magnoliopsida > Malpighiales > Salicaceae > Populus > Populus ilicifolia. The sequence goes on along the minus strand of SRLM01000408.1, from coordinate 1,545,463 downwards.
TGTTTCCATCAAATTCTTAGCAACTATTTTTCTTGTTAAGAAACTTCTACAAGGGCAACACTTCTAAAAGATCAAACTAAAGATGGAGTTTACGAGTAGACGAGATCTCCATCATTAGTTGCTTTTTTTAGTATAAAGATATCCTTATCTAAGTGGCATAGAAGATTACGACACCTAGTTTTTCTAATTCTAAAACAAATTATCTTCATAAATCAACTAGGTTTATCTTCTTTGTTATAATCTGATTTTTTATATAATGATTGACTTTGTAATAAAAGTCATAAATTACCTTTCTTTTAACCAACAATTATCTCTTCTCAACCTCTTAAGATTATCTTTTCTGATATATGGACTTTCTCAATCCTATTATATGATGAATTTAAATATTATATTTTTTTTATTGATCACTTTATAAAATATATTTGACTTTATCTTTTACAAAAAAACCAAAAGTCAAAGCTATTTTTGTTAGATTTAAATTCATTGTTAAAAAATATTTTAACAATACCATTAAAAATATTTAGTATGATAATAGTGGTGAGTAGATAGCTCTTGCTCATTTCTCTTTCAACATATAATATGTTTTTTTTTAATTTTATTAAACCACCTCACACATAAACGTGATAATTTTTTTAAAAGAAGACATTTTTACATTATAAATTGAATTAACACTACTATCATATGCCTTTCTTCCTTTAAGTTAATAAATCTATACCTTCATCACACTAATTTTCTTAATAAATCTCATGTCATTAGCCATACCAAACCTCTTTTATCCTTATGAAAGCATTTTTGGAACGACTCTTAATTATTCAAAAATCAAAGTCTTTAGATGTTTATATTATCTTTGGCTTAGATAACATGCATCTATCAAACTACATGATTATTTCAAACTTTGTGTATTCTTGGGTATTCTTTAACTCATAGTACCTAATACTGTCTTAATTCATCAATATTCAAAATATATGCCTCCTGACATGTTAGATTTATAAAGTATATGTCTCATCTCTCTTGTATGAAAATCAATCACCTCGTCTCTAATCCAACAACATTTCCACTCGGATTCCTCCATTTCAAATCCTTTAATCATCTTTAATATCACCACTAAATCTTCCATCAATAATGAGAGGTATTTAACAATCTTTTAGCGAAGCTTATACAACACTAATCCTAACTAACATCACATATTTACCAAACTCATGTGAACTTACAAATAACCTCATTTTCTAGTGACCAACACTACATCTCAACTCTCCAAGACTAATAAGTGATCTTCTAAAGCAAAAAAATAATATTTATAAACCTTTTAACAAAATAAATCTTCATATCTAATTATCCAAAGATAGTGATTTTAAATCAACAATATTGACCTGACTCTCAAATATCATAAATGACATCGAGCTATATTTGAAGAGTATAATGCTTTAGTAAAGAATGAAATATGATTTAATAAAAAGTAGAAAAATATAGAGATACCTACATATTTATGACAAAATCTTGTTTTAGTACATAAATTTATTTTGTTCATTTTTTAGTTCTCAAGTGAGAGAGAAGGGAATAAACCTTGTTAGATAATGATCATAGAAAAAGTTATTAATTGAGCTACTTTTAAATTAGTAAAGTCACTATTTTTTGGTTCAACGAGTTCCATTCACCAATAAGTGTTTGATTATGATGATTTTAATCCTTAAACATCCGTGAAAAAGGATATTGACTTCAATAAAATAATTTTTTTTTACTGATTTTCATTTATCATGGTGCTTTTTTTTTTATTTTAGAGGGTTATTAAGTAATTTTAAAAGGGTTTTAAAATGTTTAAAAGTTCTTTTAAAATGAAAATAGATCAAGAAATAAATTTTTAACCTAAATACCTCCCTCTATTTTGTTAACCGTCACAGTGATGATCAAAATCTAGATATTTAGAACCAAGAAATGCATTACCTGTCATAACAAGCAACTCATCATTTGCATTTTTTTTTTAAATAAACATACACTAACAAGCCTCTTACTTCCAAAAAGACCCTTAGTATTATATGCTTGGAACACTAAAAACCACAACTCTTAAGTTTTTTATACCTTTTGTTTTTATTTTTAATTTTACTATTAAATTCTATGTTGATTTTAATTTTTTAATTTAAACATTTGACATATTTTTTATTCCTAGACAAGACCACATAAAAATAACTCACATGATAATTAAAAAACTTCCTACAGGCTATATACACTTATCATGCTCAAATTCTTTTTGTTTGTTCAAGTCACAATATAAGGCTAAAAATTAACCTATCATTCAATCAACTTTTAAAAACATGGTTGCACTTGCTTTTCAAGAAGCTTTTTACTGGAAAAGACATTAAAAAAATTATTTTTTATTTTTTAAAAGTTATTTTAATAAATAATAAAAATACCAAGAAATTATTAATTTGAAACAAGAATAAATAAATAAAACTTAAATTTGTTTAAAAACACTTTTTAAATGCACCGAAGAACCACACTAGTTTAAACCGAGACCCTCAACTGTTTTTTGTTTTAGTTGTTAGTATAATTCTAATAATTTTAATATAATAATAACTAATTGATTAATGCGTGAGCACCCCCGCTGCTCCCTACTTTCGTATATCTAATCAACCGTCTAAACTCCTCCGTTCTTTCCCTTCACTTCTACAAAAAGAATTATAACGGCCCGTGGGCTCCAACTATTAACATGGAAAGGATGTTTTACTGTACACAAGTGCCTAATAAAGATCCTCCTGTACACAAAGGAAAAGGCTGCTGTCCAAAAATTTGCTTGCCCCCTTCTTCAATTTAGAAGTATCTGGCTTTCAGCCACCTTCTGATTTACCTATAATTCGGCATTTGGGGACTGGCTTTTGCAGCATTAATGCCCCTTGAAACACCATTATCTGATACCTTCTCCTGTATTCCATCAGCTGCAGCACGTCATAAGCGTTTGTCAGCAATATATTAAGAGCAACATGAGCAAGCGACAGAACTGTGTTTGATCCACACAAACACACAAACCTCATCTTGAGTTATCGCACCAAACCCGAATTTGTTTTTCCAAATAGATTCGACTTCTTCGGCTGCAGGAAGTACAAGATTCTTCACATTGAGAAATCCAAGTAGCTTCTCAATGCAAGTAAACAAGGTCTGAAAATAACCCTGCAGATAGAAAGTGGATATAAATATACATCTGCTCTTCACCAAGAGAAGTCCTCTTCTTGTATAAAAACTACATGGGCCAAAATTGCAGAGGTACAAACAAAATATAAACACATCCAGGATTAATCACATTTTTGGTCCCTCTACTCTACATTTTCTTGATGTGGCTCCTCTATTCTTTTCAAACTTAATCGGTCCTTCTATTTCAGAAAATTTCTTAATGAGACCCCTTCATCAAGTGAGCTGGCATGTCAGCTAAACATGCTGCATATCGAAAAAATAAAGCTTTATAAATTCCCATTTTATCATTTCTTATTTACTCCAAAAGTAATAACTAGGGGATGTGGGGGCAGTCTTTGGCATGGAGGCCTGTTGGCCAGTAGGAAGGGAGATATTGGCAGTGATATCAGAAGTGATTGAGCTGCTGTAACATCTGTTGCTTTAGTGGTGATTGCTAAGCATGCTGTGAAGCAAGGGATGGTGTGGTGGAGGGAGATATGAGAGAGACTGGTGTTTTTAGTGACTGTCATGGAGAGGTAATAATGATGTCTATTAGCTTTTTACGGTGTTAACAGCACTTCAGTTACTAGAATGCTCTTGGATGGAAATCCAACTGACGGTTTTTAAAGTGAAATGGTTGTTTTTCATTGCTGAAATAAAGCACAATACATGGCCAAGGAAATTTGATTACACCTAAGAACAAAGAAGGCCTATCTAAACAACTTATTCATAGCTGGCTCTCACAAACATTTCAACAAACACCTAAAATGCAATCAATATGGGATATAGCAAGCCAATTGAATGCTGATATTTGAAACCCCAGAAAGGAATCATAACCAACCCACAAAACCTAGCAAATTAACCTAACCCATTCCATGACCCAAACAAGTACATCACTCGTAGCTCCATATACAACAGCTAGCACCACACCAAACGTGGATGGTGGCAGAGCATATGAAAGAAGATAAAATGGTTTGGGTAGCATTTTCTGGTTTGCTTTTGGATTCTTTTTTTTTTTTTAAGAGAAGTTCAATCAATTATTTGCTATAGATTTTTGAGGACCTTTTTAATATTATATTTTTTTTCTCGTGTCATGTTTTACCTGACACATCAGGCCACCAGTCAACTAACGCTAAAATTGACAGAAACTAGACAGAGGAACATATTTTGTAAATTTTCTTGAGTAGAAGGACTATAAATTCAACAAAGAATGGAGGGGCCACATGAAGAAAATGTCAAGAGTAAAGATAAATACTTGACACATCTATGGTAAAATAAAGTGTCAACAGTGCAGCACATTACCTGTCCTTGCCATCTGCTACTAGTTGCAACTATAGGCAGCTCAGCCAATTCCTGGCCAAAAATTCTAACAACTGCCACTGACACTACCACATGGCTGTATGAAAAGTACAAATTATCAGTGTAAAATAGATGTTCTACAGAATATAGGAGATGTTAATCAAAGATTCTTACTTAACCATCAATACGGCACAATACATGCCACCTAGATCCTGCCCTTTCAGGTTCCCGCTGCCAAGACAATTAACTCTAGTCAGTCACAAGAAGATGATTTGGCACAAACAGCAACAAGCACACAGAAAAATACTGGAGTTCAAGCATTTAAAATAATAACCAAACAACATATAATATATGTACCCAATTGTACGCAGAACTGCTTACCCTTTAACCATGGATGGGATGAAGTCATGGTCATCACGTTTACGTTTGGATTTATCCACGGTTATTGGATCAAAGCACTCCTAAAGTCGGAAAAAAAAATTCAGTTGCTGCTTAATAGCAATGATGCATTACGACAGAATGAACAGGACTGTTTCGAACTGTACAGAATCAAAACAGCAACCTCCTTGAGCGGTATTCGACAGAAATTAAAAGAACATGCAATGTGAAGTTAACAAAGTGAGGAGCAAAATGTTTCTTGCAAAATTATGAAAAGCCAGCAATATTCTTAACACAGAACTCACATGGAAAATGGCAACAGCATCAGACAGTAGGGCTTCAGTAACATCAGAAGAATCTGTTTTCTTACTAAGAAGCCTCCATCTTACATCATCAATACAACCACTCCCTGAGGCACTTTCTTCATGCTTCTTTATAAAATTTAGGGAAGAATCCGGAAGCTTCTCTTCCCCGCGAATAACCAATTTCTGCAAAGCTGAATGAATTCTTTCACACCCTGTGCAACAGAACCACTTTCCCTTCGGCAACTCCTGTTGTGCAAATCAAGTCAGCATTTTTTTAATTAACACTTGATTTGTGGTGTGATAAGAACATGGCATTACCTTCAGATCTTGCATCTTATGTTCCTTTAAACAGCCAACGTGGAACTCCTTCTCACACTGCAGAAATCAAGCACATATCAGCACAAACCTGAAATAAAAACGCTTATGACAAATACAGAAGTAGCAGAAAGATACCTGATCACAAATAATCACAGTGCGAGGACCAAACGTTCTTTCAAAATCATGACCTCTGCAGAGGTAAAGAATATGTTAAGAAATTACAATAGGAAAAGGTGAGAGAGAGAACTGTAGACATCAGCACTAAAAATATTATTCAAACACCAAAAACTCTTAAAGAACAAGACATAAAAAGAAACCCTATTCATATTCTAGAAAGTAGGACCAGTCAACTCAACCTGCAGAAAACACATCCACCAACTTCAGCCTCAAAAGTTTTAACAATGCGAATGCATCGTCTGGTTATCTGCTCTATGGGATCAACTCCTGCAACCCTTCCTGCTGCTATAGCATTGGCATTACGCTCCACAAATTTTTCTTTCTCAAAAGTATTCAGGCAATATTTGCAGTACCATTTACCCCTAGGAATTGAAGGTAGAGAAAGACATTCTGCAAGACATAGTTAAATATTATAAGCAAACAAAGGATGGTAATCAACCAAATTATCTGTAGATTGCAGATGCTGACCAAATGAAGAAAGCAGCAATCCATATCTACAATCAAGTATCATGATAATAATTTAAATAATGCATTGCAACCATCTGGGAGTATATAAAACAAACAAAAATTGAAGCGAAATCCATCTAACTTCTTCTCAATAAAGAGCTAAAAAAGTTAAGCATACATCTGATTATCAATGCACAGCAATAAGATTTTATCCAACCCAATGTGTAAGGGTGACCTAGACACCCTGCTTACCTGTGAAAAATTTTGACACTCTCCTTGACAAACATTACCAATTTTATACTATTTCATGATAATTACATCTGCCATGTATCCGCTCCATGTTGTCTATTTTCTTAGGATGTAACATCTCTTTTGTAAGAATCCAATCTCATCTCACTTGTCTTAGGGACCTTTTTTTTTAGGTTGCACCACAACAAACACGCTCTTATTCTAGATATATCACTAAGGAATTGCAGATCAAACCAGTGCAGTCCACCTTAATTATTTACATCAAAGTAATAATAGCAATATCCAAAGTAAAGTCAAAAGTCACCTTGGTGAAAAGATCTTGGGCATACATCACAACACAAAAGTTTCCCACCATCTCTACAGATCTGGCATAGGTCATCATTCTCCTTGATAGAGTGCCTCCGACCTTTTGATAGAGATATTGCTAATTCATGAAGAGACACCCCATTGGATGTGTAAATGTTCAGGTAACTGTTCAAACAAAAGTTAAAAGTCAAAAGTAAATATTGAAATACAAAGTCAGTTGCTAGTCTAATTTCTCAAAACCTCCAACAAGAGATCATGTATTAAAATCATACCATGCAAAATAAAATAATCAAAGTTTGGACTTCTATAATCAATCACCATTGCAAAAGCAATAAAATCATGTCACGCGGAATTAAAAACTTAAATCTTGGACTTCTACATCAATCATCGTTGCAAGAAATAAGAGTCAAGAGGCTTGAGACCACCTAAGTCTGAACATGTAAATACTCACGGCTTTCGACGCGATGCCCAACCAGCATGTGCTTCAAATTGAGATGGGCTAACCTGCTCATTAAATGTCAAAGAGATTAAATCCCTGACCAAATAAATACCCAGGGTAACAATACATCAGCAGGAGAAAATTTACCTCAGAATTGCAGCATGAGCAGAAAATGCCAAATCCCTTCTTGTAGCCTGCCAGCAATTTCTGCCCAACACATTTATACTAGGTAAAATAACAAATATAGATCAAATCTATAAAATTTTGGCATGACATCATAGTAGCACAACCTTTCCCTGGCAGTAATATCCAACTTCGGTTCCATCTGGCAAGACCTCTTCTTCAAAAACCAGCTTATGTGTTCGAATATCTCTATTAAAATAGTACATGATAAAAAACAATTTAAACCAATCAAACTATTGAACTTAGAAACCCCCCCAGAGAGAGAGAGAGAGAGAGAACATATGAAACACAAGTAGAGTGCTAACTTTTTTGTAACTCTCCCTTGACTCTTGCTTCCTGACAGGCTAGACTTCAACAAATTGCTAGAGGACTCTGGAACTGAATGTGGTTTTGCAGTTCTGAAATAACACCAAGTAAAAACATATCAAAACTCGAAGAATTAATGATAAAAGAATAGGCACAAAATGGAAGAATCTGTAATCTATATATCATTCACCGAAAATAATATTTTTTGTAACATCAATAGTAGAATGTCCAAGCAATACAGTTATCTAACATGCACACATGTATTTATCCTAGCATGAGTATATTTGGATGATGTCAAATCACAGATTACAGGTTATGTCAATTTACAGATTACACATACATCTCAACTTTGGGTTAAAATCCAGCTAAAGACCTGTTTCCTGAAATGGAAAGGCAAAACAAGATTGATAATTTATGATCTCTGCCAACAAGAATCCACAAAAGCATTTGTTAATAATTAATTTAATAAAATGTGGGTTCATCTTTATCTTTGATAGCAGAACAAGTTCCACTGCAAAACTAGGACCAAAAAATACATGAGTAAATGCATTGCAACAATTTTCGATGAGTTCATATCTGGTAAAATGCTACCACCAAACACAAAAGTTTAGAGCACATGCAAAGATCGTTGGTAACCAGACAGATAATTTATCCAATAAAAGCAGGGAGGTTTGTGAGGCACATCATATTTCATTGATTGCCTCCTCCACTATCCATGCTGGAAAATAAGCAAACAGCAGGCATCAGACCTAGATAAATAGATGGTGACAGCAGAACATGCAGATAATTTATTAAAACAAAAGGTGTTCTAAATATCATATTGATATCATTTATAGAAAAGCATACCGTTCTTTTTTAGCTGTTTCTGGTGCTAAGCTAGCTTGAAAATCTTTCAATCCAAAGCATCGACTGCACAATACCTTTGATTTCCTAGAGCCAGCCCCTGTGATTGACCCTGTAATCCATAAAAATGTCCAAACCAACGCGGTCAAGAATATTTATACAAAATAAATTCAAGGATATCGAATATGATGAGAAAGAAACCTCGGCAGTTCAAACAGAAATTAGATTTCTTTGAAGGTGAAAACCCGGTAGAAAGCCAAATAGCTTCATCCAAAGTATCCAACGAAGAACTCTTGCATGCGTTCATTACATCACAGAGTGTATTTCCATTCTCCAGGCAAATATATTCTGGTGGACGGTTGTTTGAACTGCCCGCATGCAGCACAAAAACAGTAGGAGTGACAACCTAGATTGAGAATTAAAAACAAAATGCAATCAATAACTCAAACAAATCCAAGCTTGGACTCATAAAATTGAAAAAAAAAATAGTTGACATTTCAAAAATATCACAATACTCACTTCTTTCCCCTTGCAATCATCACAGAAACACAAAATTCCCGATTCCCTGACCATCCCATGCAACCCTTTCTCTCCAGATCCTCTTACCTACGATTAAAATTTATCCTAACTGAAGGCTACAACAATAGCAACGCCACTACTATTCATGAAAATTATTGTGGCAAGTGAATTCATACCTTGGCACCGCGCAAATACTTCACCTTCTGTCCCTCAAGTATACCTGAATCAAGAAGATCCTTCAACTTTGTTGGAAACTTCTTTGACCCATCAATGCTGAACATCTTCGCACGTGTGGTGGCGGCGGCGGCAGCAGATGAACTGCCTTTGTCATCAACTTTAACCCCGTCAGAGGAAGATATATCCACAGTCTCTATCTTCGGCTTCAATGCTGACCTGGTAAACCTCCTAAAAGGTTTTTCCGCTTCAACCTTACATTTACTATCACCATCAACTACATCTGGATGTAATGAGCTGCTAACATCTCCTCCCTCACCATTTTTATCCAAAACCGAGGATAGCCCACTTGTCCCTTCCTCGCGTGCATCATCCTTCATCAATTCACAATCATTCTTTCTCTCAAAAGCCCTATTCACTATCGCATTCGAATCTTCATCCGTCAAAACTAACCCCCTAATCCCTTCCTCACATGGATGATCCTTGTAACCCTCCTTTACTTCAACACCACTCTTGCTTCCTAAAACCTCATTTTCTTCCATCTCTCCATCCATCAAAACTGTCACTGACCCGTTATTCCTTTCCTCACACAAATCACCCTCCTCTTTCAAATCCTTGTCCAGAATCAGCAGCGATCCTTTATTCCTTTCTTCACATTCAACCACTTTTTCCTTCGCTTCTTCAATTTCCTTCACTTCCACAATCCCTGTATCGCCATTCTTGCTCAACAAAGGAGTCACAGACTCAACCTTTGACTCCTCCAAATCAACAACATCAACCTTTTCAGCTTTCTCTAACTGACAAACCTTTTTAATTCCATACCCCTTCAGCTTCTTTCCATTATAACTGTCACTTCCATTGTTACCTGGAGACGAGAAGACTCGAGATGACCGTGTCCGGCCAAGATACCCACGGATCTCAGAGCGGGCTCTGAAAGCAAACTCAAACTCTCGTTTGTGACCTGGCCGGACCTTTGCCATAGCCGCATCCTTGGCGTCCGTACTGATTGCCATATTGATTGAGAGATCAAAAACCATAGCCACTCTCTTTTTGGGTTTCTTAAGATTTCAGTAACATCAACAAGAATGCATCTTTTATTTCTATTTTTATCTGATTTTCTGAAAAATGAAAAGAAAGTTAGAGTTTTTTCTTGAAAAGAAGAAGCAGAGGATTAGAGAAAGAAAAGAGGAGCATAAAAAGGATAGAAAGACAACAAGTGAGAGAGAAAGAGAGTGAGGAAGCTAAGACCACCATAAATATTTTTTTAATGACAGAACTAGCCTTGCCGGTGGCTGGTTGGATTCCTCGCCATTACAAAATGGAGAATTTTGCCTTTTGTTGTGGTTTTTTTTTTGTCGAGTGTGTTCTTGGAGTTTTGAATTCTTCAGCTTTTGGTTAGTCTCTGGAAAAAATTGCCATTTATATCCACGAAATAACTTGAAAGAAAATGAATGGTGTGAAACAGAAACGTGGAATTATTTTGATTTGTGTTTGGGATTTTAATAGCTTTTGGCAGTATAATTTGAAAAAATAGATTTGTAGAAAAATCATAAATACTAGTTTTTTTTAATTATGATTTTAAATGTGAGATTTTAGTGGCGTTCATACAAAACTATAGTATATTTTGATTAATAAAATCCTTTTTAAATATATAATTGAGATAAAATACAAATCAACTAATTGAAACATATTGAGTAATGGTTGGCAATTAGTGGAGCTAATAACATTATTAAATGTCCATGAAAAACTATATATTTTGAAATAATCTAATATTATTCGTGTTATATGGAATAAGACTAGATTATTAATTAATATAAATTATTGTTGTATTTTTTAATAAACTATGATAATTACAAGTCCTTTTATATAAGAAAGTTTTAGCGTTATTTGTATGTATATATTTACATGTTATATAATTAGGTTTAGAGGGTGTTTAATAATATAGTAGTAGTTATTTTTAAAAATATTTTTTGTTTTAAAAGTATTAAAATAATATTTTTATTTATAAAAAAATATTTTTGATATTAATACATCAAAATAATTAAAAATATTAAAATAATTAATTTAAAATTAATAAAAAGCATGTTACAATTCACTTTTAACAGGTAAGATGTTTTGTATTCTAAATAATTGGTATAAAGTGTTGTTTAACATTAGAGTGCGTGTTTTTAAAAGGCTTTTTTTCTAGAAAAAACATAAATAATTTTTTAAAAATAAAAAATATTTTTATCCGTACATTTTTAATCTAAAAAGGGCAACATTTTAGAATTAGTCATGTTATCTAAAACCACGTGCGACTATAAAAGGTGAATTGCATGCAACATTTGTGTCACATAATTGCATAAAATTCCTGCACGTGCAAATAAAGTCAGCTTAATAAGGTAAGCAACGGCAATGTTATCGACGTGTCACGTAGTAATTCAAATTTTATTGTTGTTGTTTTTCAATCCTGCATCAAACTGTAAAGGGAATAATATCCTAAAGAATGTTAAAACATGTGTGTTGTGTGTAAATATATAATATCTAATATTTGATTAGTAAATCTAGATTAAAAATAAAATTTTATAGAAAAAAATACTTTGTTAATAAAATTATAAAGATTTTATAACTGTAAATTTTTTATAATATCAAAGTATTATTTCTAAAATATTCATTATCAATATTCTATCAAGATTGAATATTAATTAGAGTTATCGAAACCGGTACATATTATGATTAAAAAATATAATAAAATAATTATTCTTTTAAATTAAAATATAAATTATACACATAATTAATGCGTAGATGCTTGTCTAATAACAAGCATACTAAATTAATTTAAATTATAATATAATATGAAAAAAATAACTTAAAAACATGAAATTCAAAATAAATTTTATTTACACCAACTAAGTACAGACCTTGGATGACTCATCTGAAGAGATAAAACTCACTGGTTGCAAATAAGTTTTTGAGATAAATACTGACACGGAAGACAATGTATAAATATACAAGATTAGCTTAGTTGTTAAATGTTGCAAATAAAGATAAATGAGTTGTCTTTGATAAAAAATTTCATTACTGATAACTATGTTAAAATCAATAATTTTATTTGCTATAGCCACGTACCATGATTATGAGATCAAGAAAATGGATAACAAAACTATATTTTTGAATATAAATCTTCAAAAAGATGTATACATGACACAATTTGAAAGTTTTAAATATAAAAAACTTGTCAATATAGCATGCAAGTCATAAATAAAATCCATTTATAAACTTAGGTAAGCTTTAAAGAGTTTAAATATTTACTTTAATGAGATGATCAAATAGTTTGATTTTATAAAAAATATGGATGAGAATTGTGTTTATAAAAAAAAAAAGCTCGTGTGAGTGGAGTTGTTTTTTTAACGTGATATGCAAACAACATATTATTAATATGAAATAATATTTATTTACCTTGGTTGGTAAAGATCTAGTTGTTTTAAAAAAATTGCATAAAAAACATGAGAGAAATAACCTCTATACTATAAATAAAAATCTATAAAGATAGATCTAAAAGATTGCTTGGACCATCTCAACATATGTATATAGATAAGATGCCAAAACAATTTAGCATAGAGAATTCAAAAGAGAATACTTATACATTTCAGCTGGAACATGTTTTTCTAGAGACACGTGCCTTAAAATATTGTTTAAAAGAGATTGAAATGAAATTATTATATATACTATGAATATAAGATCCATGATATATGTGATGTTATATGCAACACCAGATATATCATGTTTCAAGTAGATAACAATATAATCCAGGTAAGAGTCATTAAAAACTAATTAAAAACATTCTTAAGTACCCGGAAAGAATTAAAAAATAATTAAAAATATTCTTAAGTACTCGGGAAGAATTAAGAATATTTTTTTGGTTTACGAAGAAGATGAACTAGCATTTAAAGATTATTTGTATGATGGTTTTCAATAAGATATAGAAAATAAAAAAATCCAATATGATTATATTTTACTGTAAAAATATGTATATTATTGCAGTAACTACTGTGATCGTGATTGGAAAAAATAAGTCTAGAAAAATCATATTTTATTGTAGCTAGTTTGATTTAAATATACATTTGATAAAAATTACAGTGAAAGTTCATGTTTAGTGAAAAACATGTGTTAGACATGTTGGATGAAATTGTGATCTAAATTGTTATTGCTAGTAATATTACCAGAAAAAGGACATGCATTTTTAAATTTTTAATTATATTAATTTGCATTGCATTAACATTAAATTTTACAAACAAACACACAAACATAAGGCTGGAGTTTGATTTCTTTATCTATAAGCTTAGTTTATTGCAGCATGGAAGGGTATTAATGACATATACTTTATAGATTTTGATGTTTTAGTTTCTTTTGATTAAGGATAAAAAAAAAACAGGTCATTTTTGTCGGCTTTTACAAATAACAACGAGGGCACATAGAATAAACTAAGACATTTTGATACGTTTAGCAAATGGTCAAAAAAAGATAAGATAAATTATAAACCAACTAATTATGATATGAACATAGTTTATTGGCGGGTCTCGAATATGAAATAATGTTCTTCTAGTGACTAGCCACTTCATTATTATGATTCATCGCTAACGTGAAAGCAAACTCAAAAACAAATATGCTATAAATAATAATGCTCGGTTTAAAGAGTTTCAGATAAAAAATCAAAATAGATTGTATAATTAAATTTGAGTACGCATCTATATCTAAAGGGGACAAAAAAGGTTGTTTAGGTCACAATATTCATCATTAAACTAGATGTGATTTTCTAGCATTGTTGATCTAGTAGTCCTGTATTACGATAACAATTTAGTTATCTAATAAGTAAATGAACCAAGATCTCACCAATGATCCAAAAAAACACCTAGACAATTCCAGTTGATCAGATAATCATAAAAATAAAAGATATAAAGATAAAACAAGTATTCACTAACTATTATCCCAGTAAAAGTATTTTTGTTAAGTATAGCGATATGATATTTAATACTCGAGTAATTGGCCTTGATACAAGTAAGAGATTGTTAATATATATGTCTTGTAGCCAATTTTTTTAGTTATATGTGATATTAATTTTATTTATACAAATACATATAATTTATTAATAAAAGTATATTCAATATTTGATTAACAGTGTGAGATGTGAAATCTTTAAACTATGCAGTGTATTTTGGTAATCTGTTCAAAGAAATGTGAAATCAATATGTGTGCTTTTTTATATCTAACCATGTATTTTAGTTTTTTTTTAATTAATTCTATAAAATTCAATATAATTACATCAAATTTCTTCTAGAGTTTTTTGAAATTTTTTGAAATTTTATCAATTTAAATATAATGTATTTGATCTTTACTATCAAAACAGGTAAATGATGCATATATCATATTAATTAAAGAGAAAACTAAAACACATAAAGAGGATCACTAATCACCTCCTCTCGTGTGTATGGTTAACTAAACTATTTATTTAGACGATTAAGCTAACCTTTTTCAAGGCTATTTATCTTCTTTTTAAGCTTATAATCTTTTTATCTTTTACAATTGATATGCCTTAAAGCAATGATAGTTGTCATCTTTTTTGAAACATGAGATGTATTGGTGTTATAATTGTAGGTATAATTTAAAACATTTTTTATTTAAAAATATATTTTTTTAATATAACACATTAAAATGATTTGAAAATAAAAAACATTAATTTTAAAAAAATAATTTTTTAAAAATATCATTTAACTGCATTCTTATACTATATTTTATAATTAAATATTTAATTTTAATCTAATCACGATCACGATCACGATCACCGATCGAGTGCATTTGTTTTCTCAATCATTTTACTTCTTTAGTGGGCTTGATTATGCCACGTATATTTTATTTTTTTAATTTTATTTGAATATTTATCGTTACTGTATGTTTGGTTTATCAATTGTTTTTTTAATATATCCATTGCTGTATGTCACGCTTTCATACTGTTGTTTGTTGTTTTCATGTTAAGCTTTTGCTGTTTTGACCAGGTTGTTGTTTTTAATCTCTAGGATCCACCACTTGTGTTGTAATTTTTTTTTATGACTATTAAATATTCATAAAAAGCAAAAATAAAAATAAAAATAAAAAATAGTATTTGATAAATCTCCAATCATCCAAACCCACTGAAGCATCTACAAGTCACTTTCTCCAGCACAAGTGTCCAACAATTAATACGTTACTCGCAGCAGCAAAATCAAAAGAAAAATACTTTCAGATAATTTAGCAGAATCTGTCTCCAATCCTTCGCAAGCATCCGACGATCCATTTGCAAATCGGGACCCAGACGCAGGAGTTCTGGGTCCCATTAAATCTCCTAGACACAAAAATAGAAATAATTCTCCGACCATCGACACGAAAAGATAAGATTTTTAAGAGCAGCAGTACTCAAAAGTCAAAAGTACTCCTACAGGGCCACCCAGAATGTTCTATTTAAGGAAGTCCTCTCTCCTACATCTGTAGAACACTCTAGAAACAAAATATTCATCCTTTTACAAACTCTCCAAATTTATAAACATATTTTCTTGTACTTTTATTATGTATAAATTTATTTTGTTTTAATATAATCTTATTTCAATTATGTTCATATCTAGTGATTGACTCGGCTGACCAGTTTATTTTTAAATCATGTTTATATTTTTTATTTTATAAGTATTTTTTTAAAAAAATATATTTTTATTTAAAATTAATATTTTTTGGATGTTTTTAGATTATTTTGATGCGTTAATTTTAAAAATATTTTTTAAAAAATAAAAAATATTATTTTAATATATTTATAAGTAAAATTAACTTAAAAAGATAATATTTTCATGTATTGTGTTTGTTGGACGGGTTTTGCTACCTGGTTCTAATTTATTTATCTGCTTAAATTCCCGTCAACTTTATTTATCAAATAAAAAATAAATAAGAAGAATGTACAAGTGAGGAGTGTAAATATTAAATCCATAAAAATCAACACAGGATTATTTATAATAGCTGCTTGCATTTTTTTACATGTATTATAAAAAAAAAACTGAAAAAGATATAAGACTGTGACTTATATATATATATATACAGTATTCAGGAGAGAATTAGAACATCCATTTACACCTTTTCCTCTGTTTTTTCCTTGCTTTCACTGTTGATTTATACTTTCATAAAAGCAAAATCACGCCCTCTAGTTATGTCTTAAACTAGTCAAGCCGGAGTATAACTTATTTCCCACTTTTATTTGTCAACGTCAATAGACGGGGACCATGTATAGTTAATATCTAGTTTTGGTTATCTGGTTTGACTGAGAGCTGAATATTTAAAAAATATATATATAAAAAAAAATTCAAAGCATGATGAATTTTTTTTACGATGTTGTTAAATTCAGATAAAAAGATAAATTGTTAAGGGATCTTTATCTGGTGTCAGCTTGAATGAAAACTCAATAGGTTTAAAGAAAACCAAGGTGGTTTATTTTTTAAAACATAAAGTGATTTATTTAATAGGTTTTAAAAAAATTTAAATGACTATTTTTTATTTTAAAAAATTAATATTAAATAATAAAATTAAAAAAATAAAACAAAAAATAAAAAAGAATAACGAGTTAAGTAGATTTTTCAAACCTATAACCTGGGTTGTTAGATTATAAATATTATACATGAAAAAATAATAAAACTCAATTTCTAGCAAATTTAACATTGAATAGTAAATTATTATTGTTATTAATATAACTATAACTATTATTATTTATATTTTCATTGATACTATTGTTCTTGCTATTGCTATTACTGTCGTTACAACTATATCATTCTTACTGTTATTAATAATAATAATAATTATTATTATTATTAATATTGTCATTATAATCATTATTTTTAATACCATTGTTATGATAATAATTACTATTATTGCTACCATTACTATTATTTTTATTTTTATTCTTGTCATTATTATTATTGTTATAACCATCACTGCTATTATTATAGCAAATTATTATTACTACTGTTGGTGATATTATTAATAGTATCGTTATCATTACTATGGTTATTAGCATTGTTATACAATTAATATACTACAATTATTATCAGCCATGTTAGAGTTATTACTATTATCTGTTATAATTATTAATGTTGCTGTCACTGTAATAATTATTATTATTATCAATAACATTAATGATATTACTACTGTTATTGTTGTTAGCTAATATCATCAACGTTATTATTAATATTGTTATCACAATTACTACTGTTATCATTATAATTATTGATATCATAATCACTACAATCACCATAATAAATTGTTGTTTTTGTTGTTGCTACAATCTCACTAATATTATCATTTTTTATTGTTAACAATATTTTTTCTATTACTATCATAATAATTATTGTTACCGTCATCGCCATCGTCATCATAAAATTTAACACCACTACAATTATTATTAGTATTTTTACTTGTCTCGTCGTGCCATTAATATTATTACCATTGTTATTTTAACTGTAATAATTATCAATACTATTATTATTTTAATTATAATTATCGTAACTACTATTATCATTATTACTATCACCATCATCATTATTATTACTATTATAATAAACTATCATTATTATCACCATTATTAACATTATCATCACTGTTAGTATCCAATGTCATTAATAATATTGTTTGTATTGTTATTAGTATTGTCATTGTTATTGTTATTATTACTAAAAAAAACTTAGACTTTATTAGAATAGTAAAATAAAAAACTATAAAAACTTTGATAAAAAAATCAAGAAAAAAAATAAAAAGTAAAAAGATCTAGTTAAAAAACATCATATACACAAACTAGAATTGAAGGGCTATATTAAAATTAAATAAAACTTTAACAAAAGATAAAAAGAACATAATAAAAAGATCAAGACTAAAACGATAGATTCTAAAACACATAAAAAAATAGAGATAAATTTAGTTTCTTGATGGTAAGAAAGAGAAATGTAAAGAGAAAAAAATCACTTTTAGAAAACACAAGTCACCTATAAAAAACAACATGACAAGGAATAAAATAACATGATATTAAGACGTGTTTTATTGCTGGGAGATGCTATACCCATTGTCTAAAATGCACGATGCTTTCCACTTACTAACACGTTTATATCAATTGCCAATAATTTTTCCAACTAAAAAATAATAATTAAATAGTAAGTTATATTACCACTTCATGTAAACCCAACAATTACAAAAAATAAAAATAAAAATAAAAATAAAAATATATCCTTATAATAAATACCCTCAAAAAGGCAACAAGAGTTTTTCTAAAAGAAAATTTTCATTTTTCTATTATAATCCACAGTAAGTAAACAATAGCATATTTACCGTGAAATCACCACGCACTTTCTTTTTAATAAAAGAAAAATTGCTAATATGATTTAGGGCTCAAAATTACAACTACTGAAACCTGGGCCCACACCCTGAATATATAACAGGTATAGGCCTATTACTAAATGGGCTATGGCCAGCAATGGAGACTGGAGAGAGGCCTTTTATTCGCGACGGAGCTCAAGTGTATTTTGTCTTGAATTTGTTGCTAAGAAAAATGCTGCGGGCTGGCAAGAAAGGTACCCCAGAAATGCAACAAAGAAAAAGAGTTGCTTACAACAAACTAGTGTTGATGTTTCTAAAATTATATATATATTTAAATCTCTATTTTACGTTTGTTTTCAATTTATTTTATTTTTATTTTAAAAGGTAGATAGGATGTAAAGACTGAAATGTATTAACTCCAAGGGAGAAAAGGAAGAAGCATGGTGTAAAAGGAAAGGAAAGGGGATATTGACGTCGACTTGCCATGCAGATGACTTTCACGCCAAGTGAAACAATTACTTGGAATATGAATAACTGCAAGTCAGTTAATGTGCACCTAATAATTAATAGTTTAGTACTTAAGTATAGAAGGCCCCACTAATTTATACATTTACTTTATATATATATAGACACACACGCACGCATACACATATTACTGCAGTTGATGTGTTGTTGCACCTAATTCTTGGACACATTATGTGCTAGAGCTGGAGATGAGTGTAAAGGAGGTATATGTTAGGGTATTTCTTTCGAGCAAATTGCAAAGGAAAGGAGATTTGGTGGTGATAATGTTACTTCCGGTGGAAATTTAAGTTACATATAGTTCACAAGATTCAACGAGGGCCGACGCCTCGTGACTCATTGATTATTGATTATTACTTGACATTTTACGGTAGAGAAGAAAATTGAAATGTCAATAACTTTTTTTACGTCGGTTGTTGGGAGATTTTTGTTTTTGGTTTTTTTATTAATTTTACTTTATAATATTGAATTTATTAGATATCAAATGTTATTATATTTTTCATAACCTAAATCACGAGTTTTGTGGATTAGTCATATTGACTTGAGTTATTTTTTTATTAGTTTTTTTTCTCAATTTTTTTCTTTTAATATTGGGTTAAATGACAATCAAATTTTATAATTATTTTTTATTTAATTTTTATAAGATTATTATAGTATCATGACACAGATTGTGAGTTTTACGAGTTAGTTAGGTTAATTTAGGTTTTTTTATTATATTTGAAATGAATATTTTTTTTTAATTTCATCTTTAAACATTAATTTGATTGAGAATTAAAACATAGTTATTTTTATTTGTTTTTCATAGAGTTATCTTTATCTTTTGACTTGGATTTGATAGGTTAACCGGAGTTGACTTAAATTATTATATTTTTTAAATTTAATTCTTTAATATTGGATTAATTGAAAATTAAATTTTATAATTTTATTTTTATTTTTTTATAGAGTTATCATAGTCTCATAATTTAGATTGTGGGTTAAGTTGACTTAAGTTTTTTTGTTATTTTTTTAGTTGGATTTTTTTCAATTTTATCCTTCAATATTATTAATTCATGAGTTTGACTAATTAACTTATATAATTTTTTTTTTAGTTTTTAATGAGTTTAGCGAATGTGTTCCAAACTACTTAAGAGTTGGGGGTGGCCATAAACCTAAGCTTTGAAATATTTTATGTTTTAGTCATATATTTTTGAGAAACCTTTTAAATCATACCCTTCAAGTGACTATTACCGCTCGAAAAACAAATATGTTGAACCACGAAGCACGTGAAACATAACTCGCAAGTTTTCATTTTGAAAACATAACTCAAAAGTTTCTGGATCTTAATGGCTAATAAATATGGGGCTTCTTTCCTTAAAATCATCATGGGTTCTGATCCCAACCATTCATATTAATGGCGACATAACTCAACATAGCTAGTTCTTACTTCCAAGCGGTATGGAGATGAGAGATATAACTCGCAAAAAGAAAAGGTAAGAGAAAGTATCATGAGGGTGGCCAATGCCATCATATTATTTGGAGACTTAAAGAATTGGTTCATGGTACATGGCATTCAAGTACACAAACTATAGTAATAAAATATGCTTTATGAGGCCATAATGAAATCCATAGTTCAATTAGGATAATGTTTAAAACCATTCCAAATAGCTCGTGCCGTGTGTAGTATTGTGGTGTAAAGTGATTTTTAATTAATAATATTTTTTAATTAAAAATATATTAAAATATTTTTTATTCGTGCATAGGTTTGTGAACAAAAGAAAGCAACATGAGATTTGTAACTTGCATCTCAAGGTTCCGATTAATGAGGCAAGGAAGAGAAAAATATCAGGTGAACAGCAAAAGGATGTGAGCACATAAGAGATGCTCCCCCTTTAGACAAAAACCGTCCTACAAGAAACAAGATGTGCTTAATCATGTGTTTAGCTTGCCTAAAAAGAGACATGCAAGAGATCACTTTGCCATGAAGTTTTAATATATATGATCTTAGCCAAACCCATGTTGTTTTGTGGCCCTGGATGGCATGGGGTCCTAATTAACCCTAAAACATGATGAGCTCTCGCATGCCCTTAAAAGCCACCATTTCTGATTGGCCTTTTCACTACTGGGAAGGACCCCTCCATCTTCATCATGCATGTGTGCTCTGAGTGTTGCAGAGAGGTGAGGAAACAATGGAGAATATGCTGCGGAGGAGGGCAGTGGAAATTCACGGACAAGAGTGAGCTGAAAGACTGGCAACTAACTCAATCAACATTTTCTTTCTATCACCACACTATGTATATATAGCATCTTTACCTTTTTATATGATGAGGACCCATCATGACCCAATTATGACAAAACAATTTACCGCGTTGTATGCATCCAGTCTTTCTTTTTATTTCTTTCGTTGTCCTTTCCTCTCTAGCGTTACATGATATTGCTTGCTGTTTTTTAAGTTTTTTTTTTTATATATATATAATTGTATTAAAAAATTAAAAAAAAAAACACTGAGGGATATTAAAAAAAAAGTTTGGGACTAAAATGTTTAAAAATGAAATTTAACAGTTAAAATGACCAAATTTTAAAAAATAAAAACTCCAGCAACTAAACTAAAGATCTATGCACCCAACGACCAATAAAAAACAAAGATGGGCATATTTCCAGCGTCTTCGGTCCATATTGTTTCAGTTTTTTAAACTATAATTTGGAACTCTAATATCAATCTTTAATTTATTGTTGGAATATTTCACGATATCTTAAATATATTATAGTATACAAATTAAAATAAATTATAAAATTATATCAACATAATATAAAATTAAAAAAATATTTTTTTAATAACTATTACTGTATATTTTTCAAGGAATATAAAAAGAGGGAACAAAACAATATTTATATTGCAGCAATCCACAATTTAATTTAAAACTAGTAAAATAACGGTTTTGTTTAATTTCTTTATAATACTTAATTTCTTAGCAATTTCTCCATTTTTTTCCTTTGGAATAAAAGGCTTTTTTTTTTTTGGTCTCATTCTCTGTTATGGATGAACTTGCAAACGTTATATGTTCTTCATGAAAGACGAACCTAAATAAGATGGTCCATATTTAACACACAACTAAAAGGCATTCGATGTTTAAATGTACATTGTCCACATGCAATTCATAATAAAACGATTGATTTGTTTTTCAAAGTTACCAAAAGATCGAGCATGCATAGGGTGAAATAGTATTTTGACATTTTGTTGCAGAGTGTAATTAAGCCAACGTCCTCAGGGAAAAAAATAAATAAAAAAGGCTTATTTTTTTTCCAACTTTTTCTTGGCTAGGGTTAAGGGATAAAACAGTTAAAAGGTTTATATAATATAATTACCGAAAAACCTTTGCAATCAACTTTTCCTCAGTTAAGATTAAGGGATATTTTTAGTTTTTTAGCTCTGATTTTTTTAGAATTATCACTTAAGGTTAGATATGTTGTAACTTTTTTTTTTTTTAATGTTTGGTTAGTGCAAAACACACTCTAGCAAGTAGGAGGTGCTTATGTCTTTTAAATAGCGGGTAAAAAGTTTACTGATGATCATTGATGGTTTTTAATAACAATGTTTGAATCAAACTGCGCTCCACACGATGATCTAGCATGTGTTAGCACTCCTAGCAGGGTGGAACTTTGATAAAACAAATTTTCCTCCCTCATATTTTTTTTTCTCACTTTAAAAGTCACCGCCTTACAAAATTACAAAGGAATCCTTAATTTTTTTAATTATATCAAATTTAATTTTTTTTATTTTTTAATTTCATTCATTGACATTTTATTTTTTTATTTTTTAATCAAATTTAATTTTCATTCTTTTAATTTCTATTTATTTTTCTTTCAATACTTTTCTAATTGGAATTTATTTTTTGATTTGATTCCTAATCATCTGGTTTTAATTTTTTTTATTTATAATTGATTCTCATTCTCGTGATTGCAATTCCTTTTGTTTTGTTAATTATTTTTTTTGACAATTTAATTAGTTATTGTTTAATTTAATTAGATTTTTATTTCAAATTTGTTGCTTATTTTTTTTATCAAGCTATTAAAACCTAGCCTAAAAGTCAACTCCATAATGTCCCGAGCTACAAGCTGGGTCGAGTAATCGGGATTATCAGGATCAATCAAGTTTTTTTATTGTGTAGGAAGTAAAAATGATATTATTTTGATAAAAAAATAATGACAAAAAAAAGTTCAATAATTGCTTATATGATTTTTCTTTTGATAATCCCTTGATTTTTTATTCAGCTAAAAAATAAAAATTATATTATTTTGATAAAAGATAACGGATTAAAAATTTTAATTATGATCCTCTTTTTTTATTGCTCTTTTTTTATTTTAGATTTTTTAGTTATTTTTCATTTCCATCTATTTCCATTTGATTTTATTTTGTTTTTATATTAAATATGGCACTCCTTCTCTTGATTGTTTTTTTTATCCTTTTTTTTCTTTTAATTTTGTCTTTCAACATTTTATCTCATTTTAATTTCTTTTAATTTTGTCTTTCAACATTTTATCTCATTTTAATTGCTCTTTTTTATCCTTTTTATTTTTTTATTATATTTTTTTATCAAGTCCCTCACTATTGTCTTTCATTATTTTTTTATATTAAATTTAGTCTCTATTGTTTTAATTACTATTTTTTATTTTTTGATAATTAAAATTTTGCTTAAAATTTTTGTTTTGGTTTTTTGTGTGATCATTTCAATCTTATAATAGAGTTGATGATTTTAAATATTTTTTATATCAATACCCATGCATAATCAATACAAAATAAAAAAGTATTGTGAAAATATTGTACTCCATTGTAACTTCTCTGGCAGTTTATTTTGGATTAACTGGAGCAATAATTTTATTTTTTTAATTTCATCTTGTTATCAAAATTCCTTTGTCTTCAATTGCATCTCTTTGTGAATAAATTGATTATCAATTTCTTATGATTTTTTATATAGATAACTAATTAAAAAAATAAAAACATAGTGTAAAACATGGAAAAAAACAAGGCCTTTGTAAATTTTAGCAAAAAATTTTATTTTAGTCTTTATAGTTTTTTTTGTTCAAAGTTCTAGTAATATCTCCCCGTACTTGTTCTAATTCAAAAGTTTATTTTTCTTCATGTTTAGTTCTTGGATTTAAAAGAACAAGAAAAAAATTGTCAAAAAACAACAAAAAGGGAGAAAGTCATCTAGCATTAAAAAAATTGTTATTCATGTTAATAGTTTTTTTGATATTTATTAACTTTTATAATTATTAATTTATTTTATTATATACTTGTATTGGCTTTTCTATTCATAATTATATATTTTTATTGATATAAAAAATAAATTAACAATACAGGCACATTTATTTTATCTGATACATTATGTTTCGCAGATCAACTTACTAATCTATCCAGAAAGTTGGGTATATAATCAGCTACATGTTAAGTTTTATATAGCCAAGGAGCTATTGTCTTTTTACAAGCATAATGTGGGGTTTAGACAGGAGAGGCAGTCTAGGGCCGATGCCCTTCTCTTTTCCTCTCCCTTTTCAGTTTTATCTTTCTTCAGGGCCATGTCCTTGTATGATCGGCCGGCTTGCTATTAAACCTCCTTTAATGAGTTTTCTGGCAACGTGGAACAGTAACAAACGTGTCTGTTGCTAGCGGCTGTTCAAGAGACCATTACGTACTAGCATGCTCCTAAGTATTCATGTGTACTGAAATGTTTGGTGCATGTTATGTTATTTTGTTTGTATCATTTCTCTCCTTTTTTTTTTTTTGTAAAAAATATATTATTTTTACAAAAATAATAAAATTAGAAAGAAATAACCAAAGATTAAATATGCCAGCTTTCTCAGGGTACACTTGTAATAGATTTTTTCTCACGTCAAAAAATTATCAAATACAAACAAAAATATTAAATAAATATATTAATATCTTATTTTTGTATTTATTAACATAAATAACTCTCAATGTATTTAATTCAATATATGCATGTACTTTTTTATTTGTAATTAGAATTCTGAAAAAATATATGTATTTGAAAAGCTTACATGTTTATTTTTTTTTAAAAATTATCTAACCATGATAAAAATCAAGTTAGATAACTAGCATGTAACTATTGGTAGATTTTTGGGAAAGAGGGTGTCATCTAGCTATCAACTTGTGAAGTAACTTTTTATATTTTAGATATGAATTCCGAATCTCTAGTTTCCAAAAAAAAAAATAATTCATTGTATGATTTTGGATGTCCTTAAGGTGGGCATATAAACCCTCTCCATTCTCTATCCCCTCGTAAAATCATTTATTTTTTGTTTTTTAATCCAATAAAATCTATATATTGATAAAAAAAACTATAAATAAATACTTGCCGAAAAATTGAGCTCCAAGTAGCATTTACAGTAAACAAGGGAACTAATTATAAACTTACTTGAATCTATTACATTGCTGTTCAAGATATACTCTATGTTGCATTTCTATTCATCTTTTTTTATTATTATTATTTAAGTTTACATTCTGATTTAGTGTGTGTCTACTATTATAGCAAGTTTTATGATTGTGATTTGAAAAAATAAATTTAAAAAATCACAAACCTTAGGTTTTTTTATAATCAAGGTTTTTTTTAAAAGTTTTTAGTAGGATGCATGCAAAATTATAATATAAATTAACTAAATACTTTTAAAATTATAATTGAAATAAAACGCATTTTCAATCTCTTCTCGTCACAAACCCTTAAAACTATAACTGTTTCTTTGGAAGAATGATAATTGCTACAAAAATTTATATAAATATTATATTAAAAAATTCATCAATTAATTTTTTTAATTAATAGTAGCTAATATAGATAATATGATTACATAAAAAAATAATTATAAATTAAATCTTTAATTTATTCAAAAAAATTAAATTCATAACTTATATATTTTTTTAAAAAATACAGTGTAAATTTTGAGTTATAAATTAATTGACCAGATTTTGAATTTATTTTATAATTATTATGAGTTTGAGTCTTTTCAATATCACTAGAGTTTTATATAATTATTAATTTAAAATTTTTAAAAAGTAATTAAAATAAATACAAATTAATTAAAATATTTATATTAACAAAAAAAAACAGCATATTATGGACCGTTGTAGCCTATTTTCTTAATATTGGGTGTGTATATTTGAATCGTGACTTGATAAAATTTGAGTTTAATATAGCGTTAGCTAGAAAGTACAAATTTGATGGACATAATGATGTGGTTAATTATCTACTTGCTTTTCTTTTTTGACAAAATACACGTGCAATCAAATCTCCCACAGAAATTATCTAAAATTCTCCCAATGGAGACAGAATATATACACCACTCAGGCTCCATCCTCACTTTTCTTTGAAAAATTAAAAAAAGCCAATATGACGTCACTCTTTTGAATTGCCGTTCAAACGGTTATTTGGCGGCACGTGCAACTCGACCGGACCAAAAAAAATCCCTCCCATTTCTTCAAATTCCACTCTTACCCTTCCACAACTACCAAACGGGAAAACATGGAACGGCGCCGTTAATGGGGTAGGTAAAAAGCGAACCCTGAATCCGGTGTCGTTTATTTACTGTGTCCCTGTTTTCTCCTCGCTTCCCGTTACATTTAAGATTTGGAATTTTCCGCCAACACCCTCGCGAGGAAGTTGTATTTGCGACGTGTCGCGTCGTGATTGCTCAGATATTTAAAGACGTTAACGTTACGGCAAGAATTAAGGGCATTGGGCGCAGTATGTGAAACCCATGACGTGTCCACCTTCCCATTATTGGGGTAAACTATATTTTTGTGCTTGTATTTTATTATTGGCTCCATTTAGGCTCCCATAGATTAATATCCACCATGTATCCCTTATTGCTTTTATAAATTTCATTTTTTTTCTTCACTAATAAAAAATAAAAAAATAATCCTAAAAAGACTAAAATTCCATATTTTTTATTTAT
This sequence comes from Populus ilicifolia, assembly GCA_015708895.1. Classification (NCBI taxonomy): domain Eukaryota; kingdom Viridiplantae; phylum Streptophyta; class Magnoliopsida; order Malpighiales; family Salicaceae; genus Populus; species Populus ilicifolia. The sequence goes on along the minus strand of SRLM01000408.1, from coordinate 1,518,541 downwards.
TTTTCTTGTCTTCCTTTATTTTTTTTTATCTCAATCATAAAATACCTTAAAAATTCTCACAAAAACACTTGAAACAAGAAACAAAACCCTATAATCAAAGTTAAAAAAGAAAAATTATTTATCAAAAAATATTAATAATAAAATTTCATAAAACAATAATAGAAAAATGGAGGGAAAAATCATAAGCAACAAGGTATGTATTGCATGGATAGTAAATAACAGTCTCCTGTTTTTTTTTTATAAAATAAATATTATATACTTTTTTTAGAAAATAAAACATAAAAGAGTTAAGTGGACCACGAAATTAATAATAAAGCGTGCCACCTTTCAAGAAACTACAAAGAAAGGTGGTGATATTTAGAAACTTTGAATGTAGGAGTAGAAGTGAAACTATGATGTATTTATAAGGATGAAAATGCAATTTACCCATTATAATTACGACTTGGTGTCTACAATTAAAATGAACCTTCCTTCCTTCCTCCCCCCTGTCCAAGAAACAAAACAAACACTGTCGTTTCTCTCTCTCCAGAACTCTCTTGCAGTCCGAGTCAGTCTTTCTCTAGAGTTTTGTTTCCTCTACCTCGAAATTAACAGAGCTTCCTTATGACGCTTGCTGGAATCGGCCTTGTCTATAAACGGTGCGTCGTTTCAGCCATCTCCGGCGTTTTTTTTTCTAGATTTATCTGTTTCTGATTAGTTTGATTTTGAAATGTAAGGGTGTTTTATAAAAAAGAATGAAAAGGAAGAGTTTTCTTTTTTTTTTTGAATTTTTTGTGTTTGGTATTTTATTTTTCAAAGAATGAAAAATTTGAAGATGTGGATTTTCAATTCCTTGTATTTTCCTGCGTTTTCTCGGTGACCAAACGAATTAGAAAGCGAATAGATTTATAGGAATCTGTTCTTGTTGGATTCAGCTGGATGAGGATTACTATAATAATTTTCTTATGGATTTTGATTTTTTTTTTGAGGTATTAAATTTGATTTACGTATTTATGAGAATATTGTGACTGACATATTTTACTCCTTTTTTGTTAATTCAATTTTGATGCAGATGAAGGGTTGCGTGCGCCTGTGATGAGTTGAGGTTAGAAAATTGGGTGGTTTAATGTGGAGGTCACTTGATGTTTACATTAATTACATTGTTTTCATTTGGTTTCATAGTGAAGATTGATAATGGTGACGAGGAAGAGGATGAATTTGAGGGTTGTTGATAGAATTTTAATTTGTGTGGTGATGTGATTTTATTGTAAATAGATGGATTTTTTTTTCCAAGCATTTTAAGCGGATGGCTTGAGCGGTTTTGTTTTTTAAGTTTCGAGTTTGAATTAATGGCTATTGCTAGTCTGCACAATGTTTCTGTGCTTGATTCTTCCTTCCTCAGGGAATCTCAATCAGAAGTAGTGAGAAGACGGGGTGATGATGGGAGTAGAAGCACCCGGACATTGTCCCACCTGCAAATACAGCAGGAGCTTGAGGATGAGCATGTGGTGAGTCATGTCCAAGGGAGGGTTAGTGATAGATTGGTCCAACATCAGAGTGATGGATCGAGTACTGATCTATTGAGGGTGGATGCTTCTGATATCCACAGTAATGGTCAAAGTGGTTCTTCAGAGGGTGGGAGTGTTGGAGAGAGTGAGTATGGACAATGGTCGCCTGGTCCAATTGGATCAGAGAATGGACAGGAGGATTCTTCTGATCTAGGAGCGGTTGAAAGGGAGAGGGTAAGGCAGATTTTTCGGGAATGGATGAACAGTGGTGCAAGGGAATGCGCATCCAGTATTTCCCGAAGGAACAATGGTTCTAGAGCTGAATGGCTTGGTGAAACTGAGCAGGAAAGAGTAAGGATTATAAGGGAGTGGGTGCAAATGAACACCCAGCAGAGAGGTGCTTGTGTTGATCGTAGAGAAGAACAAGGTTCCGAAGTTGCTGGTCAAATTGAACAAGTTCTTGATGGATTGGTTGTTAACCACATTGATGGCCAAGCTGAGAATACTCGGAGGGGTATTCGTCGATTGTGTGGCAGACAAGCTTTGCTTGATATGCTTAAGAAGCATGAGAGAGAAAGGCAAAGTGAGCTGCAAGGTCTGTCGGAGCATCACGTTGTAACAAAATTCGCTCATCGAAACCGCATTCAGGTTAGCTGCTATTAAATGTTGATATTTTCAATGTGCATGAATCTTGTTTGTTTATTCTTTGATTGCATACTATCCATTAATGAGAACAATAATTGATCTCTAATCCGTAATGGTGCTGAATGCATTGGGATGATAGAGATCTGAGGTTTAAGTAGTTAATGGTTCCGCATAAGGATTGATCGCAGGAGATTCTGGGTTTTGAAGAGTTTGTTAACAGAGGCTGATTGAATGCTTGCATTTATGATTTATTTTTTCTCCACTTTTGATAATTTTTTCTTGGTAAAGTCAATTACTTATGGTAAATACATGGATATGTAATCATTGATATGTCTGCTTATGAGTTATTTGAGACATTTTCTTGTGTTTCTAATATGGTTGCTGTGAAATTTTGGTCTTGCAGTCATTGCTTCGAGGTAGGTTCTTGCGAAATGACAGGATCATTGAAGATGAGAGGCCCACATCCCCAGCAGCAAGTGAATTGGGTTTATTGAGGCAAAGACATACCGTTTCTGATCTGAGGTATTGGATCTGTATGCCATAGCTTATCCCCCCCACCCCCCCAAAAAAAAAGAATAAAAAGGAAAACAGGCATTTATATGTTTCTGGATTTTTCTTCAATAATGTGGCTGTGAACTCACTGTTGATGGCTCCTGGGGCTCTTTCATGTTTTTCATTAAATTGGGTTTTCTCCAGATTATTTTGGGTTTGACCATTCTAAGTGCTGATTGTGAATGTCATCATGTTATTGCATTTGTTATTTCTACTGTACAATTCTGGACAGATTATAATCTAGTAAATTTGTACATTTGTTAACAATGCCATGTAAACTCTTTTTTCCATGCAGGGAAGGATTTTTCTCAAGACTGGACCATTCTGTTTATGGACAAGTAAGCAGCAATGTCTCTGATACCTCATCTAACACTGACATGAATGGTAATAGAAGTGAACAAATTGAAGCAAATAACTCACAACAGGTCATAGATGAATTTTATGTACAAACCGAGTCAAATACTGAGGAAATTGATAGCCTTGGGTTGTTGGATGGTAGAACTGAAATAGAAGATAACATAATTGATGAAACAAGTGGGCAAAACTTTACTGCTCATTCAGTAGAGGGGCCGAGGCAAGTTTCAGACTCTGTTGTGGGAGGCAGGCAACAGTTAGCCAACGTTGCATTTGTTGAAAGGAGGGATGGTACCAGAGAAGAGGCTAGTGACCACAGGTGGGGAGGAACTAATAACGAATCATCCCAAGAAACTGTGGGAAGTGAAGCTGAGGAAGACATGCAGCTTCTATCAACAACGGAAGTATTTTCTCAACAATCTGAGGCAGATAGGGGGGAAAGTGCCATCCCTTTGTTATCCAATCATTTGATTGATTTGGAAGTCACTGCAAATGAAAGTGTAAATTGGCAAGAATCTGCTGCACCACTGGAACAGTGGCAGAACCAGCTCCTGGAAAATGAAGGGCAGCACTCATTTGAAGCTAGTCTAACATCTGGAGAATGGGGAGATGGGATTCAAGATAACATTGATGGTCATCAACATGAAACTGCTGCTAATGAATGGTCAGAAAATGAAGATAGAGAAGGGGCCTCTGAAGTGTGGCATGAGGATGATGGTTTTCAAGAGGCTGTGCATAGTTGGCTAACAGAGCCTTCTGATCAGGAAGCTGCACCAGTTGGTAGGATGGATCCATTTTATTTTCCTGATGATGATAATGTATACAGCATGGAGCTCAGGGAACTCTTGAGCAGGTACGAAGCTCTACACTGAATTGCCTATTGTTTTTGCCATTTTGAGTCATCAAATTATTTATAGAAGTTTTTTTTATTCATGTGGTAGGAGAAGCGTCTCTACACTTCTTCGCAGTGGTTTCCGTGAGAGTCTTGACCAATTGATACGCTCATATGTTGAAAGGCAAAGCCATGCTCCCCTTGAATGGGAACTGCAAACAGCACCTACTCCTGCATCAACAGAACAAGATCTGGAGCAGCAGACTGTGGACCAGAATGAGAGTGAGGGGAATATTGTTCAAAGTCCCTCGCATGATCTACCTTCCCGGCCTATACACCCTGCTGAGCAGCTCTGGGATCAAGAGTCACGCCATTATACTTGGCCACAGCATGACATGCATCCACGCTTTGGAATCGTGAGTTCACTCATACCAAGTGATTCTTGGAACTGGACTTCTGTTTACAAAATGCACTAAACACTACTTATGAATATTTATTTCTTGGTGACATTTTTTATACAGCTTATTTGAGGAAGGCAAATGTCTAGTGCTAGCTTCCAGTAATTAATGCGGTTCAAATTGACATGTTTTATTGGAAATAAATAAATAAATCATAGAACGATACCATTTTCAACTGAAACATTGATTTGATATCATGCAGGAATGGGACATTGTTAGTGATCTAAGGATTGACATGGCTAGACTACAACAAAGAATGAATAACATGCAGAGGATGCTGGAAGCCTGCATGGACATGCAACTTGAGTTGCAACGGTCAATACAACAAGAAGTTTCAGCTGCTTTGAATCGCTCTGCTGGTTCACCAGGTGTGCTCCCTTTATTTGAATTCTTCTATTTCTGCCCCTTTTTTCTTTTTGTCAATCATTGTATTCGTTAGAGACAAATTCTTGAGGAAATAGCTTCAGTTTGCGTTCCAGTCTGTATAGATATTTTTCCTTCTAGTGTGGTCCACACAAATCATTCCTGTTAAGTTAGCTTCAGGAAGAAATAGTTTCTGCATTCCATTACTTTCTCAATGAAAATGTCCTATTTGGACTTGTTTACCTACCAATGCTGAGGGAAAAATATTATTTTTAGTATATGCATGCAATTTTTTATTGGATATGTTCCTTGGCAATTGTACGTATGGGACTATAACATTAAAATTGTACGTATCATTTTATTTGTTTTTTTCAGAGTTGACCATAAAAAAAACACCATTACTTTATTGTAGGGATTTGTGAGGACAGTGCTCCTGAGGACAGAACTAAATGGGATCATGTGAGGAAAGGCATTTGCTGTATATGTTGTGATGGAAGTATTGATTCCCTACTGTACAGGTAAATTACTGCAGAACCATACAAATCTGACATTGATTTGAGGTATGGATGGGCCAGATAAGAATGGAACTTATTGCATATTTTATCTGATGCTGCATCATTTTCCCTTTCTTTTGGCTATCTTTTTTTTTTTTTTTTATCTGATGCTGCATCATTTTCCCTTTCTTTTGGCTATCTTCATGTTACAGGTGCGGGCACATGTGCACATGCTCTAAATGTGCTCATGAGTTGGTCCAAAGTGGGGAGAAGTGTCCAATGTGTAGAGCACCTGTAATTGAGGTTATCCGTGCCTACGCTGTCTTATAATTTGATGGTTGAGCGAACTAGAGGACAAGTTAGAAAGAAAGAAATGATATGTTTGGTTTAAGAATGCACGATTCTTGTCAGGCTTGCCTCTTGATCGCACCAGGTATTTTATTATTTCCTGGTTTTTTCCCAGTTGATTTTGATTATATTGATTGTATGATTGAGAGAACAATTTGGCTTCTTTGATTCATTATTTAAACGTGAATAAAAAAAAAATTGAGTGGAAGAATATCGTGGTGTCAATATTACTACCTGGTGGAAGCTCAGTGGGTTTATTGCTCTTGGTCAAAAAAAACAAAACTCTAAAATTGATGTTACTGCCTGCATAACATTCCTTTTGCCCACTTTCCTCCAAGGCTATCTGGTAACCACCGTGCATGATTTTATTTTTTTTAAAATCTTTCGGAGATTGCATGATTGATATAGGGCGTTTCTTTTTTAAACTTTTTTATTTATCATTAGAAAAATTGTTCTACATAAAATATTTTTTAATAAAAAAAATTGATTTGATTTTCAGAAAAATATTTTTCTGAAAAATTTAGATAAAAAATACTTTTTTAAAAATTGTGAAAAATTTAAAAATATTATATTATTTATTAATTATATCAAATTTGATCTTCAATAGTTTTGATTGCTATATATATATATATATATTTTATTTTGGATATTTATTTTTTAATTTCATCTTTTAAAATTTAATTTTTATATTAAATTTTGGGTTTTATTTTTGTAATTATTATTTATTATTTATTTTTATTTTTTAATTGAAATTTTTTATCTATCAGATTTGTTTTTTATTCTTTTGATTGCAATTTATTTTATTTGAAATAATTTATTAAATGATTATTATTATTATTATTATAATTTTTTTGTTTTTTATTTTATTTATTTATTAAATTTGATCTCTATTATTTATTTTATTTGAGATAAATTATTAAATTATATATTTTTTTAATTTTATTCTCATTCAACTTTTTAATTTTTTTAATTTGTAAGATTTGTTTGTTATTATTTTAATAAATTTTTAAAATATAAAACATTAATAAGTTATTTTTGAGTTTATTTTTCATGATATGATTAAATACTGGAAAATATTTTTTAATTTTTTTTATAATATTATTAAATATTAAAAATTTATTTATTTAAAAAAAATATTTTGTAGCGAAAAAAAAGATAAGTATCTTGCATCTTTTATAAATTATACGTTCCTCACCGCGTGGCTCAATGACCAGAAGAAAGTGAACCGGAAAGAGTTTTCCCTATTATTCTAACTAGAGTACGATGGAAATGCAGTGTTTGATAATAGGGACATTAATCTTTGATTGGGATTTCCAACTGGAATTGACTTTGGGCATTCCATGAAATTCGGAAATTATCTTTCAGCTGAATAAGCTAACATCCTCACCGACACATAGATATAAAACCTGGCTCAATCCAAGATTCAGGGTTGCAGGTTGGGTTAATCAATGGAAAACGAGTCATTTAAAGATTATTTAAAAAAAAAACTTAGAACAACATTCTTTTGATTTTTTGAAGTCAATTGAGTCTCATCTTGGTTTTAACTGTGTCATTGTTTCATAGGATGTCCTAGCGATTAAGTTTGATTGAATTTGACTGGATTGGTTTTCATCCTCGTTCAACATAGAACTTGACTTGGATTGTGTCTTGGATCCGAAGGTCACCAAGAAGACCTGTCTGGCGTCACCCCATGTTACCTTGAAAGATTCTTGTGAAAAGGCTCGAAACCACCATCATAGTGTAGTTGATCAGTGGTTGTAGCTTCACGCCACTATTTTCACATATAATGAAATGAATGTTTGATATTGTAATAGCTTTTGTGGATATAATTTAATAAATAGATTTAAGAAAAATATTTTTAATTGTAATTTTAAAAAATAAATGATTGATTAAAATTATTGTGAGATGAAATTTTACATGTAAAATAAATAAAAAATAGCTTGTTATAAATAAAAAAAAATATTTTAGTTTTTATAAAACTAAAGTTCGAAATGAAATTATATATATGGGGCATAGTAAAAAAAATAAAAATCTTCTTAACTACTCAACAATTTCTTTAGGATGATAGGAAGAAAAGTAAAAGTTATCATCACTTCAGTCACAGTATTATTAAAAATTGGAATAGAAGCTTGACGTTGTCACTTAAAAGAGCTTCATATTCAGGCTTTGCGTAACAATCACAATCGTGATTGATTTAGAAAAAGTTGGTTGGGAAGGTACTTGTAGTTTTAAAACTAATAAAATTACAATTGATGAGTTTTCGTTTACAAAGCATAATTAGTTTATCTTAACAAGTAGGATATACGTATACATACATACATATATATAGCTTTGTTTATTATGGATTATAATGCTGAATGGATAGTTTTACTCTTGAAAAAAATTTCATCGAAGTGTTTTTTTGAGGGTGGTATGTCTTTTCCTTTGATTTATTTATCATTTGTGATTTGTTAAGGGGTGTCTTGATCTTTTAATTAATCTTTAGCACTTTTAAGTGATTTTGTTGCTTTTAAAAGCAAATAATAGTTGATTATGGTTAGGAGTCTTTTATGGTATTTTATTTTTTAGCTATATTATAATTATTATATTGCCTTAGATTTAAAATTTTTAAAGCTTGATTGATGGGCTAATTCGAACTTGTAAAATGATTTATTTTTTTATAATAATACTTAGATTCCAAGAGGGTAGGATGGTTTTTTTTACAAAAGAATAAAAAATATAAAAAATTATTAATGCTAGTCAAATAATTGATTTTGCTGCATCATTATATTTGTTTCATCCTCCTCTTCTTCCTTGTGTGTATTTGTTGTGTCTTCGACGAGTCACCAACATCTTTTTTTTTTCTTTTTCTTTATCCTTCTAGAAAATCATGTTTGACCCTCCATGTCTTTATATTAACCCTTCAAAAATTTTTTCTTTTGATTTTGACCCTAATTTTTTTTATATGTATATATATATATATTTTATTTTGTTGTTGTTTCAAAATCCATCATTTTAGTTTTGATTTTTGATTTTACTCTTTTTTTCTCTTTTGTTAAAGATTTATTTTTTTACAATTTAATTATTCAATTCTAATTTATATATATACTGTTTTTTTATTTGGTCTTTCCACTTTTGATTTCTTATTTATTTTCTTTGCCCTAAAGTTTTTATGGTTTTTGTTATTTCAACAAGAACAATAGTAATGATAATAATATTAATAATAATAATTATATTTCTTGTAATAATAATAATAATAGTAATAGTAATAATTATATTAAAAATATTAGTAATAATCCTACTAATAGTAATAATAATTATTTATTTATGATAATAATAGTGGTGGTGATGGTGATAGTTGCAATAATAATATTAATAATTAAAAATAATAATGGTGTTAATAGTAATAATAACAATAATAATGAAACTAAGGACAATATTAATAATATTGCTAATAGTGATAATAATTGTAGTAATAATAGTAGTTTTTTATGATAATAATATTGATAATGATATTAATAGTGATAATTATAATAATTGTAATAATAATATTATTAATACTGCTATTAATAATGACAATGATAATAATGATAATAAATGATATTATTAGTATTAATAATTGTAATAATAATATATTTTCTCCTCCATCTCTACATTCATTTCCACCCTTTTAATATTTTGATATATATTGATAGAATCATCAACAAAACATGGTTTTTGATATATTACCGGTAATTTATCAGTTGATGATTTTATTAATAATATTTATCAATTAATAAATTAACAAAAATCAATCATATTATATATATATATTAATTGATGGGCTAACAAAAATCAATCATAGTATATTTTTTTACTAATAGTAATATTTTATTTGTCTATTTATCAGTATTTAAATCAATAATGGAATTATTGACATGTATAAAATCACTTACGTGACATTGGCTAATTGATGACGTGATTGCTCCAATAAATTTATCAATGATATTTCTAACAATACAAACATAGCTTTTACATTGATAAAAATATCTCTTCGGTGTATTTCAATTTTATGGTGGTGTAGGTAATTATTTCTAAAAATTGTTTGTTGTAGAACTTACTTCTAATGTATTGAGTGCAACTCTTTTTCTAGATAATCGCAATAGAAATTGATAACAATGTTGTATAATATATTTATATAAAGTTTTCAATTAAAATTTAAAATAAATCTAACAAATACATTTGTATACATTGCTCAAATTGTTTTCCGCACACATTATTTCGTTTTTTTAAAAAAAGAAAAAGAAAAAAAAAAAGAGGAGAGAGGTCACGCTGAGTGCAAAAGTTGGGCCTTTTCAAAGTCAGAGACATATGACTTGAAGAGTACCTTGACGATACTGGGCCTCTTTTGTGAGCAGAAACTCAAAGCAAAAAACCCTCCATCCATCATCTTCTCCATTCAAAAGCAGCACCTTCACCCAGATACTCTCCAATGGTGGAATTTTGACTTTTTTGGCCCAAATACTTTTTGTTGTTGACTTTTTTCAGAATGATCGCGTGTGCCGATTAGAAACAAATACAGGATCTCAAACGAGGCTTTCGTGCACTCTTAACATTTTTTTTTCCACATAAAATATTTAAAAAACCTTTCAAATCTAAAACAACCTTTGATTTTTTTAAAAATAAAAATCAAACGAATAGAAGAAGAGTTCTTAACAAACTCAATCTCTGTTTTTTTATATGATTAAAAAATAATATTATCTCTGTTAAACTCTTATAAAAATAATCAAACCAATTAATATTAAAATTAACTTTTTTTGTTTTGTTTTTAAGGTTATGCCATCCAAACATTTTCTCGCTTTTTAATATTTTTAAATGGGTTCACTGTTTTTCATATCATGGAGCCCGCTGGGCCCCACCACGGCTACCTTTTTTGTGGGACCCGGATAAGGCAAATTATCCTACACGACTGACCATGGGGATCAAGCTGAGGGAGCGACCTTTTTAATGACACGCGGCAAGGGATCTCTGGCTTTAGTTCGGTGCTGATTAACACGTGAGTGTTTCTGAGAGAGCGTGGAGGATGCTGCTCCTGAATTTGCTAGTGGCTGCAAGCGACGTGGCAAGGTCAGGTGAAAGGACGAGTAGACGTCACGCCAAGCGTCACATCTTGTGGTTGGCAAGCCTCCCAAAGTCATAGAAAATAATAGTATTTTAAAAAAATAATATTATAGTGTAAATTGACAATACTGTCCCTGCCATTCCATTCCACTCCACTCTGTCAGCTAATGATAAAAGAAAGGGACGTAATAATTAATGCTAATTAAAACAATTAATGTCGTGGGACATGACATCAAGAGGAAACACATGGAAATGTCATCATTGAAAATTCAGTGTCGTAAAAATCTTTCAACCAAGGGCCTGGTACTCTTTCAAATTACAGTACAGTCATGTTTAAAAAAAATATTATTTTTTCATTTTTTTAAATCTTTTCATTGCATATCAATTTAATTTTAAAAAATAAAAACAAAATTATTTTAATATATTTTTAAAAAATACACTTAAAAAAAACATTTACTACATTATAAAATAATTTTTTAACATATTAAATAAAATTAAAAAATATTATAATTTTAGGTAGAAAATTTTTAAACTTTAAACTTATATAGATGTATATTGTCTTACCATTATTAATAAATTTTAATTTGGATACATGATTATAAGATTGAAAATTATAATTATTTAATTATTAAATTTTTAATATTATGTGAAAAAAGTATTAAAAACCTTGAATTATTAAATAAAATTTATATTATTTTATAATATTAAATTTCTTATTTTTTCCCTCCCTCACGTTAATTGAATCCAAGTTTCTTTTCCTTACGAATATAATGATATCTCATTAATATTAATTTAATATATTTTAATACATACCCAATCAACATGTTAAAAAAACAAATTTAAGGATTTATCCCTGGTATCGGCAAGGCAGCCCCGGAACTGTTCTTGAATAGCGTGCCCATCGAGGACAAAATATTCGCTGGCGTTGTTTCACCTTCTTAATGAACACCGCCAAACCTACTCCCAGTAACCTCACTCCTAGGAGTTGAAAAATGCAGGCAAGAGTTGCCTTCAACTTTCGACTTCATTTCTGGATTACATCCATCTACCTAACCAGACCCACTTCAATTGGTTTTCAGCTTTGATGAGTGGATCGTATTACGATACTGTTTTACATTATGATTAAAAAGATTTAATAATATTAAAAAATAATTTAAAAATATAAAGATCAAAATTTGATATAAAAAAATGAAAGAAAATAAAATTGTAATAAAATTAAAATTTAAAATTATTTGAAATAAAAGGTTAAATTTAAAAGAATGAAAACCAAATTTCATGAATGAAGAAACCAAGGATGAAATTGAAAAAAATTAAATTTAAAAATAATTTTAAATAAAATAAATAGTAATAAAAACAATAATGAAGAGATTTGTATAAAATAAATTTAAAGGTTGTTTTGAAAATTTGAATGGTCAATTATAGAAGTCGAGGAAAAAAGAAAAAAAAAATCATTACTACCAAATCAGAGGTTCTTTGGCCATGCACATTATCCAGAGATAGAGGGGCTATTGAGAAAACTTGAACGCCATTCTAAAAGCTATTGTTTCAACTTATTTGAAAATATTATAATTTTAGAAAACTAGATTTATTTTTTATGAACTGAATTAGTTATAATTAGAGATGAAATTATAAGAAAATCAAAATTTAAGAATAATTTAAAAGCCAAGTTTAAGAAATTTAGAATTAAGGATCAACTTTTAAAATATATGAGACTTGAAGGTTTGAAATTAAGGGGTTAAATTAAAGAAAGTTGAAAGTTAAATGTCATTTTGAGATTAATTTGCATAAATTAAAAATCAAGAACTAGAATGAAAAAAATGTTGAACTTCGAGTTTGGTGTTTGAGTTTGACAAAATCAAATTATATGAAATTAAAAGTTATAAGGTAGTTATAGGTAAAATTAAAAGAAATCAAGATATCAAAGACTAATTTAACTTTTGGTTTAATACCATTTTTAGGTACCTAATTGACAAAAAGGTTATCAAAATGGAGTAGTTTCATTTAAATAAAACGATGTATTTTGATTAAAATAATTTGTTTTGGTTGAAAATAACATTCCTTTAATAAGTCCAAAAAATAAAAAATAAAAATAAAAAGGGTTTGACGACTTGTTGTCTGGTTACCATAGATTTTCTTTCTCCCTGAAGACCCTAAAAAAGTTGGTTATGTTACTACCTTTCAATACAAAAAACACCCTAATCTCTCTTCCCTAGATAGGATAATGAAAATATCTACCTGTTGTACTCTTAAATGCATGTATTTGAAATAAAAAAAGACTATTTTTGATAATCCTCTCATGACACAAGACTCCATTTATTTGCTGAAAAGTGAATTTTAAGAAAATAAATTTTGAAAAAGTGAATTATTTTTCAATGTTTGGTAATGTAATGAAAAATTAGTTAGAAAATACTTTACAGTGTTTGGTTATGTCATGTAAAATGAGTTGGAAAATAACTTATTAATGTTTTATTTTTTTAAGTTTATTAAAATAATAAAGACCAAATCTTAAAAATTAAAAAGTAGAACATGAATGAAATTAAAAAAATATAATATCATAACTTATCTCAAATAAAATAAATAATTATCAAAATAATAGAGACTAAATCTAAAAAATAAAAAAATTAAAAGATAAAGAAATTAAAATAAGAATAATTGACATTTCATAAATTATTTAAAATAAAATAAGTAACAACCAAAAGAATAAGGACCATATTTGATAGATAAAAAATTTTAATTAAAAAATAATAAGGGAAAAGCAAATAACAATTATAAAAAAAATTAATATAAAAATTAAATTCTAAGAGATGAAATTGAAAAAAAAATATTCAAAAAAATACATAGCAATTAAAAGTTTGAGGACCAAATTGGTATAATTAACAAATAATACAACATTTCTAATTTTTTCACAACTTTCAGAAAATATTTTCCGTCCAAAATAAAAGGAAAATACTTTTCTGGAAATCAAGCTAAATTTTTATTTGACTGGAAAGTGTTTTTCATTGACCAATTTTTTTAATGGCGAACAAACACATAAAAATTTAAAAAGTAGTTTTTTGAAAATCAATTTTTGGTAAATAGACACAACCTAAAAAAATATCTCTACATGATCCCCATTTAACTTGGTAAGTTTTTTAAGAATGAACCTTAACCAAGATCACTCCCCCCATACCAGGGACAAGTTAAGAATTAGAAAGGTAATATGATCGTAAAAATACACAAAATAATCCTTAATAATCAAATATTCCTAAATAGCGCTATGACCTTGAAAAATTCAAAAAATTCAAAAATTTGAGCATATCTTGCAAATATGATGATGGTGCTCAAAATTAAAAAAAGAAAAACAAAGACAAAATATCTAAGCCCGACACCAAGAACATGACAAACCATTTTACAAAGTCAATCATTAAATATAGGAATCCCTTAACCAAAAAAAATTTGGAAACAAGCATTCATGATCTTAGTTTTGAAATTACTTAAATATATTTTAAGTTAACAAATATTGTTTTTTTTATAGACAACAGGTAAAGCCTATGTTTCGTGCTTGATAAAGTCATTTCTAATCAAAGATAGACAATTTGAATGGTAAACGATATTTCTCTACGTGAAACGAGCTTTTTAAGAAACTATAAAAATGCTTTATTATTGCAAAATAAAAGCTTTAAATTTTTTTTCTTTATCAGAAACATTCAAGTCAAAATTTGAACATTTCTAACCAATAAGGCATGAAACAAAATATCACTTCACATTTTTACTTATAGACAATAATCTTTAACTCTCATGAAACTATGTTTATAAAAATTGTTTGAATTTATTTTAAAACAAATTTGCTTTAAACCTATAATATATTTTTTTATTTGATCTTTTGATACTGTTTTGATTTGTAATTGGTCTTGGTGATTAATTTTTCATGCATGCACATAAAGCTCTTAAGGTGTTAAGAAAAATACTTAATTACTCGGTTAATTCTCTATTTTGCAAATAATAATAATAATTTAATACATTTAAAGTAATTAGAGCTTTTTCACCTTTTTTTTTCAAAGCCAAGGATTGATTTGCACGAGCAAAAGGAAGTTCAAGTCTTATCTAGGTCTTTTAATATATATATATATATATATATATATTTTTCAATTTAAACCTTTTCTGTTGGCTTTATTTTGGCTTTTACTTAGATTTGTTTTTTATTGCCTTAATACTAAGGTTTTAAAATGTTAAGGATATTTTTTTGTGCACAAGTTAGAGGGTATCTGAATAAGAAGTAGTTTTTGCTTTTTTGAGAAAAAATCATGTTTTTATAGCTTTTAGAGGTGTGGTTTGTGCTTAAAAGGTATTGTATTATATCTTTGACAAAAAACCACCACACCTCCAAGCCAAACACACTCTTAACAAGATAAAACATAATTTGACTAATTTAAAATAATTAAATATTCAAGGATCAAAATTAAAATTGAGACAAGTAAGGGGACTAGGATAAATAGGCAGGGAAAATAGGTTGGCACTTGTAGCACATAGTATTAGATTTGAATTCTTTTTGATTTTTTAATTCAATTTTATCCTTTAATATTTTATTTTAATTAATTTTTATATCATACTTCTTATTATTTTGATTAATATTTGTTTATTTAATCCCTTTCTTGATTGAATTTGACTTTTTAGTTGGCATAAACATACAAGGAAGTGTGATTATCATGCTAAAAGCATTGGGTATAACATGATGGATTACTAAGCTTTTAAGAAAAAAACTTAGGTTGATAAATTATGTATTTAAGGACAAATAATGAAGGAAAATATACCGATGATGAATTTAATAACCTTTATTAATAAGAAGGTATAAAAAATAGTTCATATTAGCATACATTCTATAGCAAAATAGAGTGATAGAGCAAATAAATAAAACTTTGCTAGAGAAAACAATCTAGACAGAATGTCAAATGACTCACTGTGTAAGCTGAAAATCAACTTAAAAACCTTTTATTTTTCCTTCCACTAGTCATAATATGAAACCATAAACCTATATTATGTACTTATTACTATTTGAATGGAAACAATGTTATCATTTTTATAACGAAACATGCCATATCAAAATTACATACGTAATATAAGTATATTTTTATATTTTTAAACTTTTTATCTTGATATAATTTACATAGTTATCTAAATTCATAACTTTCTTTTAGAAGTAATAAATCACGTAATATGGACAAGTAGAATCAATCAAGAAAACTTTAATACTCAACATTCGAAACTCAATTAAAAATAATTCTAAAGCTCGATATAATGAAGTGACATTGGTATATAAGACTTCATAGAAGATTGCTTTAAGAACCTTATCATTCTTTTTAAGTATTCCTACAAGGAATCATCCTCTAACTGGGTTATAACAAATAGCTTCATGAAGTTTTTTTTTAGCAGGTATACTCATACTTAAATACATTATTATCTTGATGTATAGGTCACTAAATTTTGTAAGTGCTTGTGATGGGATGAATGAGACTTTCCTTGTAACCTGTTAAATTTGCAAGGCACATGTTTATGTTTTTTTGAAGAGTAATTGTTAATTAAAAAAAAACATTGAAGAAAGTTAAATATTGTACGTGTTCGGGTATAAAATCTTTTGAGATTGAGTCGAGTAATGCTAGCATTTTAGAATTTTGTTTCATTTTATTTTGTCGTCGTTATTTTAATTTATTTTTTTCTTTAGATTGTTTTTATATAATTGATTTTTTATTTTATTTTATTTTTATCATTTAACATTGAGTTGATTTGGATTTAAGCTTTACAATTCCTTTTAGTTTGGTGATCTAGATCTTATAACATTGAATACGAGTATGAAATATTAACTTGATTTTATTCTTTGATATTAAGCTTGTTTAGGATTGTGCTTTGTGATTTTTTTTTCTATGATGTTATCTAAGTTTCATAACTTAGATTACATGTATGATGAATTTTACCTGGTTAACTCATATTTTTTTTTTGTTGAGATCATTTTTTAAGATTGAATATCTTCTAAGCTTAACTCTTTAGCTTTTTATTTTCTCAATAAACGAGTTTTATAGTTTTATTTGTATATCTAAGTTTATTTTTTTTCAATTTTATCTTATTATATTTAAATTATTAATAATTAAATATTATTTTTTTTATAAAATTAACTCAAGCTTATAATTTAGATCATGACTTTACTACACTAACGCAGCAATTTGACTCATAACTTTTTCTTATTTTTGAGGTCCTTTAGCAGGCCACCGTCTGCTAAATACATGGAGGTCATGCTTATGCTATTTCCTCCCAAGTCAGAAGAACCTAGAAGAGCACGCGAGAATCAAGGTGGTTACTTGTCAGCAAAGCCATTGGCAGGGAAGATAGTTTTAGAAAGCACGGAAAGTATAGCTCAAAAAAGGTTATAAATTTGACTTCTTAAACAATTGGAAGGTGCTAAGGAAGTGGGTTGATCCATCCATTTTCAACCATCTCTTTAACCAATTAATCGACCACAAAAGCTTCTAGTCAAGCTCAAAAAAATTAATAGTTTTTGAATATTAATTTTAGAGTTCAAACTCAAAAATCAAGTTTTTTTTTTTACAATAAAAGATATTTTTGAACTAGTTTGTATATTAACCAATACCAAATCCCATCCTAAATAATCTTAAACTCGTCCCTGTTCATTAAAAGGAATTTATTTTTAATATTTAAACTCAAAAAGTAATAAATAAATATATTTTATGATGGATCAACTCTCGAGATTAGGACAAAGAAGATAATAAAGCATATGAAATTATTATTTGCAAGGGACACATCCCTCCATCTTGTTTCTCGCTATGATATCATGGCAAAATGTTTATTTATTTATTTTTTCTGCATTTTAAAAAGAAATAATATTGATTGATTTTGATTGCAATAATTATGATAGCGTCCCACAAAGCACAGATGGTCTTTATTGGCAACCTATGGCTCATCCATTTGCTTGATTACGTCTGAAATCAAAGGAATTATTGCCTTTTCTTATGGGTTTGAACGTCTTAAAAGCATTGTTAATCGATAATCAAGTTGTTATTTAATGTAATCTTATCAATTAAAGATTCAATTACAAGCGTTTAAAGTAATGTTATTAAGAATGTCAATTACCTAGCTGGCTCGGGTTAGATTAAGAGAACGAAAATGAAGAACAAGTCAAAAACTAATTTGACATTTTTTTATTTATTTTAAAAAGGCTTCTATCTTAAATATTTTTTTCAAGAGAAATCTTAAAATTTAATTAGTTCATATTAACTAACTTAACCTATGACTTGAAGTCTAGATAAAGTTATAAACTGGAGTTAGTTTTAAAAAACTTTTCTTAACAGAAAAAGGAATCGAATCAAGTGAAATATGATTTATATTTTCACTAATTTAATTAATAAAATACATAAAGAGTGTGGTTTTTTAACTGTATTTTTTTTTTAAATGTTCACCCTCTTATAATTCACACAATTCACTATAAAGTGTAATAGCAAAAATTTTTAAAAATTTAATTGAGTCCTCAATTTTTTTTTATACAATTAGACCCTTTTAAATCCATATTAATGTCCAATTGCATTTTTTTCTGCGAGGATTGAATTGAAAAAAAATGATTTATGTAATTAAATATCACTTATGATTTTTTTTAATTCATTTAAGAAATAGTTTGTAATTTATGTAATTACGTGTTCATAAGTTTTTCAATTTACTTTTAAGATTTTTTATATGTGAAAAAAACACATTAAAAAAATTGTAGATATTCATTTTTTTAATCATGTATTGATGTTTTCAATTTGATCCATATATATATATTTTTGAATTTTTTCTTGATCTTTTTATAAAAGTTTTATTATTTTTAGTTTTATTTTTCAATTCAAGTTAAATGTGTATTGACTTTTTTATTTTTTTCAATTTAAATTTGAATTTAAAAATTCATTGTTGCCCTTTATTTTTTCTTACAATGTTAATACTCAGTTTTTTAATTGTTATTTTTGAGATTTTTTATATAATATTTTTAGAGTCATCTTTCAATATTTTATTTTCTAAAAATTAAGTTTTATAATTTTTTGATATGTAATAGTATTCAGATCATGAATTTAAAAAATTAATAAATATTAATATATATTTTTTTTCTTGATAGATGTTATATTTTTTAAAATAATTTTACAATTATTTTTAATTTATTTTTTATCAAATTATTTTAATTTTTTTATAAAAAATAAGTTTATCAGATTAATTAAAACTAACTTATTTTTAATAGTGTACCGTACTGGCTTGGGTCGGCTCGCACAAGCTTTTTTTTTGTTTCCCTAGCTTGTTTTATATTTTTATATTTAAAGGATGTTTGAGAATATAATATTAATTATTTTTTAAAATATTTTTTAATTAAAAAATTATTAAAATAATATATCTTATTTGGTGTAGGTACGGGAAACAGGTAAACTGCATTTCAGTATATCAGAATGCTACCCATCACATGCCTTATATCAGAGCATAAACACCGTACCTTTTGCAACTTAGATCATGAAAAATAAAGTTACTGCCAACCAAACGCCACAAAGTTATGATTTGAATCCATTTTGTCCTTTTTGCAAAATGAAGGAAGTGGTTTATCCCAGACCACCACTGTCTGGTGTGAGTAATCTAATTAATATTAAAAACCAGAACATGACAACTTTTTTTCAGACTAGATAATTATAATCATTTAAAAATTCTTTCAATTAATTCATAATTATATTTCAGTTTCTCAAATAAAAATGAGAATGAATACTCTCTTTTTGTCGTATTTATCTAATGGAGAGCATGAGCAATTCTTTTTTATTATGTATTTGTTATTAAAATTCAAAGTGTTTTTTTAATATATCAAAATATTTTTTTTTAATTTTTAATATTAGTACATTAAAATTATTAATTTAAATATATTTTCAAGTAAATAAAATTTTAAAACACATTCAAATATAATTACCAACTCAAAACAAACATTGCATTAGCAAACTTGATTGCTAAAATCTTCAATTTGTAGATAAACTCGAATTAATATTAAAAATATTATTTTAATTTTTTAAAATGAAATGACATTATACTGTATAAAAATTTGAAAAATCCTTGAAATTTATCCAGGTAGATATCATGTGGGTTTAGCTTGGTTAATTAAATTTAACTGAGTTATTCTATAAATTAATTAAAAAAAATTAAAAAAAAAGTTTTCATATAGACTAATTACCCGGCCGGCCTAGGGAACCGAATTGATTTTCATGACTACTTGCACAGCTATGTAAAAAAACAAAAGGCGAGGGGCAATACATGGAAAAAAGAAAAAAACGACAAAAGAGAGCCGTTGAGGTAGATGACGTGGCAGGAAAAAGCCGAGGAGGTGATGAAGATAAGTAGAAGTAGAGGATGAGTAAAGAGAAACTCACGTAAACATAAACACACAGGCGGACACGCTTTCCATTTCTTCTTTCTCTCCAAAAAAAATAAAAAAATCAAGTAAGAATCGACGCAGCTTTTTTCCCTTGATTTTTCTTGTAAATATAAATAAATAGATAAATAAAACCAGAAATCCATCAAGAAATAAAGAAAGAAAAAGAGTTAGAATTTGCATCACTTGGTGCTTCTGTTGCTGTTTCTTTGATTTTAAATTATGGATACCGGAGTAGAATCGTCGCCGGAAACGGGGGTGGTGGTTGGTGGAATTGCGCTTGATTTTCCTGTCAGTGATGCGGTATCGTTTTCGTCTCCGAGGAGAATACCGAGAAAGCTTCAAAAAAGACTCTTAGAAGCCAAGACTCCAGCAACTAGTAGCGTTGAAGAAATCGAAGCTAAACTCCGACACGCTCATCTCCGTAGACAGGTTCCTTTATTTTTTTATTTTTTTCACTTAATTATTTTCTTATTCTTTTATTCAATTTTAGCCTTTTATTTTCATGATCAAAGAGGGCAACGTTTTAACTTTCGTCTAAATTCATGCTTATAATTTTTCTTTTTTTCTCTTTTGATTGATTGTCATAATTATTACCTGTTCTTTTTTTTTTAATTTCCGATTTTTTTCTCTTGAAGAAGCGATTTTCTGTTGATTATATTATTTTCTCTCTATAAAGTCTTATTTTGTGAATGTGATGATTTTATAAGCCATCTGTGTTATTTTAGTGTGAAAAAAGTTTTTCCTTTTCTTGTTTTGCTCACCCAATTCCATGTTAGAACCATTTTTAATTGATATACTAGCATCATTTTGGCAATTTGTTTGAGAGCAGCAATTCTATGAGAAGTTGTCAAGCAAGGCTAGACCAAAGCCAAGAAGCCCCTCACAGTGTTCATCTCATGAAGAAGACCTTGCGCAACGCCTTGAAGCAAAGCTTCACGCCGCGGAGCAAAAAAGGTCGTGTCCGTGTTAGTTTTGAGTTATGCCATAGTTTTTAATGGATTCTTTAGTTGTTATCTTTGACGTTAAAGGTTGGTGGTGTGGATTGTTATCCATGTGATCATTAAGCATCTACATGAATTATCATTGTTGTTCGAGGCTCACTCATATTGTGTTCATTCATCACTTACTTCAATGATGGGTCATGATGCTGCTTCCTTAGTGATGATTCATAATTTGTTTTTCTTTTCCTACCTTTTATTGACAGTATTGTGAATTTCTTCTTTGTCTCTCTTCTCTATCTACGTTGCCCCTTAAGGTTTTAACCTGAGTTCTCATTCCTAGGATTTCTATGTGTCTTTTACTCTCATAATCCATGGATACTAGCTGACAACACTTGTTCATGCACCCCATATTTTTTTTACAGTTTTTTCACTTGTCCTTATTGCATGTCACCTATCATCAAATGGTATTTCATTTACGAAACAAATGCTGACCCATGCTATCCTTTTTCTTGACGGCATCCAAAATAATTTTGCCCGAAAATGTCAACTCTAAAAACAGATTACATTTTTTATTCTCTTCCATCTGCACCGCAAACTTATTCTTTTTGGCTTGTTGCTCTGCATATTTCCTTTTTGTTTTTGCATTCTAATTTGGTTTCCCTATAGTCAATACAATATGTTAGATTTGCCCATTAAAACAAATTGGAAGAACATTCCCTTCAAACCCCTTTATTTTATAAATTTATAATTATTGGTCAAGCTGCATGTTTGGGCTCTGTCAAAGAACCATTTCATCCAAAAACTTAAGCTGTTTGGTGAGGTATCAGCAATAATTTTATATTACTCTCTAAAACCCCCCTTCAAGTGAAAGTCATTTAGGCTTGAAACTTGCATAGGTATGCACGACTTTATACTTCAATTTTTTTTAAATAAAATGGAGGTGGTGAAATTTAAACTCATGACTACTTCATTAACAAGGTTCTGATACCATTTCAAAAACCCTTTCACTTGAATAGTTTTATATTACTCTTTAACAGGCTCACATTCTGATATTACAGGCTCAGCATTCTGGCAAATGCTCAGATGCGCCTGGCTAGGTTGCATGAGTTGCGGCAGGCAGCTAAAACTGGGGTGGAGAAGCGTTTTGAGAGAGAAAGGGAGAGGCTTGGAACAAAAGTGGAGTTACGGGTTCAGCAGGCTGAAGCAAATAGAATGCTTATGCTCAAGGCTTACAGGCAAAGAAGGGCCACATTGAAGGAGAGAACATCCCAATCATTATTGCGAAGAAGGGCTCGGGAAAGTAAGTACAAGGAGCGTGTACGTGCAGCAATTAACCAAAAGCGTGCAGCTGCTGAAATGAAGCGTATGGGATTGTTGGAAGCAGAAAAGAAGAGGGCATGTGCTAGGTTGTTGCAAGTTCAGCGAGTAGCTAGGTCTGTCTCTCACCAACGTGAGATTGAGAGGAGGAGAATGAGGGAAAAGCTGGAAGATCGACTGCAAAGGGTAAAGATATTGTCTGAACTCTGAAATTAATAATGAATATCTTCTTATATTCAATTGTAAGCTGGTTGCCTTTGTTTTGCTGCTCATTTCCTTGGCTTTTTGTTGAGTTTTATGATAATCAGGCAAAGAGACAGAGAGCAGAATTTTTGAGGCAAAGAGGACTTCAGCATAGTTCAGTTCGGGTAAACTGGAATAAGACGCACCAGCAGGCTGATCTCCTTTCTAGAAAATTAGCAAGGTATATTACCTACACTTGCTATCTTGTGAAGTTTTGGTCAATCTGTCAGACATCTAGCCGTGTACAAAAACATCTGGCTTGCGCTTTAGTATAAATTTCACCTGAATAATGTATACTTGCTCACATTCTCTTAGGTGCTGGAGGCAGTTCCTTAGGTCAAGGAGAACTACCATAGACCTGGCAAAAGACTATGATGCCCTGAAAATCAATGAGAACTGTGTGAAGTCAATGCCATTTGAGCAGCTTGCTCGTCTGATTCAATTGACTGGTACTCTTCAGACTGTAGAACGTTTACTTGATCGTCTTGAGAGCCGCTTTAGAGTCTCAATGGCTGTTGCTGCCATGGATCATCCTTCCAGCTTGGACAACATTGATCACCTTCTCAAAAGAGTTGCCACCCCTAAGAAAAGGAACACACCCAGGTCTTATACAAGGAGTAGAGAGGCCAAAAAAGTAGGTGCCTCTGGGGACTCTGCCAGACGTCCCGCTAAAATGTCAAGGTATCCAGTGAGAATAGTTCTTTGTGCCTTCATGATTTTAGGTCATCCAGATGCTGTTTTCAGTGGTCAAGGGGAGCGTGAGATTGCTCTGGCCAAGTCTGCTGGATCTTTCATCCGAGAGTTTGAGCTGTTGATAAGGATTATACTGGATGGGCCCATGCACAGTTCTGATGAGGAGTTTGAATCCATTTCACAGAAACGTTGCACTTTCAGGTCTCAGCTTGCAGCTTTTGATAAAGAATGGTGCTCCTACTTGAATTGCTTTGTTGTGTGGAAGGTTAAGGATGCACAGTCATTGGAGGAGGACTTGGTGAGAGCTGCTTGCCAGCTTGAGCTCTCTATGATCCAGAAATGCAAGCTCACCCCAGGAGGGAGTAGTGATACTCTTACTCATGATATGAAAGCCATTCAGAATCAGGTCTTATCTTTATCCACTAAAATAGTAGCTGATGTACATGACATGAACAAATGTTGTCACATTAAAATGGTTTTGAAGTAAAAAAAACAAAAAGAAACCTTTTTTTTTTCTTTTATAGTGATGTGAAAGTATTGAATAATTGCTGCCCTTTCAACTCTTGGCATGTACCGTTAATTGCCTTTACCTTTGTTATTGAAAGGGGATGTTCGAGTAATTGAACAAATGATCATCTGAATTTAGATTGATTTTTGTTGAGCCTTTTGATAAGGTATTCATGCAGAATGTTCCTTCCCATATTGGTATTTTCATTAAGATGTTTGTCTTTTAATTGTTTCAATACAGGTTGCAGAAGACCAAAAACTTTTAAGGGAAAAGGTACAACACCTGAGTGGAGATGCTGGTATCAGGCGAATGGAAATTGCACTATCTGAAACACGATCAAAGTATTTTGAAGCCAAGGAAAATGGAAGTCCAGTAGGGTCACCAATAATGCATCTTCCATCTCCTAGCATGCCCCTATATGCTCCTTCTGTTGCTAACACTGCTAATAGAAATAATGTGGGTGATGATGGTATTCAGAGGCCAAGCCATGTAGTTCGCTCCTTGTTCAGAGAAGATACCTCCTCAGCTAAAGAATTTGGTTCCTCTGCAAGTAGCAGCTGTTGCTTAGATGGTCCATCAGGTTCTGCTGTTGGAAAATCATTAACAGAGAATGAATTGATCGTAAATGAATTTCTCCATGAGAAACGCCATGGTTTTGTTGAGAGATTCAATATTTCTGACAAAGATGAAAGTAGTATCAAGGTTTGTGCATTAAGACAACTGTAATCATTAACCAATAATCAATCCGTTGGAAGATAGTGAAATTGGCATAATAATATCTCCATTAGTTTCATTACTTCTTTTTTATTTTATTATTTTGTTTGGAGTTGCATGCTTTGCCAAGGGAATAATGGTTGCTTCTCCTATAAAGCTCCTGTGATATTTATATGCTGCTTTTTGGAAGCTTGTTGAAAAATGATTTTGCTATCATTTATTAAGTCTAAGCCTCTAAAGCTTATTCATACTTCAACATTTATCACAACTCTGTCTAGATTTCACTGGAAACTCTTGTCAATAATCAAAACTTGTTTTAAGTATCCACCAAGCTGGTGATTAGTTGAGATTTAGAATTTGGATGCTAATTTTCCCCGCTCACCTTATTGCTTTCAGGCAAAGGTGAGAGAGACAATGGAGGCAGCTTTCTGGGATAGTGTCATGGAATCAATGAAACAAGATGAGCCCAAATATGATTGGGTCGTTCAACTTGTGGGGGAGGTGAGGGATGGAGTTGCGGAGCTGGCTCCAGAGAGCTGGAAACAAGAGATTGTTGAAGCTATTGATCTAGATCTTCTCTCTCAGGTGGGGATCTTTTCCTACTACTAGGGTGTTATATCTGTTGTAATGCTAATTTCCCTTCTCTTATTATTAGGTTCTAAAGTCAGGTAACCTGGACATTGGTTACTGTGGAAATATTCTAGAGTTTGCATTAGTTACGTTGCAGAAACTCTCCTCTCCAGCCCAGGAGGATGTAATGAAGGCCCTGCATAAGAAATTATTGAAAGAGTTGGCTGAGACTTGTCAGACCCAAGATGAATCAAAGCATCCACATCTTGCTGCAATGATCAAGGGTCTACGCTTTGTGCTGGAGCAGATTCAGGTGTGCATATTCATTCATGCCTTTTTTTTTTTGTTCTTGCTCTAGGCTTATGTATTGCTCTTCTGAGTCAGCTTTGTAGGAACTTATTTCTGGTCATTTCAGACAGAATGAAAAATGTCTCATATTTGCTTCAATATACATGATAATTCATGTTTTCTGGGAAAACACTGATAGAAATTTCTCCTATTTAGCATGTATTTTTGTGGATCATATCTGCTGTAATGTCCATATAACAGAATATGAGCACCTCTCCACAGCCAATCTCTGTATTATATGTGATCAACTGCTTGAAAATCAACTGTTTGACATTCATAGCCTTTTCTTTTCATGTTCGCTGTTTTCTAGTTGTGAGCATTATATTTTCTTGCTGAGCCTAATACGCGTTTGAGAGTTACGGTTATCTGAATGATCTACATATTTGACAGGCTCTCAAGCAAGAGATTAGTAAAGTACGAATAAGGATGATGGAGCCTTTTTTAACAGGTCCTGCTGGTTTGGATTACCTTAGAAAAGCCTTTGCCAAGCATTATGGATCTGCTTCAGATGCCTGTATCTCTCTATCGCTGACGATGCAGTGGCTTTCATCTGTTAAGAATAGTGAAGATCAAGAGTGGGAAGAGCACAAGAATTCTCTCTTTTCTTTGAAGAGCCATGACAGTTCATCACAGGTTTCTATACCTCCCACTACCCTTAGAACCGGTGGAAGCTTTCTGGCCAAAACAAATGGCAGTGCAATGGGTTCTACTTCTGTACCTTCAGAGACAGGTATGCCAGCTACTTGGTAAAAATTGTAAATTTATACACAATATCTAGTTCTTTGCGAAGTTGACAAGAAAGTTTGTTATGACATGAGCTTGTTTAGTAGTCTGCTTGAAAATGTATGGTAATTACATTTCTTCCAGCATCCTCATTTTTTTTCATGTTTCAATCAGATAACCAACAACCAGAACCAGAATGCACTGGTGAAAGAATTGATTTGTTGGTGAGGCTTGGATTGTTGAAGATTGTGAGTGGGGTTTCTGGTCTGACAAAAGAAACTTTGCCTGAAACTTTTATGCTAAACCTGTCTCGGTTGAGGTCTGTGCAGGCTGAAATTCAGAAAATGATAGTAATTTCTACCAGGTAAGTGATCCACAGGCCTTCCTTTGAGATGCTACTTCAAAATTTTCCAACAACACTGCCTTTTTGAGACCGGATGGATTGATTGGAAAGATGCTCACTCATTGTTTTCTATTTCCATTTTTTTGGGGCTGCATTTTGTGTAGAGCTTTCTCTTGTATCTTGATTTGATGTAAGAGGGTTACTAACTGATCTGAAACTTAATGATATGCAGCATTCTTGTTTACCAGCAAACTCTCCTGACAGAGCGAGCGGTGAACAGCAATGCAGACATGGAGAGCATTCTATTAGAGCGCAGTAATAAATTGTCAGAAGTCCTAGACCGTGTTGATGATGTAGGTATTGAAGAAATAGTCGAAGTAGTGAGCGGGTTCTCGCAAGATGATGAGAAGCATAAGCCAAGAAAGTTAGTCATGGCTAGGATGTTAGCAAAGAGCTTGCGGGCCGGGGATCCTGTTTTTGAAATAGTTTCCCGCGCTGTTTATCTGGCTCTAAGGGGAATTGTGCTTGGGGGCAGTGGACCCTGGGGAAGAAAATTGTCACAGGCGGCACTCCGGTCAATTGGAGCTGTCATGCTGGCAGAAAGAGTGGTGACAACTGCTGAAGTATTAGTGGTGGCAGCTACCGTATCAATTGGCGTTCACAGGCCATGGTATATAACTCTGACCGATAACATGTGATGTATTCGTGCTGTGTAAGAGAGGTGAATAAATAATTCATGCACGCCTGTACAGGGAACTGTGTGTAAGGAAAGCTTGTGATTAATTGCAGTGATAGAAGGGATAACGTGGGGGTGTGATATGAGAATTCTTCTCGTGTAATGGAACAAGAAGATGCCGTAAATATTATTATTTAAGATAACATCAAAGCTTCTGCTTGTTTATTTATTTTTAAATAAAGTTTCATATATATCCTTAAGGGAATTTATTTGGTATGAATGCATTGAAGAACTAGTCAATATATATAAGAAAAAAAAGATTATAATTTTTTTTATTAGGTTATATTGAATTGTAAATAATGTGAAGCTAATGTTACTGTTTTTGGGACTAAAAGTTGGTAAAGCGCTTGATAAAACTTTTGAATTGAGGAATATTTTGGAAAAGATAATTTAGGATCATTAAATAATGATAGTAATCACAGTGTAATTACAGTAGGAAAAACACTGTATTTTTTAATAATTATTAATTTTAAGAGATCTAATGGTGAACGGCCGTTATGTTTTAAGAGATACACGGATATAACTCATCTATTAATTATTTTATATCTTTATTTTTCATTTTAGGGCAATTAACATTAACATGCCTTAATAATCAAATAATCTAAATTATAAATTACGGACCTTTATACAAAACTAATTCGATGAAAAAATAGAAAAAATCAATTTAATAAATTCCAAGTTATTTTTCAAAACAGTCCTCTAGTTTAGACATTGCAGATAATTGATCTAATGCGTTATAAATGCCTCCAGATTGCGGGTGTGATTCATCACCAGCCAAAAACTCGTGAAACTGGCCCTCAACTTCTATCATGCTACGCCCAGGGATCTTCTTCACCCTCCTCTCTCTCATCATTCTTCTTACCATTTTGGCATCACCCCATCTTCTCCCACCGGCACAAATATTAGCTAGCAGAACATAGATACCGCTGTCTTCAGGGTCCAGCTCCAAGAGTCTAGGAGCAGCAATCTTAGCTACTTCAACATTCCCATGCATCCTACAAGCATGGACTAGGGCACCCCAAGCAGCTGCACTTGGCTCCATTGGCATCTTGGTTATTAGCTCGTATGCATCTTCTAGGAGTCCAACTCGACCGAGTAAATCGATCATACAAGCATAGTGTTCATTCTTGGGTTCTATACCATACTTTCGTTTCATGTTTTGAAAATACTCTCGACCTTCGGCAACTAAGCCACCATGACTGCAAGCTGACAGGACACCCACCAATGTAATATCATCTGGCTTAAACCCTCCACTTATCATTCGCTCAAAAACACTCAGAGCTTGCTTAGCGTGCCCATGAGAAGCATAAGCAGTAATCATGGAATTCCAAGAGACCAAGTTTCTCACTGGCATGTCATTAAAAACTTTTGCAGCTTCATGTATGACTCCGCATTTAGCATACATGTCTATGAGCGCATTTGCTAAGATCACACTAATTTCGTTGTATCTCATTCTGACGTAGTTTCGATGGATCCACTGACCAACATCAAGGCAACCCAATTGACCACAAACAGGGAGCACACAAGCTAATGTATTCTCCATTGGAGCAAATGCAGCCTCCAACATGTTATGAAACAATTCTAAAGCTTCCTTCGGTTGGTTATTTTGAGAATACCCAGCAATCATGGCATTCCAAGAAACCACATTCCTCTCAGGCATCTCATTAAACAATGTTCTCGCCATCTCTAGCTCACAGTTTTTAGCATACCCGTTAACCATACTTGTCCATGAGAACACATCTCTAACTCCCATGGTATCAAAAATCTCTCTGGCAGAATCCAAGCAGCCACATTTCACATACATATCCAAGATTGCATTCATCAGATTTAAGCTACGAGTCACATTCCTTGTTTTTACATACTCGTGAAAAGTCTTCCCCGATATCAAATCCCCCTTCTGGGAGCAAGATGAAAGAACTGCAATCATAGTAACCTCATTTGGCTCAACACCACCATACATTAACATGGAGTCAAAAAGTTTCAAGGCCTCTTCACACCATTTATGCTTAGAATACCCATCAATCATAGAAGTCCAAGACACAACATCTCTTTCAGAGATTTCATCAAACACTAGACGTGCTAAACTCAAACAACCACGCAAACCATAAAAATGAACCAACCCGTTTTGAACCAACAAAGTATAAACAAAACCCATCTTCCAAACAACACAATGAACTGATTTTCCTTCTAAAACTCCCATAGACTGCTCGCACGCCTTGAGCGCGAAAACAAAACTCCTACAGTCCATTTCAACACCTTTCTGAACCATTTGGCAGAAAAACAAGAAGCCAGTTTGGCCCATTTTGGCTTTAGAGTAGCCTCTAATCATGGTATTCCAAATATAAGTATTGGGGTTTTGTAACTGGGAAAACAGGAGATGGGCATGGTTTATATCTCCAGAGTCAGAGAGAGCGCAAAAAGCTAAGACACGACTAACTGGGAAAGTGTGGGTAATGAGGGCGGTTTTTGTCATGTGAGCTTGGATTTGCTTCAATTGAAGCATTGAAGCGCATGATTCCATTGCTAAGAGAATTGGGTGAGTGATTATGGTGTTGGTTGGTGAGTTCCATTTTGTTGGTTTTGTTGTCGTGGTCGATGAGAATTGCTTTAGAGACTGAAGTGCGACAGAAGAGATTAAAGTGGCGGTGGCGGTGGCTACGCTTCTTGAAGAAGACAATAATTGGTTCATATGAATGGACTTTCTGTTCTTTGCCTGAAATGTGAACTTTTAAAGTTTGAAGGCTGATTTTGATTCTAATATTTAATTACAGTAGAGAAAACTTATTTGCTTTTTATCCTTTTTCTTATTTTTTATTTTTTAATAATAATAATAACAATGTAACAATTATTATTATTATATCTACTTGGGTCCCTATTTTTTTCATATTTAAATAACTAATGTTAATTAATAATGAATGGCTTACAATTTTTTAGAAACAATGGAAAAAACTGCATATTTAGTGTCTAAATTTTTAATTTTTTTAATGTCTCTAAATTTCTATTATTCTATTATTTGAATATCTTAAATTTAGTATTTTCTATTTGAACAATTTTTATTTTTTATTTTGTTGGATATTTACATGTATGCTATCTCGTATAAGAATTTGTAAGAAAACAAGAATTAAAATTAAAAAAAAAATCGGCAGAGAAAAAGAAAAGGTAATAATTATTTGTCTAAGCTTACCTAATCTTTTGTTACAAAGCATCTTGTTTAAGCTTCTTCATTTATAGCTTTCAACTTCTCTTTTAAAATAGTATTATTAACATTTTTGAGTGTTTCAAATTACGAGAAATTCTACTTTTGAGTGTGTATTTTGTGTTTTAAAAATACATCACTTAATGACGATTTATTTTTTATTTTATTTGTTGTTGGTATTTTTTCTTTTTAATTGTACCGGAGTATTCTTGAACATTTTCTGGAACAGGAGACTCATCCTTCTTTAAAGCACTGTCA
Source organism: Populus ilicifolia (assembly GCA_015708895.1). Lineage (NCBI taxonomy): Eukaryota > Viridiplantae > Streptophyta > Magnoliopsida > Malpighiales > Salicaceae > Populus > Populus ilicifolia. The sequence goes on along the minus strand of SRLM01000408.1, from coordinate 1,487,924 downwards.
GGTATCTTAAAGTGGATTCCATTACCATCATGATCCTAGGAGACTAATCTCCTATTATTAAAGTTATAGGCTTGATTTAATTTAATTTGGTAGGGATAGTTCAGATAATTTGAATTTAATTTGAATTTATTTGGAAATGTGATTATAGTTAATTTTTTAAAGTGATTTTTATTTAGAAATATATTAAAATAATATTTTTTTTTTATTTTTTAAAAATTATTTTGATATCAGTATATTAAAATAATTTTAAAATAAAAAAATTAATTAATTAACTTAAATTTGATTACAATTGCTATTGACAATTCTTAGATTTAATTAGCAGTTCTTGGTTTGGAAAACTAATAATACTAACAAGGTTTATTGATATTATCATTAATATAAAATGTATAAATAAAAAATATGTTTGAGTAATTGTTTTTAGGATAAGAAAAGATGAATGTTATAAATGAGTTGATTAACCTTGATCTTATGAATTAGAATGAAAGACAAAACATAATGATAAGTAAAATTGTGTCATGACATGCACGATATCAAGTGACGGGTATGGATCTTTGATCGAGAGAGTTTTAAAAATACGAGTAACGGAGTTTAAGAATTACCATCTATTATTATGGTTACTAGAAAATTTAATGATCTGCGGAGTCTGAAAAAAAAGGCTAATTATGTATAAAAAAGATGTATTATCTCCAATGCACTTTATTTTATCTATGATAAGCTGCATTATTAATTGATTATTTTAAATTAATTTTTTATTCGTTGGTCTATCTAATATTTAAGAAAAATCATTCATGGTAAGAAAGTTTTTATATTATTATGTTAAAACCTAAACATTCTAAAGCTCAAAATAATTATGTAAAATGAATATTCCAAAAATTAAAAAAAATAGATTGATTTTTATGATATTTTTGAATTTTTAGCTAAATTCTAATAGATAATCACAAATTTGTTATGATATCCATCAATTTTTTTTTATGTTTTTCAAAGTATGATGAAAATGTAATTTTTTTAATGAAATATGCATGAAAGTTTTTAGAATTTGACTATATTCACACAAATAAAAAAATATTTTTATATTTTTTTAATTAAAAAATAAATATTTTTAATACCAAATTAATATTTTACAATGTAAGTTTACGGATCAAATCCCAAATGAAATCGGTAAAAAAAATCGCAAGAAACTAAAAATAATTTTAAAATAATCTTGAAATTCTTTAGAATTTTGGAAATCACATACGGTTTGTTTGGCAAAATAAAGAAAAAAACTCAGAATAGAAAACTTAAACGAAGTATATGCACAGCTCCAATGAGATCAGATCACACAAAAGAAAATTCATAACTAAGAAAGTTAATCAATCCAAACACGTCCGCTCCTCAACACAAACAAATCAAGATTTGATTAAATTTACAACCAAATCTTTTTCTAAACTCAAATAAGCAACAACATCCTCGTGACCAAATATTAACCAAATCTCATCCACACAATTATATCAGTGTTGAACAAATTTTATCTACAAATTAATCAACATGTAAATCATGGAAACAATAATACATCATGCTTTATTCGACAAATTCTAAAGATCATGTTTTGAGAGCTTAAGAAATGGACCTTAAAATGGAGACCAAAAACGTTGCTGGACGAGAAATGTGTTGTTGCTGTGAACTATGCTCCTCTGTTGCTCTCGGTTTAGAAAGCAATATACAAGGCTACTGGATCTTGGACTGTTATTGTTGCTTCTCGTGGTTGAGAGAGACACTTGCTGCTTGCTCACGGTGGAACCAGAGTTGCTGATGAAGATCAATCTCTGCTGCTATTGTCAGATGGTTGGCCCTGCTAATAGAGGAGGTGCTGCTACTGCTAACTCACGGTTGATGCAGAGGAGACTTAGCTGCTGTTGCACAGCTGAGAAGAAACACTTTTTGCTGGAAGGAGGATGCTGCTGCTGAGAGGAATTGCATGAGGATGTCGGTCACTTCTGTTGAACCGCTGAGGGGAAGAAGTGTTGGGCGCTCCTGTTTGCTGTGGAGAATTTGCTGGACATAGCTGCCGGCCTGAGGATGAGCAAGTGGAACACTGGAGGCTCACAGATCAGCTGAGCAAGAAGAATTTAACCACTGGATGCTGCTGGACTATGGAAGAGATGGTTGTCCGTGTGGTGGACGCTGCTGTTGACTACAATGAAGGGCTGGAGTAGAAACGGTCCGTTTCTACTAGGAGGAGAAGGTCTTGGGTTGTGCGAAGACAGAGAAGATGGAGGGAAGTGAGAGAGAGAGAGAGAGAGAGAGGTTCTGAAATCAGTGTATGGAGGTTTGGCTGGTGTCAAAAATAAAGAAAACAAATAGGGAGTGTGTGCTTGGCAAGTGTGGAGGGCACTATTTGTTGTTTTTTCTCTGGGAGAGGAGAGTGTGGGGTTAGGCCATTTTTGTGTGCCTTCTCTGACAGGTAATATTAATATCCATTTATAGGTATTTTTTTATTTATGAAAAATATTTTTTAAATAAGTAACCTGAAATCACTTTAATCCCTTATTTTTCTCTATGCATTTTTGGTTCTCTTACCCATATTTTTTTTTAATCTTTCTTATATTTTAAAAAAGGCAATGTTAATATCAATTCAATGAAAAAATAAACACGTTGATAACTGAACATGTTGAAATTTTTTTTTTGAATATTAAGTTTTTTTTGAAAAGACATGGAGAATTCCAAAATGATGCAAATATATCAAACCATTCTTTTTTGATTGCTTATTTTTTTTATAAATTTTCTTGATTTATTTTTTTATTAATTTTTTCTTACAACATTTTATTATATTCAATTTGTTTACCCAATCTTGGTTCTCATTTTTTTTTATTGCTATATTTTTTTTATTTTTTAAAATATTTTATTTTTGATTTATTCCTTAATTATCTTCTTTTATTTAGTTTTATATTAGATGTGGTCTTCATTATTTTGATTATTTTTTAAATACTTTTATGATTGAAAATTTTACTTCATAATTTTTTGTATGACTACCTTTTTATAAGGTGATATTGGTTTCATAAATAACTTGGAGCTGGTTTAAATTTGATCTTTTTGGTTTTTTTTATTGATTTTTTTCTTCAAATTTGTCATAGGACATTGTGTTTATTAGACCTTAGACTTTGTTATTTGTTTCATTTTTTTATTTGTGAGGTTATTTTAATCTTACATCTCATGTAGCAAATTAATCAAGTTGACTCTTTTTTTTCTTGATGTTTATTTATATTTTTTTAATTTTAGCATTTGACATTAAATTATTGGCATTTAAACTTTATGATTTTTTTTCCTTTTCTATTAGTTAACCTAAGTTAACTTGAATTTTTACAAAATTTATTTTATTTAATCTCAACCCTTTTGCTATTTTTTTAAAATATATATTATGAGTGCGAGTTGGTTAAATTAACTCATGTTAATTTAATTTTTTAAATTTTATTATTTGATATTAAATTATTAATTTTTTTAGAAGCTATCTAAATCTTATATTTTAGATGATATGTTAATTAAATTAACTTAAATTGATTTGAATTATCATCTTTTATACATTCTCATTTCCCATTTTAAAAAAATCTAGCCCGTTCTGCCTTGGACCACTAGCTGCCTTTGTAGTTTACCTTACATGGAATGTTCGCTTGATTTAACATGCGGTGACAACTTTATTCTTCTTCTTCTTATTGTTATAATTATAGTAAAACTCAAGTAATGAGTGCACATTGATCAATCCATATCTCATCACTTCAATAAAGTCGTCCTCTCCGTTGGCCAAAAAAAAGAGAAATTATCCTTGTCTGTCCAAAAGAAATCACACATGCCTCAGAGCATCAAGGGTGTTGCCGCCCACCACATCAACGTTATCGTTCAGTTCTAGGCAGATTTATCAAGCAGCTCAGCCCTATGATCCTGTAGTGCCATATGAAGCTTCTTTTCAGTAATGTATTTTCAATGCAAAGCCATCAACTAGACGATTCATTCAGCAGACACCGAACGTAATTTGTTGATATACAATATAGATTGCTTAGTCGAACAAAAAACATACAGAAATACCCAGATAATGCAAGATTTAGCTCTGTCTCTCTCTAGATATCATAGTGCTAAGCTGTGAAAGCCTAAAAAAAAATATTAATAATAAATAGAATAATATAATTAATTATGTTTTTTGTTATGCACTTTTTATTAATTAAGGGTACTATAATTAATAGTGGTTACATTAGTAATTACATAATAATAATTCAGAGAATAAATTTGTTATACACCATCTCTCTACCCTTGATGGCGATGAGAATTTTGCAAATGAAGTTTGGATCTTGCATGATCAACTCTAGACCAATATGTACATTTTTACATGCACTCTTGAATTTGGAAGCCTTTCTTGATGTAGATGAAGTTTTTAAAAAGACATCTGTCCAGTAAATGTTTGACCATTGAAGAACTCTGACCTCGTAGGGGTTGCACGTCTCCATATCTAGGGCTTGTATCATCATAAACTTCACTTTTTTCTTTAGTGGCTGTCTATTATTAGGCTACTTGAGGAAGATCTGGATGTGTAGAGTGATAGTAATGGTAAGGAATTCTCTTTGTGGTTGTATACTAAATATTTAGGCTCTTTATTAGTTTTTAGGCTCCAGCTATGCCTTGTACTGCTCTTTGTTTTGTTTGTGCTTGGATTATGCCTCATGTTCTACTACTCGAGTCTGAGCTTTGGGCGTAGACCCCTTAATCTGTCTTTCAAACTAAACATGAATACATCCCGTCTCAAGCATAAAGAAAATCTAAAAAATAGAGCGAGTGCAGGAGGTTTTGGAAATTAACATGTCTTGAGGACAGCGCAAACATATCTCAAACACACACACACACACACACATATATATAAAGGTTATCAAGAACAGCAATACAATCAAGCAGAAGCACACCACGATTGGATCTCTCTATTGTGGATGTATATATACATGCCCGCTCCAACATGCAAATAATAACTAGTTAGCTCGAGGCACATCACCCCAAACCTCCTTGCCAAACAAGATGATTTTTCTCTTTGCTTCAATCCTGAACTGTGACTCGAGGCGATGGTCATCCTCACGAAGAAGAACAGCCCTGTCACCAACTCTCAGACCATAGTCGGCAACAAATTGAAGCCAGCCTACAGAAAGCACTGGCTTGTCGTAATCTCCATTTCTCTTCCTGCAACGAATCACCCGAAGCTTACCGCTGCTGTCTTTGACTTTCAAATCAACAAAAAATCCCCCTGCGAAATCAAGATACTGTAAAGAACGAGATGGGAATGAGAACTGAAATTGGATATCAGTATATTTTAGCTCTTTGTTAAACACCTCCATTTTGATTTCTTTGGGACGTGGAAAGAGAGAGGGACAGAGAGGGTATATATATACGAGTATACTCAAGAACAGTCCAAAAATCAGTCAAAGCTTGCTAACTGTCGAAAATATATAGTAATCTATAGAATAAAAACTAAAATTGAATAAACAAATTAAATATAATAAAATGTTGTCAGAAAAAATTGAAAAATAAATAAATAAATATCAATTAAAAGAATAATAATTAAAATCAAGTTAAAAAATAAAATAAAATAAAATGATAATAGATGAAATTGAGAAAAAAAATTCAAAAATTCAAAAAAATAAATTAAAAAAAATTAAATGAAAGGTTGAGTGGGTTATGTAAACATTTTGAAAGTTTATATTTGGGAAAGTTTAGTTGTCAAGCACTAAAATCAGTAAGAGAACATGATGATTAATACCAGTGTTTGTCAAGCACTATAGTAAATATGGGTGCTTTAGATTCGGTTCACTTTTGATGGGTGCTTTACAAATATTTGTAAAGTTTGGTGTTAAAGATGGGGAGTTCCTAGCAAAGTTTGGTGTTAAAGATGTGTTAAAGCACCACAAATATTCAATCCTTTGCTAGGAACAATATAAATTGTTACTCAATATTTGTGGTGCTTTTAGACGTCTTTAACAATTTGGTGTCTGCTGCATGAATCGTCTAGTAACAATTTATATTTTTCCTAGCAAAGGATTGAATATTTGTGGCGCTTTAACACATCTTTAACACCAAACTTTGCTAGGAACTCCCCATCTTTAACACCAAACTTTACAAATATTGAGTAACAATTTATATTGTTCCTAGCAAAGGATTGAATATTTGTGGTGCTTTAACACATCTTTGAAACTATTGTTCCAAATACCTTTATGCCATAGTCCAACCACAAAGATTGTAAGGCACAAATTGGTGCCTTAACACATCCAAAAACTCGACACCAAATTAGTGCTTTTACACATCCAAATTGGTGCTTTAACACATCTTTGAAACTATAATTTATTGAATCTCTACTTCACCTATATCATGTGCACATACCTCGCCAACCACCTCTAAGTGCATCTAAAAATAAAAATAAAAAACTATAATAAAAAGAATAAAACACTTAAAAACCAGCATTAGAGATTTTTTAGTTTAAAGTCAATTATGTCATTTTATTTTATTTTTTAAATAAAAATATAAAAATGTTAAAATTATGTCATTTTCCTGTTTTTTAGAATTGCAAAAACATAATTCTATGGTTACAATAAACATAACGTATTTAGATCACAATATTTTACTACTTTCCATATTCAAAGTAGTTTATGGACAATTGTTAAGAGCCAACCCTTACCCAAAATAACTTTAGAATTTACACAATTGAAGATCGAAATACCAGCTCAGTTAGTTAATGGATACTGGATCAACAGAGCACTCATTCTGTATATTCTTTGAAACTATTTTTATGTGTCAACAGTATAAAAGGCTAGAAAATATGTAGACTCATCTTTGTATTTTTTTTAAAAATTAATTAAATTTTTTTATTTAAAATTAATATTTTTTTAATAGTAAACTCTCAGTTTGGATGTGGGATGTCCGGCAACAGATTGGCAACCTCTAGGAGGTGATCATGGAGGGACCGGTGAGGTGCAATGGAAGCACTGGCTCCTGTGGATAGTTGAAAATATCTGCACAGAAAATTAAAATCTATACCTCTCATCATTTTTTGGTTAAAATATGATATATTTCTTATAATTTTTATTTTTTTTTTAGTTTTGAGATGCAATAATGAAAATTAAATTAGTTAAAATCAATATCAAAGTTTCTCCACCTGACCTGTACCAGGTGATTCTCAAGGCTTATTTTTGCAAAAAGATCAACGCGCTTGCTCTAGCCCCTCTAGAAAACCCTCAAATCAGGCCCTATGGATATTATTTGAGTAACTTTTGTTAATTTTCAGTAACAAGTTCCGAATCCTGAATCTCTACAGAATTGATCAGGTATGAAACAACAGTACCAATGCACTTTTGGCTTTGGTTCCCAGACAACTTCGAGTTCTTGGTGACTAGGGAATATCATGACTGATTTGTGCTGTCAGGATTGAGTTCATAACGAGTTGATTAAAACATCAATTCATGTATTTATTTATTCATCTAAACTCAGCAAGCTTTGTCAATAAATGCAAGATTTGCCTATAAAAAATATTTTTATTTTTTAAAATTATTATTTTTACTTCACTTTAAATTAATTTTTTTTTATATTTTTGTATTATTTTGATGCAATGATATAAAAAATAAATTTAAAAAAATAAAAAAAAATATTATCTTAATATATTTTTAAAAATAACAATACCCTTGGATCTTGCTAACTAACCGAACCTAAGAACATTGAATCTAATCACGAAGCAGATCCAAGAGCTTTAGATCATGCTTCAATTCATATTTAAGAGTATTAAGTCTGGCTACAAAACTAGATATGATATTCTTTGGTTTGACAATCCAACGAAATTAAATAGTATTGGCTTTGACTACCCAACCAAACCCAATCATTTCTCAAACAAAATTATAATTTTAAGTGGCTGGAGATGCAATAAACAAAAGCATACATACGAATTTTTGTATAATATAAAAAAATTAAACAATTTATTTTCTCTTTAAAAAATAAATAAGAGAAAAGAACAAGAAATTAAAGAGAAAAAAATAAAATTAAAAATATCTTAAAATTAAAAAATTAAAGGAAAATGAATTAGTTATCATTATATTGATATTACTTTACAATGTACTATTTATAATGCTATTATAAAAAAATATTTTATTTAAAGATCATGATGATATAAATATATTTTATATTTTTAACTCAGCTAAAACTTTTTTATATTTAAAAATAAAATTATTATTGGCTCGTTGTGAACAAATATTATAATTATAATAATAAGAAAAAGAAGTTGTACTTTCACAAGTATTTGCCAAATACTTTTTTCAACCTTGGCCAACAAAAGGAGTCACGTGGTTAGTGGCTAGTGGTTTAAGGCAGATCAGGATAGATTTTTCTAATGTGAAATAAGAGTGTCTAAAAGATGATAACCGGGTCAAGCTAATTGATTAACATGGGATACGAAATATAAAATCGAGATAATTTGTAGAAAGAAAAGTAAAAAAAATAAAATCATAACGGTTAAGAATTGATAATATAATATTAAATAATAAAATTAAAAAAAAATAAGTTAACTTAAACTAACTTGCCACTATGATATAGATTGTTTTTTTAAAAAAAAACTAGCAAAAAAATTGAAGTTAAATATAAAAAAATATAACTAAAAAAAAGTTAATTAGATTAATTCACACTAGTTTATCCATAGAAAGAAAAGCGAGAAATCACAAAGTTTAATGATTAATAATTTAATATTAAATGATAAAATTTATATAAAAAAATAATTTCATAAAAAAAATAAAAAAAATCAACTTGAATTAACTCGTCTAATTCACTATATGAGATGTAAGATCAGGATAATCTCATAAAAAAAATAAAAAAACTCAAAACCCAATAACCTGGTGTCCAATTATAAATTTGAAATTTTTTTTAATAAAGAACCTAAAAAACTGAACTTACACCGGATTTGTACTATGAGGCCGATATTACCAGGTAGGCATGCAAAAAACCACAAAGTGAAATTTTTAATTATAAAACATGTTAAAAGTATAAAAAATAACAATTAAAAGAATAAAAATTAAAATTTAATAATAAAATAAAATAAAATGATGATGGATGGAATTGAAAAAAATCAAGAAAATAATAAAATAAAATAAAAGAAATAAAAAGAATGAAAATAAAATTTAATAATAAAAAAATAAATGAAAGAAAACACCTAGGAATGAAAATGGAAAAAATAAAAAAGTATTATAAGTAAAATAAATATCATCAAAATAATGAGTATAAAAATTTATAGAAATACAAACTAAAAGATACAATCGGTTTCTTAAAGGATTGGCATGAATTTTAGGCTAAGTGAGAGAAAAAATGCACCAAAGCTTAATCGTATTTCTGTCATATGTGCGCAACCCACTGACGGTTCTTAGTGAATCTAAAAATAACAAGAAATACTATAATAAAAAGAATAAAACACTATTGAAAGCAGCATTAGAGTTTTTTTATTTTATTTTAAAGGCAATTATGACACTTTATTGTTTTTTAAAAATGAAAATATAAAAAAGCTTCTTCTTTTTTTGCAATTTTAATGTTTTTCTTTTCTTTTAAGGCATCAACATAATTTCATTATGAAAAAAATATTGAAAAAATAAAAAAGCTCCTGAATGAAAACTATACATTTTTTTTTAGCTTTCAAGACAACAAAATCATTTAACCGTGTTAAAAAAAAGTGTTTAAATTAATTTATTTCTGATCAATCTTGTGAGACTACTGTATCTCATGGAAAATATAATTTCACCTCAATTATTGTTAGTTTTTTTTAGAATGGAAAAATCATAATTCCATTGATCTAATAAACAATGCAATGTATTTAGATCACAATATTTTATTAATTTTGGTTTTTTCATTTTGCTTTGTTGCATGGTAGTATTATTACCTTCATATGTATATGTATATGTATATGTATGTATGTATTAGAAATTTACTGGATCAACCGAACACCCCTTCTATAGTTTTTAAAACTACTTTTATCTCTCAACAATATAAAAGGCTAGAGAATGTTGAGCATTCAGCATCACGGCATAAACCAAGTGTTTCTTATCACTTCTTGTTCAACGATCCAACATGGTGCTTTCATTGAGAGAGCTCCGATTAATGGCATCCCACAATGAGTGAAGGGACCGGTGAGGTGCAATGGGAGCACTGGCTCTGGGAAAAATATAAGGGGAAGAAGTTTGTTAAATTCTTTGGTTGTATTCGAGTTATTGGTGCTTGAAATAAGCTACGATAGACATTAATAAAAATAAAAAGAAGTCTAGGGTATCTTAATGATATTTTTTGGCCAAGACTGGCTAAACGAGGGATGCATTCAATTTGGTTTAATTATTAGAATATCGAGTTGAATTATGTTTGAATAAGGGTATAATAAGTGAATTAATTACGATGATTTGGTTGTGTGGGAGTTAAAAGAAACCCTTGATTTTCATGGGTATAATTTGGCTAAATTGGACACTGTAGAAGAAGAGTAATAAATTGATATGATCAATCACCCATGTAAATATCATGAAAATGTGTTTTCACACTAAATTGTGTTGTGATGATGACAAATTATATGAAGAAAAAGAAATTGCTTGAAATCATGATATGGTTTTTAAGTTTCAAATAAAAATAAAAATAATGGAAATAAGTTAAATCCTGTAACGGCAGGGGATACTGTAGAAGCTAGACCACAATTTGAAGCAGGTGCAAGGACGTGATGAACGACAAATAGGCGTGCTACACCTTAATATTTTAATTAAATCGTTTCAAATGTTTTATCTGTAATTTTCTTTAATGTACAAGTTATGAGTAATGCATAAAAAAAAGATGAAAGAAAAAAAACATGCATTTAATTCATCATTTCAAGTTACAAATACTAAATCAACAATATTAAAAAACTTGATTATTAAGTATCTAGGTAATATCAAATGGTAAGAACTTATGATCAAATGGTTTATTTTCTCTGTGATTTCAAGTTCGAGTCCTTGATTACTCATATGATAGCCACTGAAAGTTTACAAGGTCATTAATTTTAGAGCCCGTGAGATTAGTCCTGGTGCGCGCAAGTTAACCCGGACATCCACATTAATCTATATATATATATAAATTAATTATCTATTTTAGGTTTGGAAAGCTAATAATACCAATATATTATATTTATATTGATATTTTTAAATTGGTTAGTCAATCCCGATTTGAGAGATTAATTATACCAATAAGTTAGATTGGTATTAATATTTTTTAAATTTGATTAATCATTCCTGATTTGGAAGACTAATTATATCAATAAGTTACATAAATATCAACATTTCTTAAATTTTTATTAGTCATTCTTGGTCTAAAAGATTAATAACACCGGTAGGTTATATTGGTGTAATATCCTTAATTTTTATAAATTGTTAATTATAGTCCACTATGAGTAGACACTAAAACCAAGTGATATTTTTTTGTTCTTGTATTATTAATGATTTCATTAAATCAAATCTTACCATGAAAATTTTAATTTTATCAAAATTTTAGTAAAATTTCCCCTAATTTTTAACATTTTAAAATATTGATATCCTTAATAATTAACAATTATCACAACTTAAATATATAATCCAATTATCTTGGATTATTTTCATATTCAACCTAGTTATCATAAAACTGCCTTTTCTTCTGCAAATAAATATATAACTAAGATATATAAGAAAGTAGTAAAATGAAACTCAGATATTCCTATTTAAAAGCAAAGAGTGCTATTATGCAATAATATTATTATATAGTTATAAGAATAAAATATTACATGCTATTAACATTTGAATTCAAATGCATATAAAAAAAACATTTTCAATATTATAATACATGAGAATTTGTAAAAATACCTAGTACAACCTAATTAGCTACTAATCAAAACATAAAACTAGTTTAATAAGAAACATGGTCCAGTGATCAATATAACAAATTAAGGTTATATTTATTTATTTTATTTTTTTCTTTATAGCAACATAGCATGAAGATAAACTCTTTATCCAATTGAATGCCTCAAAAGTATCTAGTTTATATAATGTTTTTATTTTTTATTATTATCATTTAATCTTTAAATAATATATCATTCTGGTTATCAGAAACCGTGATGCCTCTGACACTATTTATGCACTACTAATTTTAATTCTAGTCATCAAGTGTACTGATGTTATTAATATCACTTAGAGTGGTAATTAAATTTAACCTTTATTGTTAAATCCATTGATATCTTTAGTACCACTCAAGTTACTAGTCAAGTTCAATCCTAGTCGTTAGATTCACTAATGTCTCTAGTACCCTCAAGTAGTAGTAGTCAAATTCAATCCACTTTACTTTTATTTTTCTCTTTTTATTTTTAACATCATCCTCAACTTAGATATAAGCAAACACTTTAAGAATTTACTATCAACTAACATTCAAAAATTTAATATAAAAATATGGTGGAGAGGATAACACCTACCTAGTGGATGTTCTCATGCTATCATTCTTGATTGTTTCTCTGATTTAACAACTTTTTTTGTACCATTATGATTATGATTATGATTATTATTAGATTCTAACAATTAAAAATATTTTAATTTTATTTTCATTCAAATATTAACAAGAAAAACTTTCAAAATTACTCACACGTCCCCCCTAACAAATACACATAGACATATTTTCTTTTAGTTTCCATGTTTAAATTATCTATTAATAACAATTCCAAGCAACGTTAGAAATTTGTATAATGTTGGTTAATTTAGTCCACCCAATTCCAAATACTTTTTGGTATTTTAATTATATTTAAAGTTGTAGAGCTTTGGTTTGGGCATGATTGATCTTTCTAAAAAACTCAAATATAAGGCTACAATTTTCATGATGAAAGTGAGGTCCAGTTCTATCATTTACCTATTAAAAAGTACCCTTAACAATAGCATAACCAATAATCCCCGTAGAAATCCAGTTTGACCTTCTTTCCATTATTTATATGCAATGAGAGTTTTTTTTAACTCCAACTAAAATAAGACTAGTTTTATTTCAAATTTTTATTATTTAAATTAATTTTTAAATATCTTAAATAATTTTTTTAATAACCCTAGGTCTGACAACATATCAAACCCAATAGACTTGAGTCTAATGGCCAAGCTTAATTAATTTTCTTTATAAATCTTATTTATTTTTTATAAAAAATATATTTAAAGTACCCAGTATTTTAAGCCTAAATGCTAATTAATTTTTGTTTAAAAAAAACATTAACTATCCTTAAAATATTCTAAACATATATTATAACTAACTTTTTCATAAAAATATATTTAAACTACTCTTCAAATATCCTAAATAGAAATGATAATTAATTATTTTTTATTTTTTATTTTTTATAAAAAAATATTTATATTACCTTTAAAATATCCTAATTAATTTTTTTTAATAAATGTTTTCTATTTTTTATTAAAAAATAAGCTATCCTTGAAGTATCTTAAATAAGTTTTTTTATAATGTTTTTTTATTTAGAAAAAACATATTTAATCTACCCTTAAAGTATAATCAATAGAAATGCTAATTAATTTTTTATAATTTTATTAAATAAAAATTTAAACTACTTTTGGAGCATTGGTTTTGGCGATCAAACCAAACTCATGAACGTTCAGCCTATTAGTCAATACATATCCAAGAGTATTGAGTTTAACACTCATACTAGACCCAAGAAATTTGGATCTGGCAGCTAAGAAAACCTAAGAGAAAGAGATTTGGTAGTCATGCCTAGTTAATTGTTTTTATAAATTTTTTTATTTGTTATAAAAAAAATATAAAATACCCTTGAAGTATCCTAAATCTAAATGCCAAATGGTTTTTTATTAAAAGAAATATTTAAAGTATCATTGAAGTATCTAAAAAAATTCTAATTAATTTTTTTGATAAAAAAATCATTTAAACTACCTTTAAAGTATTCTACATAAAAATGTTAATTGATTTTTTATAAATATTTTTTATTTTTTCTAAAAAAAATATTTAAACTATCCTTAAAGTATCTTAAACATAAATCCTATTTGTGTTTTTAAAACACTTTTGTGAATGGGTTCAAAAAGTAAAACATATTCAAAACACTTTTGCAATCATTAACTTACTTTCATAAAAAAAAAGGAAAAAAAAAAAGAAGAAGAAGCACCTCAATTAAAAGGCAAGGATAGAATACACACCTTAAATTGATTAAAAAAAAGATTTTTTTCCTATATCAAATCGCTTTCTTGGTCTTTATCTCCCTCTGTTTATAGTTGTTTTGATCGTCCAACAAAATTCTATATCAAATCGCTTTCTTGGTCTTTATCTCCCTCTGTTTATAGTTGTTTTGATCGTCCAACAAAATTAATAAAGCGTAAGCTCTTATAGAGTTTTATTTTCTTTTTATTTTTTAAATAATTATTATTATTATTATTATTATTATGTAATTACTAATATAACCACTATTAATTATAACACCCTTAATTAATTAATAAAAAATGCATAATAAAAATAATAATTGATTATATAATTCTATTTATTATTACTATTTTTTTTAGGCTTTCACAGCTTAATTAGCACTACGATGTCTAGAGAGAGAGCGCGCGCTACATCTTGCAATATCTGGAGATTTCTACATGTTTTTTGTTCGATGAAGAAATTTATATTGTATATTAATGAATTACATTCGATGTCTGCAGCATGCATACCAACAAATTACATTACTGAAAAGAAGCTTCAAATGGCCCGACAGGATCATACGCTTGAGCCACTTGATAAATCAGCCTAGAACTGAACGATACTGTTGGTGTTGTGGGCGGCAACACCCTTGATGCTCCGAGGCCATGTGATTTTTTATGGACGGACAAGGACAGTTTTTTTTTTTTTTAGTTTTTTGGGCTAACGGAGAAAAGGACTTTTGTTGAAGTATAAGATATGAATTGATCAATGTGCTCTCATACTCGGGGTCAATTGTGTTTCTTAGAAATCATCTCTCCCCATCTCGGATCCTTGAGATTCATGTAACCCCACCTAGGCATAGTAGAGTATTGGATCGTGCCATACAGTCCAATATTACTTGCTAGTTTTTAGGCTCGAACTATGCCTCGTGCTCTTTGTCTTGTGCTTGGACCGTGCCTCATGTTCGGTCACTCGAGTCTGAGCACTGAGCACAGCCCTCTCAATCTGTCAATCAAACTAAACATGAATCTCTCTCGTCTCATGCATAAAGAAAATCTAAAAATGGATTGAGTGTAGGAATTTTTTTCTTTTCTATTTTTGGAAACATGATCTGAGGACTGCGCAAATATATATATATATATAAAAAAGTAATCAAGAACAGCAATACAATTATTTAATTAGCTAGAACGATGGTAATTAATTATCATCAGAAACAATCAAGCAGAAGCACATACATAGCATGAATTTAAAGAAGCACACCACGCTTGGATCTTTCTCTTGTGCATATATATATATACACACACATGCAAATCATAACTAGTTAGCTCGAGGCACATCACCCCAAGCCTCCTCGCCAAACAAGGTGATTTTTCTCTTTGCTTCGATCCTGAACTGTGACCCGAGGCGATGGTCATCCTCACGTAGAAGAACAACCATGTCACCAACTCTCAGTCCATAGTCGGCAATAAATTGAAGCCAGCCTTTAGAAAGCCATGGCTTGTTGTAATCTCCATCCCTCTTCCTGCAACGAATCACCCGAAGCATACCGCTGCTGTCTTTGACTTTCAAATCAACAAAAAATTCTCCCGCGAAATCTAGATACTGCAAGGAACGAGATGGGAAAGAGAATCGAACTTGGATATCAGTATCTTTTAGCTCTTTGTTAAAGAGCTCCATTTTGATTTCTTTTGGGTTGTGAAAAGAGAGAGAGAGTGAGCGATTATGTATAAGCAATCAGCTTGATTGATAATTGCAGTGATCAGCTTCTAAATTTATAGGGAAAAAAAAGTCTAGTGCATGTTGTTCTCTGAGGTGATGGTAGAAAGACATCGAACGAAGATTTAAAAAATCGTGTCCGGTTCATCGATTTCGTGTGGCATTCGGAGGGTGCTTGAATAAGTAGTAGGTTTTTTTTTTAAAAGAAAGTATATTTTTATATTTTTTTTGTTTAAAAAGTATTTTGCCTTTAACAAAAACTCACCGTACCTCCAAACCAAACACCTTTAGAATATATTTAGCATTTAGCAGTATGGTAGGATTGCTTTTCAAATAATTTTTCATGTTGAAATGCATGTTAATAATATTTTTTTATTTTTTTAAAATTATTTTTAGCATCAACACATTAAAATGATGCAAAATATACAAACTATATTAAATTTTAATAAAAATAAAAAATAAATTTTTTTTAAAACCCAGGTTCAACTATGTTATTAAACGTACCTTAATAATATAGATGGTCTACTTTTCACGGAGGACAAGAGAACAGAAGCGATTATGCTTTTTGAGAGACCAAATGAGCCGGAACGTAAGCAGCTGACATTGACAGTCGATCGTAAACTCGTTTTAACTCGCGAAAACTAACCACTTGACAAAGTTAGTTCTTCATCTTGCACGCCCGCTCCAATTACACAGAAAGTACTCGCAATGCACCTCTACCTAGTTTTTAATTAGTTCTTAAGTCAAACTCAAAAATCATGGAAATGGCTTTTTGTCTGGCAACTTTTAGATGTTTTGTGGACATGTAAGGCATTTTAATTCTAATTAAAAAATTATATATTAAAATAATACTTCATTTAAAAAAATAAGTAATAAATTAATTAAATTTAATATAAATGTTACATCAAAAACTTAACTGTAAAGTCAAAGAAAATAAAATACACTACAAGTTTAAGATCTGATCCAATTATTAAAATATCAAAATTTAAAAATCAACTTTGTAGTAATCTCTTCACATTATAAACATCTTCCAAACTATTTGAAATTTAATATATAAGTAAATAGTTGGTGAGTGTTATACATTCATTAATAACAATTTATTTCTCTAGTTGGATTAAATATATCAAAACTTATTAATACATATAGTTTAAAATAATTTATTATACCTAAATAATAGTACTTTTAAATATTCAAAATTCCAAAACCACACTTATATAAATTATTAATAAACTTAAATAATTCAAATCAATCATTTTGAACACAAGTTTGGTTTGCACATTTATATTCAAGGTCAAATTATAATTAGGTATCGGGTTTCTTGAAACACATATAATAGAAATGATAAATTTAATATTTTTTTTTGAGAATCCTGAGGATCTTATTAGATAAATATATAAGGTTGTTTATCGTTTTTACAAAGATTACATGAAGATTATTTGTTCCTTTTGGCTTTAAAAAATTATTTCAAGGTTGAGTTAAGCAAACAAGAAGTCATTTTATTGTTTGACCTCTAATATAATTCACATGAATCACTAATAAAAAAATCTTCTAAATCCTTTTATGAAAGAGTAATTGCTATATCTTTAAATGCTAAGTTTTTTCTTTTATGTTTTAAATATTTTTATACAGTATTATACTCACATAAAATAAGAGGCACGACTTTCTATTTACAGGGAAATCTAATTAAAAACCCTATAAATAACAAAACATTAATTTTTTCTTTAAATAATATCACACATATTATTTTAATAAAATTTTATAAATTTATTCAATCAAGTCCCTACTTCATTTTTCTAAGTCTAGAATTTAATTCCTTGTATAAATTATATTTTGGTCCTTAATTTCTAAAACTTATTCACAATTAAGTTACACTTGATTAATTATTCTATTTTAATTTCTAACCAATGGTTCTTATATGTGTAACCTAATAGATTTTTTAATCAGTTTGTCCAAATATAAATCACAATAATAAATAAAATAAGATTAAATTAATTAATTTATTATCAATTCAATAATTGATTGATTTATATTTGAAAATCAAGTACAATGCCTAATAGCTTATCATCATTCCTTAAATATTAGAATAGTTATAAGTGGTTTAACTTAACCTTTCAATTACCATTTTTTTAGTATAATTATTATTTATTCATTAATAATATTTTGATTTAGATATTATAGTAGGAAATGTGTCTACTCTATCAAAACATGTTTATTCTCAGGAGCATATATAGTCATTAATTCTTTGAATAATTTAGATTTGAAAATTTTTTCAAATCTCATTCCACCTTACATAATGATTTACAATCAATACTATTTGAGAAGAAATTAAATATTTTTTTAAATTCATTTAGGGTGATGAATTATCTCTTGATTATTTAAATACCTTCATAAAGTTAATGTTATGCCCAATATTTTCTTATTTTTTACCCTTGATTAGGACAACATATAATAGGATAACTTAATAATCTTAAATCTAAAGATTACTTAAACATTATTATGTGAGTCTTTTAATAGATACAAATAATCTTTACGTATAAGATTTTTATAAGGGCTAGTGTAGTGTATATGTCATCCAACAAATACCTATATATTAGTTTTAGCTATCTCGTAAGCCTTAGCTCATGAGAACAATTTGTTTTATATAAAAAAACATAATATGTATCAATTTCAAGTATTAGGTTCATTAATAAAATATTTGATGAATATTAAAAATAAATAAATTTTTATTAATAAATTAAGTATATTTATATTAACAAAGTTAATATTACGTGTAACCAACCAATTACCTATAAGGCATATATATATTAACACAAAAGACTATAGTTACTTTAACTATGATAACAATGAGTTATATTTTATTCTAAGACTAGATATCAAATTCTAAATAGACATGTCTATAAATATTAATGTTAAACCCTCAAATATCAGGTCTAAAACATTGTCAATCAAAGTCAAATTGATATTTAATTGATGAATGAGTTGAAAAAAATAAAATATATTCAAAAAAAATTCGAATCATAAATTTACTTTCACAAAAAAATCTATTATTATTTACAAATCATTTATCATGTTGACCTATCTAATTTAAAAGAAAAAAACTTATGTAGTACATAAATATATATTTTTTAAGTCAAAATAATTAACCAAAAAAATAAACAATTACTTACCTGATATAAAAATTCAAGATTAGCCATATAAATAACTAAGCACTACAAATAACCTAGCAATAATAATAACCATAAATTATATACTCATTAATATTCAATGTACTGCATGAGTTTCTTTTTAATTTCTAGTTTAACTAAAGCTTATATATATTATCAGTTTAAATGATTCTAAAATTTTATTTAAAAATCATTTAAAACTATTTTGTTATAACACCTTGTTTTACTAATAAAAATATTTATCAAATCATAAAAATCATGATATATGATAACTAGATATTATTTCGATAATAACATTCAGTGAAAGACCAGATTCTCATGGCCTAAAGTTACAAACTCATTATTTTTTTTATCAATTTTTTAATTTTATTATTATTTAAAACTAATCTACAATAAATTTATAAAATCATTTCCAATGACACTTACTAATCTAAAACTTCATATGCATAACATTCACTTCTTAAAGGTGATTAAAATTCAAATATTATAAAATCTGAAATTCTTAAACCTTTCTTAATAAACCTAATATGCTTGGAAAAACTTAATGAAAATGTTAGGGTAGAGAACATACACCTTAAATTGATAAAAAAAAATGATTTTTCTCTATATCAAATCCCTTTCTTTATCTTTATCTCGCTCACTCTGTTGGTATATGTTTTGATCACAAAATAAAGTGTAAGCTACTCTAAAGTTTTATTTTCTTTTTATTCTCTAAATTAATATTATTATGTAATTACTAATATAACACTATTTTTTTATTATAATACCCTTAATTAATAAAAATTGCATAATAAAAAACATAATTGATTATATTATTGTATTTATCATTACTATTTTTCTAGGCTTTCACAGCTTAGCACTACGATATCTAGAGAGAGAGAGAGCTACAACTTGCAATATTTGGAGATTTCTGCATGTTTTGTATTCGATTAAGCAATCTATATTGTAAACCAACGAATAACGTTCGATGTCTGCATCAAGAATCGTTTAGTTGATCGCTTTGACATCGAAGATGCATTACTAAGAAGAAGCTTCAAGTGGCCCTACTAAGGCCAAGTGATGAATCGGCCTAAAACTGGGCGATACCATTGGTGTGGCGGGAGGTAGCACCGACGCTCCGAGGCCATTCGATTTCTTTTGGACAAACAAGGATATTCTTTTTTCTTTTTTAGTTTTTTTTGGCCGACGGAGAAAAGGTCTTTGTTGACGGGATAAGATACGGATTGATCAATGTGCACTCATTACTCGAGTTTTACTATGATTACAATAATAATAAGAAGAAAGATGTACTTTTACAGCTTTTTGCCAGAAACTTTTTTCGGCCTCTATACTCGGCTGACAAGAGGAGTCACCGCATGTTAATTTGATTAATATGTAATTTTAAATATAAGATTGAGATAGGAAAAAATTAAAAAAAAATGTAAAGTTTAATAATTTAATATTAAATGATGAAATTAAAAAAATTAAATTAATTTTAATTAATTTAGCTAACTTGCCACTCATGATATAAATTTAAATAATAAAAAAAAGAACCTAACAAAACTATTGAAGTTACATAAAAAAAATGCTTAAAAAACTCGAGTTAACTTAACTAACTCACATAAAGGTTAACCTCTAGAAAAAAAAAGTCACAAAACTCGATGACTAATAATTTAATTTTAAATGATAAAATTAAAAAAAATAATTTCATAAAAAAACATAAAAAGAGAGAGTTAACTCGGGTTAATTCAATTAACCCGCTACATGGAATGCAAGATCAGGATAGTCTAACAAAAAAATGTAACAAATAAAAAACCTTAAGACCTAATAACCTAGTGTTCAATGATGAATTAAAAAAATCAATTTTTAATAAAATATCTAAAAATTTTGAATTCAAACCGAGTCCACGTTATGAAACTGGGATTACCCTATAAAAAGATAGGTATGCAAAAAATCATGAAGTAAAATTTTTAATCATAAAAAATAGTAAAAGCAAAAACAAAATAGCAATTAAAATATTGAGGACCAAAATTAGGTAAACAAATAAAATAAAATAAAATGCAATAGGAAAAAATTGAAAAAACAAGAAAATCAAGAAAATGATAAGGAAATAGCAATAGAAAAATAATGACCAAAATCGGATAAAAAAATAAAAAAATAATGATGGATGAAATTGAAAAAAAAACAAAAAAAAAGAATAAAAAGAATGAGAACTAAATTTAATGAAAAACTTTAAATGAAAAAAAAATGCCTAGAGATAGAAATGAAAAAAATAAAAAAGAATTAAAAATAAAAACAAATAGAAATCAAAAAAATAAAAGTAAAAATTGATAAAAATACAAATTAGAAGATACAATCGATTTTTAAAATACTGATATGAATTTCTAAGCCAAGTGAAAAAAAAAAGAAAGAGAAAAAAAAATTCATTGGAGCCCAACCACACTAAGGCATAATATTGAGAATGATCATTTAATGAGCAATTTAATAAGAGATCTCGAATACGTGCACGCAATCCACCAACAATCACTAGATAAACCTAAAAATAACAAAAAAAAAACCTATAATTAAAATAATAAAATGCCTTAGTTTTTTTTTATTTCAAAGGCAATTGTGTCACTTAACTATTTAAAAAAAATAAAAGTATAAAAATGATGTTTTATGTTTTTTCTTTCTTTTAAAAGGATAAACATAATTTTACTATGCAAAAAATATTGAAAAGATAAAAAAGCTCCTAATGAAAACTATACATTTTTCTTGTTCATTTCAAGGCAACAAAATCATTTAATTGTGCTAAAAAAATATGTATGTGAATCAATCTTGTATTGCTTGATGTATCTCATAGAAAAAAATAATTTCACCCCTATTGCAAGATTTGTTAGTTTTTATTAGAATTGCAAAAACATAATTTTATTGTTCCAATGAAGAATACAATGTATCTAGATCACAATATTTTACCGATAGCTTTGAACTCTCTTTTTTTTTTGGGTAAAAACCATATTCAAAGTGGTATATAGACAATTGTTGTTGGTCAGTCATTACCCAAACACAAAATAATTTTATTACACAATTGAAATATCAGCTCAGTTAGTTATTGGGTATTTTAGGCTCAAACTCACATGCATCTTTAAAGAAAATATGGAAAATTACATTAAATCTCCTATAATTTATTTGGTTTTTTTCATTTTGCTTTAATTGCTTGAAAAATTTTACTTTACATCAACTGAACACTTAAACTGAATCAACAGAACAACCGTTCTGTATTTTGGGGATGTCCGGAAACAGATTGGCAACCTCTAGGAGGTGATCATGAAGGGACTGGGGAGGTGCAATCGGCTCTGGCCAAGAGCATTCTCCCCAGAAATCTCCTCTAGCCTGCCTGGATGTAGTGATCTGGGAGTCAGGCGGATCAGGCTGGGAACAGAATAAAACTGCGTGGAAGATTAGTACACATAGAATACACAAACCTTGAGTCCAGGACTGCAGTCTAAGCTCAAGTCAGGTGACACAGAAATCTCCTCTGGCCTCGCAAAATTATTTTGATC
This sequence comes from Populus ilicifolia, assembly GCA_015708895.1. Lineage (NCBI taxonomy): Eukaryota > Viridiplantae > Streptophyta > Magnoliopsida > Malpighiales > Salicaceae > Populus > Populus ilicifolia. The sequence goes on along the minus strand of SRLM01000408.1, from coordinate 1,465,351 downwards.
AACAGTAGGAGTTCCAGGCGGAGACCTAGAAAGTCCTGGTTGAGGTGTGCGACCCATCACTATTTGGTACATATCAAAAAGTGGAGATCATGGTTTGAAGCCAGATGACAAGGTTGCATTGCGTAGTGCTTGCCCAAAATAGATCAGTCAGGGCAACCATGAGGAGATTTAAACAGGAAAGTGCCACTGACACAGCAAGAATTATAAATATAGAAGAAACACTCTCAGATCCTCCATGACCCCTATTTACCTTTTCAACTTGTGAACTCTGCAATCTCTGAGGATACACTGCTTACAAAAACTTAGTGCCAATGCACTTGTGGCTTTTGTTCCTAGACAACTTCGAATTGTTGGTGCCTCGGGAGTATCATGACTGGTTTGTGCTGACAGGATTGAGTTCATAACGAGTTAAAACATCTATTTATGTATTTATTTATTCATTTAAACTCAGCAAGCTTTGTCATTAAATGCAAGATTTGCCAACGGAAACACAACTTAAGTCGAATAAGCCTGTTTGTGACGTACGTTCAGATGCACGTGTTGTGTTCCATTGGATGTTTTGACTCGCAATTTACTGTTACACATATGGAGTTTCTCGACTTCCCTCCGAGCGCTCTCTGTTTTCATTTCCTTGTAGCAAAGACGTTGCCACATTGTACATTTCTTGAACTTCCTTGAACGTGAGCATTTCATAATGGATCTCTAGTCCAGGTGTCTAAAGCATTTTTTTGGTCTCCGTAAATTCACCCTTTTGCAATTGATCAATAGGAGCTGTGATGCTTTCACTTTATACATGTTGAAGAGTTTGCTTTGCGTATGAATATAGGTCGCCATGAATATGAGTGGAGTATTGCTTACAGCTTGATCTCTGTATGGACACATAATTTGCAATTGCGTAGTAATATAATTTTGTTAATCTCGAAAAATTTCCTTCACAGGGAGAAGGGTGCTTAAACACAGGAGTTTTTGGAAACAGAAAGAGCTCGTCTTGCAGACTGTCGTTCCCATGGAGTCCCGTTATTAACCTTGGGGTTAACGGATGACCCTAGGTTAAGCCGACTTTAATAATATTAGTTTTAGATTATCAATTATGTAAAGAATTGGAAAATATATAAAAAAGAAGGGAATAGAACTGGCTTTTTTTCAAGATTCCCATAGATGACATTATTGACGATGTTTCAAGAAAATCCTGATGGTTCATGGTATTTTAAAAACCTCCCCTATTTAAAAGCCATAACACAAAATTCATATTTTACAATGAGATTATATCTTTTCTATTCCCAACTCTAGGTTGGATCATGCCACGTCCGTGCCCATCTCCACATTAAAATCCCAACAGCTGAATCCGAAAACACCTGAGTTTAGTGTATAATTAAAGTCACTTTTATTGGATTCAATGTATCAGCTGAAGCCATCTCCACTTGGGTTTAGTCTTTCTCTGACCCAACAACATCTGAGTTCAACATACAACTAAATCTATTTTCTCTTATATGTATAGCATACAAGCTAAAAAGTAATATGATTCTAGGCCTGTCCGCACTTAACTCCGTGTTGGGGTTAGCCTACAGCTAAATCCAACCATACTTAGATTTAGCATATCAATTGAATTCATCCCCCACTTTAAGTTGGGTTATGGTAAGTCTGTGTTCGTACTTAACTTCACCTTGGATTGTGTCGCGCTCACGCCCAACTCCATGTTAAGTTATGCCATGTTCAAGCACAATTTCATATTGGATCCTGATGCGTTCGCATCCAACTATAATTCGACATGTCCAAGCTCAACTCTAGGTTGAGTCATATCACATCCGTGCCCAATTTTAGTTGTACCAGGCTGCATCCTCACCTATAGGGTCATGCCATGTTCACACCCAACTTCACTTTCACTTGGGTTCAACATATTAGCTAAATCCAAATACACCTGGGTTTAGTGTACAACTGAACTTATCTCTTTTTTAGTTTAGCATATCAGCTAAACCCAAATACACTTGGATTTAATACATAACTGAATCCATCTCCTCTTGAGTTTAGCCTACAGCTCAACCTAATAATACCTAGGTTTTGTGTAGAGTTATACTTGTCTTCTCTTAGGTTTAGTCTTTCACTAAACCCAGCTCCTCCTAAGTGTAGCATACAAGTTAAAAAGTAACCTTATTCTAAGCCTCCCTGTTCTAGGCTAATGATTATAATACTTATCATATCAATGTTTATATTAATGAAATGTGATAACACAAATAATAGAATAATATTATTTTACTATTATAAAATTACATCTCCACCCCTCACATATAGTATGAAACAAGTCAAGTTATGTAATATATAAGGAAACTTGAGTACACAAAAAAAAGATTTGAAACCTTATGCTCTTAAACATAGACACATTCCTTCTCTTATTCCCTTACATCTACATCTTCTTCTATATCATTATAAAAACTTATTAATATATTCATTAAAATCTTTTTATTAAACAAAATGCCTCATAGTAACTTGATAGAGTTATCCAACAACACCCTTAACGATCTCTAAAAGACTTTGTGCAAGTATTCATTCAAGAGAAAATTTACAACTCTTAAAGATTTTGATTGAAGAGGAAGCCGATATAATTTGAGAAGAAAAGTAGTAAAACATATTATGAATAATCTACAAGGATCTTAAAGAATAATTTTTTTCAGAATATTTCCTGTGATTTTTATAGCCTCATCAACCCTAAAAGATTATTCTTTTCAAAGTTAGTAATGGTCTTGGATGGTAAAAATTGATTGATATGTAGATAATAGTTGGAAATTATAAAAGCACGTAAAAGAACTCTTTTATTGGATTTAAAGGATCTAATGTTTAAGTTAGTATATTTAGGAGTGTAATTGTGATTATTTTTAAAATATTTTTTATTAAAAAAATATATCAATAATTTTTTTATTTAAAAAAAATGTGAAGCAAGCTAAGATGGTAGGAGAAATGGAACTTCAGAAGTTGTGGTGTGTGTTTGAGTATGTATTGTCATTTATGTTTGTAGAAAGTAATGAAGTTATAAACGAGATAAGAATACAGGGGGGGGGGTAGAATTGTACTTTTGCTTACCTCAGGCTTCAGGGATGTATCATAAACCACTCTAACTTGCATGAAGACAAAGGTAAAACGATGAAAAGGTAATCCACCAGGCATAAACTCATCTAACCGTTGTTTCACAGGTCCACTTATTACAAAAATAAAAATAAAAATTTAGAGTATTTAATATTGAATAGCAATTGAACAGCGTAAGTGGGATACCTTTGAGGTCGAGCTTCACATGTTCGGCATTTGGTGTATACGGAATATGTATGTCTGGATGCTCCGCCTCATTGCCTTCGAGTAGGTCTCGGATCGATTATAAAGTTCGAAGTTTGTGGCCCAGCAGGATCAATTGTGTTTCTTGGAAGTCAACTCTCCCCATCTCAGATCCTTCAGATTCATGGAACCCCACCTAGGTATAGTAGAGTATTGTGCCATACAGTCTCACCTAGGTCCAGGCAGCTTGGTGACCCGGGGAGAAGACCCTGGCTTGTTAGTTTCTGGCAGGGCGGAGCTAGGTTTATTTTATAGGGAGGTTAAAATTAATATAACAATATATATTATTAAAAGGTTTATTTATTTAAATAATAAAAATTTTAACAGCAGGGGACTGGGCGCTGCTTGCCACCCCCTAGTTCTGCCCCTATGATGCCTCATGCTCTCTGTCTTGTGCTTGTACCCTTTGAAACTTGGTTGGGTCCGTCAGTTAATCTAGTATTTAGTTGATTTAAGATTGAAATGAAATCAAATTTTAAAAAATAAAAAAAATAAAAAATCCAGTTAATCTAGTATTTAGTTGATTTAAGATTGGAATCAAATCAAATTTAAAAAAATAAAAATCCAATTAATCTAGTATCTAGTTGATTTAAGATTGAAATCAAATCAAATTAAAATAAAATAAAAATCCAGGTAATTAGACAGATTGATTTAATTTAAAATCCGAGTTAACTATTTATTTATTTTTATCTCAAACAGCAGATTTATAAAACAAAAATTTAAAGTTGATTCAATGACCCTATTAAAATATAATGACCCACACAAAACCCATAACCTGAGCCGGATTGACCACCACTCAGGTTAGACTATGCGTCACGTTCTGCCACTCGAGTGTGAGCTTTGGGCGTAGACCCCTCATTCTTTCAATTAAACTAAACATAAATCTGTCCCGTCTTGAGCATAAAGAAAATCTAAAAATGGAGTTAAGTGCAGGAGTGTTTTCTTTTCTATTTTTGAAAGCATATATATATATTAAAAGAAATCAAGAACAGCAATACAATCATTTAATTAGCTAGACCGATGCTAATTAATTATCACTATAAACAAACAGAAGCACATATATATCCTTAATTTAAAGAAGCACACCACGCTTGGATCTCTCTCTCTCTCTCTTGCGCGCGCGCGCACATATATATACAAGCAGATGATAACTAGTTAGCTCGAGGCACATCACCCCAAGCCTCCTCACCAAACAAGGTGATTTTTCTCTTTGCTTCAATCCTGAACTGTGACCCGAGGCGATGGTCATCCTCCTGAAGAAGAAGAACCATGTCACCAACTCTCAGTCCATAGTCGGCAACAAATTGAAGCCAGCCTTTAGAAAGCCATGGCTTGTTGTAATCTCCATCTCTCTTCCTGCAACGAATCACCCGAAGCATACCGCTGCTGTCTTTGACTTTCAAATCAACAAAAAATTCTCCCGCGAAATCTAGATACTGCAAGGAACGAGATGGGAATGAGAATCGAACTTGGATATCAGTATCTTTTAGCTCTTTGTTAAATAGCTCCATTTTGATTTCTTTTGGGTTGTGAAAAGAGGGAGAGAGCGAGATTATGTATACGCAATCAGCTTGATTGATAAATGCAGTGATGACCAGCTTCTGAATTTATAGGAAAAAAGCCTAGTGCATGAGCTAAAGACGTCGAATGAAGATTCAGGTTCTTTTTTCGCCGATTGTGGCATTATTTTTTTAATGGGGTATTATTTTAAATATAATTTTTTAACGAGAATCGAAAAGCTGTAAAATAAAAAACTATTTTCCTGATTTTGAGTTGGACTCATATGAACCAGTTTGAGTATTTTCGGTGTACCTGCCTACTTGGAGCGGCCGGTGTGCAAATTATAAAGTGCCTGGTTTTCGCAAGATAGAACGATCGACTGTCAATGTCAGCTGCTCACGTCCAGCTCATTTGGTCTTTCAAAAAGCATAATCGCATCTGTTCTCATCAGCTTCTGAATTAATAGAAATTCCGGTGCATGCTGCTCATGACTTTTGCTGTGTTGACGGTAAAAAGACATTGTTTCTAATTTCTAGTTTAACCAAAATTTAAATGTCTTTAGAAGTTTAGATGGTAGTAAAATTTTATTAAAAAATTATTCAATACCAGAGCCATGCATTTTATTACAATACCTTGTTTTACTTATAAAATATTTATTTTTTAATAATTAAATACCAAAAGATAATTATGTAAAGCATACATTACCATAATCTTTATATTTACCAACTGAATTTCCTGTCGGTATTTGTATTATCATTTTATTGATAATTAATTTACTAATTAAATCACCGATAAAAATAAATCCGTCAATAAATCTTTTGTTGGTAATTTTTTGTCTGTCAATTAAGTCTTTTAGTAATAAAAAATTATTATTACTAATAGATTTATTGATAGAAAAGACATGCAAAAAAATTATCCGTTTTATTTTGTCAGTATTTTCTTCGAAAAAAATACCGTATGTAATTTTACTGGTAATTATTTAAAAATAAATTCATTTTAAAAAACTATAAAATAATTAAATTAATATAAATCAACACTCTATAATACTCAAAACACTTGGAAAAAATCATATGAAAAAAATCCTACAACAATATCCATACAGATATTAAAAAAAACAATTAAAAATAAAATAAAAAATATAGTGAAAAAACACAAAAAATAAGAAAAAAAATATTAGCTTAATGTGATTGCAAGTGAAGCTAAGAAGAAATAAAAAAAAATTACTAATTATAATTCTTAATCCATAACTTTAATTTGGTTAAATGACTTATCAAATCATATAAATCATGACATAAGATAATTAAATATCATTCCAACTATAACACTTGGTGAAAGACAGGTTTCTTATAGCCTAAAGTTACCAACTCATCATCTTTCTTTTTTTTAATTTCATTATTACTTCAAACTAATACATCATAGATTTATAAAATCACTTCCAGTAACACTTATCAATCTAAAACTCCATATGCATAACACTCTTTAAAAATGATTAAAATTCAAACATTATAAAAACTCAAATTCTTAAACCTTTTTCAATAAACTTAAGATGCGTGCAATAACTCAATTAAATTGTAAGGATAGAGAACATGCACCTTGAATTGATAAAAAAAAATAAAGATGTTTTATTTTCTTTTTATTCTTGAAATTATTATTATTATGTAATTACTAATATAACCATTATTAATTATTATATCCTTAATTAATAAAAAAAAATGCATAACAAAACATAATTGATTATATTATTCTATTTTTTTATGCTTTCACAGCTTAACACTACAATGTCTAGAGAGAGAGAGCTACATCTTGCAAAATCTGAAGATTTCTGCATGTTTTTTTTTTATTAAACAATCTATATTATATACCAACAAATTACGTTCTACGCCTGTAGAGCATGAATTGTCTAGTTGATGGCTTTGGCATTACTGAAAAGAAGCCTCAAATGGCCCGATAGGATCATAAGCTTGAGCTGCTAGAACTGGACGATACCGTTGGTGTGGCGGGCGGTAACACCCTTGATGCTCCGACTGAGGCCATACGATTTCTTTTGGATAGACAAAGACAGTTTTTTTTTCGTTTTTTTTAGGTTTTTTGGCCACTGGAGAATAAGACTCTGTTGAACGGATAAGATATGAAGTGATCAATGGGTACTCATTATTCGAGTTTTACCATGATTAGAATAATACTAGGAAGAAGACAGTAGCGTTTGCAACTTTTTGCCAAATACTTTTTTTAGCTCAGCCGGCAAGAGAATTATAATTATCATTATAATTATAAGAAGAAGAAAGCAGTGTCACCGCTTGCGCAATCAAGCGAAGTTTCCATGTGGTGGGTGGCTGGTCGTCCAAGCCTGACCGGGCTAGATTTTTCTTAAAGTGAAATAGAATGTATATATGAGAGAAGATACGTGTGTCAAATCACCTTAATTTAATTAATATATAATTTGTGATATAAAATTAAAATAACCCGTAAAAAATGAAAAACAAACGCCACCCATGATATTGATTTTCTTAAAAAATAACAAGTTGAATAAATCTAAGTTAAATTGGCTAATTCGCAATTTGGTTAACTCATAAAAAATAAAAAATCACAAAATTTAAATATTAATAATTTAATATTAAATAATAAAATTAAAAATATTATTCATATTAACCCCACTAACCCATCATACAAGTTGAAGATTTAGTAATTTAAAAAAATATATTTAACAAAAAAACTTAAAAAACTGAATTTAAATTGGGTTGGAATAATGAGACACCTGGTACCAGCATTAGAGTTTTTTAAAGTTTTTAATTTTAACGACAATTATGTTCCTTTACTGTTTATATATATGGGGGGGCGCCGTTTTGTGTAAAGACCGGCTCATTTAGTTATTATCTTAAGCTCAATACTCGCATGCTTCTTTAAGGAAATAAATGAAAATAATATTGAACTCCTATAATTTAGTTGGTTTTTTCATTTTGCTTTAATTGCTTGAAATTTTTGACTTTACATCAGAACACCCATCAAATCAACTAAAATGATATTATTAAATTCATATATAATATATTAAAAATTTACTGAATCAACGGAACACCCATCCCATATTCTTTAAGACTACTTTCATCTGTCAACGATATAAAAGGCTAGCGAATGTTGAGCATTCAGCAGCACGACATAAACTACGTGTTTCCTATCACTTCTTGGTCAACAGTATAAACTTTCTTCTTCTTCTTTTGTTAAAATCTAATATATTTCTTATAATTTTTTCTTTTCTAGTTTTTTAGTTTCGAGATACAAAAATGGAAATTAAATTAATTAAAATCAATAGCAAAGCTTCTCTATCTGCCCTGGACTTGGTTAAGCAGCATTGTCAAGCAGACCACTTGATATTGCAATTAGCATATATAATGTAGTAGGGTTAGAAGAATGTGAAGGTTTTGATTAGCTAAATAAGGATGTTATAGTTAAATAAGGATATACCACCAATTACTCCACTTGCTTGTCTTTCAGAAAATATCACTGCTCCGTCTTTCAGGATTCCACTGTACTGCATCCAAGATCAGAACGAGCTTGCCGGCGGTTCCGGATTCTAGGAGGAGAACCGAGACACCTCACTCAAGAGAGAGCCCGTGCCTTCGTTCGGGTAGGTGAATTTCTAGCCTTGCACCGACCATCAAATGGACCATGGAAACGGCAACTGCCTGAAAGTGCTTCTATTCACCGAGTTTGGATAAGCAAACTCAGCCTCCCAGCGTCTCGGCTTTTTTCGGTGAATCTCGAGGTCTTTCAAATCATGTTATAGTTAAATGAGGATATGCCACCAATTAATTATTTGGGTAGTGTAATATATATATGGACCAGCAGGATAGAGTTATGCTCAAGAAAAGGCTGATGATATCAGACCAACAACCGACTATTAGATCGAACCAGGTATTTTCAATTAATTCCCGAGGCCTATTTTCGCAAAGAGATTAACATGCTTGCTCTAGCCCTCTCTAGAAAACCCCCAAATCATGCCCTATGGATGCTATTTCAATTATTTTTGTTATTTTTCAATGATTTTTCTGAATTTATTATTATTATTATATTTTATGTTTTTTTTTTTAGGGATTATAATTTTTCTTCCTTGTTAAAATCGGTTTTAGATCTATTTGAAGGCTTATAAACCTCTAAGACAGACAGAAATGCTTATTAGATTTTGTATTTCAGAAATAAATCTAGGAATTAGGTTTTTGTGTGCAACCTGTTCGGTCAAAACTCTATCTTTCTTGCCTCCTGTCTTGGTTATTGTGCTTCATTTCTTGTAATCGTTTGGCAGCTTCTGGGCAAAGTCCTGGTTGTAGTGATCTGGGAGTCAAGCCGATCAAGCTGAGAACAGAATAAAACGATTAGTACACATAGAATGAATGCACAAGCCTTAAGTCCAGGAATGCAGTCTAAGCTCAAGCCAGACGACAAGGTTGCATAGCGAAGTGCTTGCCCAAAATACACCAGTTAGGGGTGGGGCAACCAAGAGAAGATTTAAACAGGAAAGTGCCACTGACACAGCAAGAATTATAAATATAGAAACTCTCAGATCCTCCATGACCCCTTTTAACCTTTTCAACTTGTGAACTCTGCAATCTCTGAGGATACACTGCTTACAAATTCTTAGTGCCAATGCACTTGTGGCTTTGGTCCTAGACAACTTCGAGTTCTTGGTGACTCGGGAGTATCATGACTGGTTTGTGCTGTCAAGATTGAGTACATAACGAGTTAAAACATCAATTTATGTATTTATTTTTTTCATTTAAACTCAGCAAGCTTTGTCAATAAATGCAATATTTGCCTATGGAAACACAAATTAAGTCAAACAAGCCTGTTTGTGACGTACGCTCAGATGCATGTGTTGTGATTGGATGTTAAGAACGAGGCTATTCTCTTACCATTCACCCTTGAGAGAGAGTTATGATGTCCTGGCTCGCAATTTACTGTTACTCATCTGTAGTTTCTCGACTTCCCTCAGAGCTCTCTCTGTTTTCATTTCTGAACTTCCATGAACGTGAGCATTTCATAATGGATCTCTAGTTCATGTGTCTAAAGCATTTTAATTTTTTTTTGCTCTACGTAAATTCACACTTTTGCAGTTGATCAATAGGGGCTGTAAAACCGCTTTGCGTATGAATATAGGTCGCCGTGAATGCAAGCGGAGTGCTGCCTACAGCTTTATCTTTGCGTGGACACATAATTTGCAATTGCATAGTGATGTAATTTTGTTAATCTCGAAGATTTCCCTTCAAGGATGCTTAAACACGGGAGTTATTGGAAACACAGAGAGCTTGTCTTGCAGACGGTCGTTCCCATGGAGTCCCGTTATTGATAAATGACCGCATTGATGCAAGTGATGCTGCTGGGGTACATGCTTGCAGCCTAACATGCCTGCTACCATCAATTGCCTGTACGGTTGAATGACAAACTCAACCCATATGGGATCCCGAATCAACAAGTTTGGTATCTATCTTTAATGTGGCGCCGAATAGTGTTTCATGAAAATTAAGAAGAAAAAAATTGATTTTTTTAATTATTTTAATATATTAATAAAAAAATAATTCTTTTTTAAAAAAAATATACAATCACTACTACATTTAAACAAAAACACATAAGTCATCATAAATATTGTTTTTTACAAGGTTCCTGCTTATTAAAATTTGACCCCACGTGGAAATTAAAAAAGAAAATGATTAGAAAAACAACCAAAAGTGATTCAATTTTTATTTATTTTTTTAGAAAATTCGTAAATGCTTAGCCATTAATTTGTTTGAAGATTCAAAGCAATAAAAAAAAAATATTTATTCAACAAGCTTCAACCCTTGAAGACGTTCTGATAAATAAACAAATAAAAAGAGAGATGTTTCAGGGCCCAGCCATTGTCATTTTTTAAGTTTTTAAGAAAACAAATTGTGAACTTCAAAATTGCTAAAAAATTAAAATTAAAATTAAGAAATAATTTATTATTATTTTTTCTAAAAAAATAAATATAATACTTCGAGATAAAATTGATTTTTATATTATTGAACATTTTCCAAAACAGATAGTGAATAACGAGTTTCCATGTTTTTTCAAAAGAAATTAATTTTTTAATATCTTAAACATTTTCAAGTATTTTCATGATTAAGCATTATCAAGAGAAAATAAAGCTTCTGAAATTTTTATTTTTCAAGAAATATTTTTCATTCCTTGAACATTTTTAGAATTCGTTTTGCAAAAGAAATTAATTTTGAAATTCTTGAACATTTTTTAAAAAAATCAATTGAAATCTTACAGCGTGATGCAATTTACTCCTGACTCAATTTTGCAAACATAGCGTATATTTTGACCAAAAACAAGGGTGATCTACTCCTACAATTACACATAAAATAAAAAAACGAGCAAATAGCAAAAACGAATAACTACATCACACAAAATTAAATCAAAGAATGATATCAGAGCAATGCTCTTGAAAGAACATGTGACAGAATCAAAGCTTCTGATAAAGAACATGCCACTTCTAAGGAGTAAGACATCCTTGCATGATCAAATCCAATCTAGACAGGCAACCCAAACATAAACCCTTTCAAGCATATAAACCGTCCGTGTGTGTGTGTGTGTGAGTATTGCTCTGATAGGCATTCAAATCCTCCTAGTTCAAGGATCATAACAGCCAGAAGTCCTTCCTGCTCAACACAGTATAATTCTCTATTTCTCATACAGTTCAATAGTTTCACACCCATTCTACCCAATATGATGCTACAATTTACAAACAATTATTCAGGACCAGCCCATTAGCACACAGTTCTACACAGAACGGAAGTATAAAGTAGCAGGAAGAGGGAATGAATCTTAACTGACATGAACTTCCCCACTTGCTTGTGCTTCCTTAACTCTCTTCTCATACTCATCTTCTTCTTCTTCCTCTTCTTCTTCCTCTTCTCCGCCCTTTTGTTCAACACCCTCTGCATCATCTCCCTTCACATCATCATCCTCTTCTCCTACCCAGCCAAAGCCTCCAATAGATCGGGATACTGGGGGAGGAATCTTGGCCTCTTCCACGATCTTCATGATTTCTTCAACACCTTGAAGGGAAAAGGTTGGGTTTTCTTTCCTGTAGTATATGGCTTGAGCTGCCTCTGTCAGTTCCCTTGGCAAGTTCTTCAAGAACCATGGATGGCTCTTGATTTCTTTAATTGTGATCCTCTGTAAGAACATGTATGGTTCATAGAAACAATCAGAATTCGAATATTCAATCCATTAAAAATCAGAACTTTAGTTTTCAGGAACTTTCCCTGCCTAACTGAAAATTCAATGTCCATGGAGAACAATAAATAAATGAATGTAATACGGCTCAGAATAATTTGCATAAGCAAATCCTATCATTGTTTTCTGAATATTTTCTCCACCATTAGCTTTCATTTTGGGAATAGCTTCCTTTCTCATAGTGCTCAACGGACATCCACCAGCTTGCCCTGGCAAGAATGCAGGGGTTCAATAGACCCTGCATCATTCATGAACAAGCTTATTTTCCCAATTCACAGAACCATGTATACTCGATTTCCTTTCTTTAATTATCTCAACAGAACAGCCATTGTTTCTCCTTCCTTTCCTATTTACTCGTTTTGGGGGCCATTATTTTCTCTCATTCTGAGTGTTTGTGGAATACAATTTCAAGTTTCCTGACACAGCACAGGGTAACTTTACACCCAGGTTAACCAGCACCCACCAGCATAATAAGAAACTATGACCTCAAACAATTCTATCCACATGCTATGAGGGTTCTCAGCATGTTCTCCAAATCCCTTATTGAACAATTGGCCTGTATTAAATTTATTCACAAGATCCAATCATAAAAGTTGCACTCCAACTTACTAGCTGAAGGTTAGACTGATAACTCTAATAATATGCAATTGCCCTTGGTGAATCATATAACACAAAGAAAAATAAAAACATCAACAAGCAATGAAAGAAGAATCCCTTGTTCAGTCTTCCTGGTTTCTGATACAATATTCTAACCAAAAGGAAACAGATGAAAAGCTCCCCATGGTACAACATACAACCAGACCCATGTCTCACAACAAGCAGTTGCAATCATGTACATGCCAACCTGACAACTTTGTTCCGAACAGGATATCAGTAAATTCAATGACGTGATGCAAGAAGAAAAGACACCAGGGGGTAGTGTTTCAGACAATGCATGAAATATTTAAATAATAATAACAACAACAATAGGGGTGATGAGAAGAAGAAATAGCAACACTGACAACAATTATGCAACAGAATCAGATGGTAAGTGAACAGGTAATTCTCTAATAATTTTTATGATTTTATACCTAGTTATATAGGTTTGAACAGACTTGTAGCTAATGTAACAGAAAGTAGGCTTATATCAGGATATTCTATCAGAACAGCAATACACATGAAAAGGAAATCCGAAGAACCTCTAATTTCCAGATTGATTAGAATTAAATGAAAGCACATAGTATGACATATCTTCACCGTATAAGTTGATTGTCAAGTTTAGACAAGGTTTATTCATCCATACCCGGATTGGATTTGCAATGAATATGCGAGAGAGGAGATGTCTGCAATCCTGAGATATGTGGACATAGTCGGGGATCTTGTACTGAACAGCCATTATTCTCTGCAGGTAAACAACAAGAAATTCATAAACAGTAAAAAAAGAACAACTTAAATAGAAGACAGACACACAAAAGAGAGAATGTAATACATTGATTGTTTTCCTAAAATTCTTTGGGTCCTCCTGGTCCTCAAATGGATATGCTCCCACTAGCATAACATACAGAGTCACCCCACAAGACCACACATCTGCCAACTGAACAAACAGAAATGAAAATTATAACAAACAAGCAAAGTGAGATATATTCATGTCCTTTGCCAAGAAGACATTCAAAAAAAATTCAGATCTTAAATTTGCATGTCTTTGTTCTTTACAGTCCACAGAAGTTTAACTACTTTTATTTCCTAAAGTATCACATGCAAATACGTAATGTATAATTGAAGCCACAAGCCAATCAAAAAAAGAAGATGACAAAGTTCAAATTGACATGGCAAAACTGATATGGGTATTTTATTTTTATTTTTCTTGGTCTTCATAGTTTATACTTCACAATGGCTGCCAAATAAAACTAAAATGAAACTGAAACGGGAAAACAGAGAACAGGAAACATGTGACCAAAGTACACCTTCAACCAGAAACCTGAATTAAATTTGAGAAGAAAGAGGTGCATGCTACTCTCGAACCATATGGAACTATAGCTCTGCAGGATGGTTCAAAAGTATTGCCAAGCAAAATCCAGTGTTCTAAATCAAAAGGGTTAGACAAGAGACCTAGAACAGACAAATATTTTTCTTTTTACATTTTAAGATTGGGATTTCACAATCTGTGTTGCGATTTTTATGGCTTTATCACTGAAAGTACATTGTTGATAATTATAAAAAATAAGGCCATCTTACTGACAGTTGAAATTTCCTTGGGATGGGTTTGCCTAAAATACTCAAACATTTGAAATTTCCTTGAGATGGGTCAGGTTTTCAAGATTTTTCTTCACCTCTACCTGTGAGGATTGAGCTTCAGACGACACACACACACACACACACACACATATAAAAGAAATCACAGAAAACCATCTAAAATTTAGATCTGCTGGTTTTAGTATTTATCTCAATTTCACTGAACTAACAAACAAATAAGCCATCTGAAACTACTGAGGCTAGGAACAGAAGAGCAGTAAATGTCTGGAACAAGTTTTGTTCAGAACTGACAGCTCAAGTCTCTAAAGCTCAGATCTAAACATTACAACCTAAGGATATAAACTAAACCAATTATAGAGTTCACCGTATAACAGCTACTTATTGAACTCGTAACTTCTAATGGGTGATACCAACATGCAAATATTCTGATGATAAAGGATAAGTTTTGAAAGCTAAATCCATCTAATTCAGATGACCATGAAATTCTTAAATGCTTGAACCCTAAAAGGCAATCCTTCATACAAAATTTAATTTCCTAAAAACATATGAAGTTCAAAAACATGTATGTTAATTTCAATTTAAATTCCATCCAACTCAGATGTATGTTAATTTTTATTCTTTTAATTCCATGGGTATAACACAAAATGGCAATCCTCCATGCAAAAAATGAAAAACCTAAATCAATGGTGTGCAAATTAGTCCTGTTGAAGTCGCAAAGAAAATACTTTAAGTAACGAAAAGAAAATGCAACTATAATGATCTGAGTATAACATGGTCAAACATTTATTTTAAGAAACAGCTAATTGTTGATGAGTCATGCTAGCATGCATGCTACCACCAGATGCAGATAAGGAATTTCAGGATAACATCACGTCCAATTTAAATCTAACATGGCCTTGACACTTAAATCAAAGTAAGAGTCTGGGGAAATATTGAAGCTGTTAAACTAATGATCTCAGATTGTTATCAGGACTTAAAAGGAAAGCATACAGACTCAAATTAAACAGAGATTTACCTTGCCATCGTATTCTCTCCGAGAGAGAACCTCTGGAGCAATATAAGCAGGAGTGCCAACTGTAGATTTGGGTCTTGAATGCAGCAAAGACGACTGCACAAATAAAATTGATAACAATCTAAAAACTACACGAATAAACCAAGATAAAAACTACAAATATTAGCACCAATTTGGTTTATCAAACAACCTTAGAATAACCAAAATCACAGATTTTCAACCGCGGTGCCGGGCTTCCATCCAACAAGGTATTTTCCAGCTTCAAATCTCTATGGCATATTTGCTGAGAATCATTAAAAACAAAACAAATAATATAAAAAAAAAGACAAAAAATCAATCAGCAATCAAAAAGTACAAATAAATCAACTTGCTTTACCATAGAGTGACAGTAACTAACTCCTGAAATAAGCTGTTGGAAAAAATACCTCGCCTGAAAATAAATAAAAAATCAAACTTATTCAGCATATTTTGTATTTAAAAATTTATCAAATAAGAAAAACAAAGAAAAAACTAATTAAAAATAAAACCTCATCTTCACTGAACCTTCCAGCATTGCAAATTCGCTCGAACAGCTCTCCTCCGGCAGCATACTCCATGATGATAGCAAGATGAGTAGGCGTCAAAACCACCTGCCAAAAAAATTAATTAAAAAAAACACTTCTCGAACAACATGCACCAAAATAACTAAATAAAATAGAAATAGAAATTAAAAGAAATTAACCTCCTTGAACCGAATTATGTTAGGATGGCGAAGCGATCTGTGATTGATAATCTCCCTTGCTACATTTTCATCAATCTAATCACAAAAAAAAAACAGATCTAAATTACTCCACCAATACAAGTACTACACTTCTACCATACCTCTTCTTCTTCTTCGAAAAGAAAGTTACCTTGAGGCCACGCTCGATGTATTTCATGGCGACAAGTTCTTTGGTTTGCTTGTGCCTCATCAGCCTTGCCACTCCAAAATTACCAGATCCTATGTCTTTCACCAGCTCGTACCTCTCCATTTTCCTTCTCTTTATAAATATAAGAACAGAAAAAACAAATATTTACCTCAATTAATTATAGCTCTTCCTTCTCCTTCAATTCATTTCCAAAAACCAAAACTATATACTTTCGAGGAAGAAAGCGAGAGAGAAAGCGGTAACGTCGGTGGTGGCGGTGGTGGCGGCGGCGCTGGTGGGGAAGGGAAGGGAAGCAAAGAATCTGATTATGAAATTTGAAAGAAACTGAAATTAAATTAAAAAGGAAAGAAAAGGATATAGAATTATATAGACATGCTGTAGCTTTTTTATTTTCTTTTCTTTTATTTATTTATTTATTTTTGTTTAAGAGAGGGAATGTGTCACGGAAATGGAATATCTTTTTCTGTCTATCACTGTTTGTTTTTTTATTGAGAAATGTTTCCATGTGTGAGGCCTCACCCTTGTTTACTGTGAGCTTTGCTTTCTTTCTTTCTTTTTTTCATTTGACCGACAAACGACACTTCTCACACATTAAAAAAAAGAAAAAAGAGTTAATTACCCCCGTCATCCTCTATTTTAGATGATATTACACTTTGAATCCTCTATTTTTGACAAATTACACTTTTCACATTTTATATTGATGAACAAAATGTGTTGCTTCCATTCGTGTAAGAAAAAACATGAGTTTTTCTTACGGGAAAAGGGGAGTGTGATTGATATAATAAAATCAGAGTACAATTCTTGTTGGCTTGTTTTAAATGCGTCTTTGGTATTTATATGTGGTTTTTAAAAATAGTTTTTATTTTAAAATATATTAAAAATTAAAAATATTGTTTTATATCAACACATTAAAATCAAAATCATTGTAAAACATTGCAAAAATATTAATTGGATGCTTCTTCAAGCCACACGTAAAAATAAGTAATGTTAACTATGTTATAATGTCTAAAAACAAATAATGTCTGAAACAATAATATTTTTAGATTTAAAAAAAATAAAAAGAAAAATTAACTTTATTAATCTTCAGGTGAAAATTATATTTTAAAAAATATTTAAGGTGCAAGGTTTTGCCGATGATGAAGGTAATTAATTATGTTAAAATATAAAAAAATAAAAAGATTTTACATTTCAATAAATTATTAACTTACTCTGTGATGAATATCAAGTTAATTTTTTCTTGAATGTTTAAAATATATTTAAATATTTTTAATTTTTTAATAAAAAAATTGCTGGGGAATTGATTTGATGTAAGTTGATTAATTTTACATATTCAAAATCAATTTATATAACCTACAAAAAACATAGTTAGATTCAAAAAAATATTTCAATATCACACACACAATATATATATATATATTAAGATAACAATGTTTTGGATTGATTTAGGACAACTCGAGTTATGGGACTATGATAATTCTATAAAAAAATAAATTTTAAAATATAATCCTTAACCAATTAAATGTTAAAGGATAAAATTTAAAAAAAATAATTAAAAATTATTTAAAAAAATTGAGTTAACTTGTGAAATTTATGATTTAGGTCATAAAATCGATATAACTCCACATAAAGTAAATCAAAACAAAATAAAAAGTACAATTCTTAATTAGTCTAACATTGAAGAATGAGGTTTTTTTTAAATAAAAAACATAAAGAATAACTCAAGTCAATTCGCTAAACCCATAACCCAAGTCATAATGCGGAGATAACCTCCTAAAAAAAAAATCGATTTGATTTAACCTGTTAAATTCATGACTCTAATCATGAGATTAAAATAACCTCACAGAGAGCAAATTAAAATAAATTATAAAGTTTAATCCTCAATAGACATTGTTGGATCTAATATTAAACAATAAAATTTATAATTATTTTATTAAAAAATAAGTAAGGTTAACTTGGGTTAATTCGTTAAGCATTTTTCTTACGTCAGAGGCCAAGATAAACTACTAAAAAGCAAACAAAAAAAAATTGAAGCCTCATTCATAATAAAACATAATATTAAATTATGAAATTATGAAAAAAAAATCAATAAAAAAACTAAGTCAAATAGGTTAATTCGCTAACTAGTAATCTAAATCATGAGACGATGACATCCAGATAAAAAGCAAATTTAATGTTAAAGGACTCATAACCCGAGTTATGAAACTAATATATTTCTTAAAAGTAATCTAATTTAACCAAGGTTAAAATGTCAAAACTTGTGCACATGATTATGAGATCAAGATATCTCTCTAGAAAACAAATCAAAATATATTATAAAACTCAATTTCTAATCAACCCTGTATTGAATAATAAAATTAAAAGAAAATCTCAATTAAAAAAATAACCCGAATGAACTCATGTTGACTCATTAAGAACTATTCTTAGGTTATAAGGTTGAAATGACCTAATAGAAAATAAATAAAACAAACCATAAAGTCTAATTTCTAATTAATTCAATATTAAATGATGAAATTGAAAAAAAATATTTAAGAAAAAAACTAGAGCTAATTAGGTTAACTTAACAAACTCACGATCTGTGTCATGAAAATAAGATAACTAAATAAAAACAAACCAATATTAAAGGATTAATTTAAAAAAAAACATTCATTAAAAAAATCAAAGAAAAAAAATCACTAAGTAAGATCAAAGTGAGCTTTTTATTGTGAATTGCTATAGTGAAAACCATATATATTTTAATATGTTGTATAATAATAATTTTTATACTTAGAAAAAAATATAAATTTAATTTTCTAGAAATGATATGAGCCCCTCACCTATATTTCTAAAAGAAACCATTCTCATGCTATTTATTTCTTTTTATTATGAGTTTTTTTTCTTAGGATTTTTAGCCCTTTTTATTTTTTTTAATTTCATTATTTAATATGAAGTTTTTATTTAATCTTATCATTTAGTATTCAATTAATGGTAAATTTATTTTTATTTTTTTAAATTCTAACATTTAATATGGGGTATTTACTTCCCTTGGGTTTTCTTTTTATTGTGATCTTTTATTTTTCTTTTTAATTTCATAATTTAATATGAATTTTTTATTTAATTTTATCTTTTGTTATTAGATTGATTTTTTTTCTTTGAACCTACTTTGTGAACAAGGTCACATAAGACAACTCCCACACATTTAATTTAAAACCAAAACTAACTAAATAGTTGGATCAAGATTTTTCAAGTTTAAATTGTTATATTGAGTTTCATAGCAATATTAAAAAGTTTTCAATGATCTAAATATTATTTTTTCACATTTAATTTTTTTTTATCCAAGCAAGTTGATAAACTAATACATGCTAAAATGATAAGAAAAATGAAAAATGTCTTTTGTCAAAAGATACATCATAGGTTAGAATCTTATCAATCAAGAATAAAATTAAAATACATTAACATTAAAAAGTATATAAGAAAATTAAAGATATTTTACAGAATAAACGTATCTATAATTTGATCATGAGAATACTAGATTCACCATTTATTTGCACAAAAATCTTGATCATGAAAATACAAATTTGGTAATATTCCTTTTATTGATTAGATATAATCCTCTATAAGACACATAAGAAAATAAAAACTAGAAAAGACTACCGACCATGAAAAAAATCTTATATACAACATACCACCATTAAAGAGAAGAGATAAAAGGTAGGGAGGAGATTTCCATATCTAATCATGTTTTAGAATTTTTTTGCTTCAAATTATTTTTTAGTGTTTTTAAATTATTTTTATGTGATGATATCAAAATTATTTTTTTAATACTATTTTGATGTATTTATAAGCAAAAAGCATTTGAAAAGTGATCTTTGCCACACTCTCAAACAAATCCTTTAAAAAGTCAAGAAAAAGACCATTAGGATAAGGCAAACAATTTTAACTATTAAATTTTTTCATATTTATTTTTTTTATATGAACAACTTTATCATTTTTCATAAACCTTGTAAAAATAAATCTTATTTTGCATAATTATACCTTAAAAATAAAAATATGTATAATTCAAATGTGTAGTAGTATTTTCCTATTTAGTATAACATATTGCAGTAACTTTTATTTTTAAAAGTGATTTTTAAAGTTTTTTTTGCATAAAAAGGCATTAAATTGATGTTTTTAAATATTTTTTGATGGCCTTGATATTCTGTTCAAAATAAATAAATAAATTTAAAAAATATCATTTTTAATGCATTTTCAATTGAAAAAATGATTTTAAAAAAGCATCATACATCACTTTACCAAACACATTCTAAATTATTTAAATAAGAAATAAAGTTACACCTTATTTTAAACTAGTTTTGATCCTTAGTATTGTGTTGTGATTGAATTTTAATTATTTATAAATAAGCAAGTTTTTATTCTTCTCACTAAAAGAATATCTTTTCTTTAAACCTTTAATTAAACTTTGAAACTTATAAAAATATTTATTTAGATTTGATAACTCTATTTGGAATTCAAATCAATAACCTCAAAAGAATTCTAAATAAAATAATTTATTGAACATTCTGAATTGAATTCAATTTATATGGTTCCAAATAAGCTATAAGTGTTTGCTTCAGATATAACAAGGAAAAAATAGAGATTATATCATTTCAATATATTACTATTTTGATTCTTTGCACTACACTACAAGATGAAGCATTTTTTCTCTCAACATAAAAAATGATGAAGGCGATTGTTAACATTTTGTTTACCTTCAAGAAAAATTTTAACTACAAACTGAAAAGTTTATATATGTATTCAATAAAATAAATCAAAAATTGTATGTATCAGTAAATGAAAGGAAAATCAAAACAAAAGGAAGGGAAAAATATGTGAAAAAATTGATAAAAAAAACTTTAAGTGTAAAGGTTTAAGAGCCTAGCATATGGATTTCTTAAGGTTTGAAAAGGCAATAAGCTTGTAAAAGCAAATGTCTTCTTCCAATTGCAGTGGTGTCAAAGTAATAAATAACTCGACAAGACTGGGGTCAAACTACAGAAAAGTTAACTATATAAATTACAAATAATAATAATAAGTAAAATAGAACTTTAAAATGTAAGAAAAATATAAGGATTAAATATTAATAAAAACAAATGTCAAAGTTATAGGCCACTAATGGTATTAAAAATAAATGTAATATAAATTCTTTTTATTATTCAACTTGAAACCACACACAAATGAGGTTTTAATTGGATGATTTGTCATTGATGTCTCATTATAAATTATTATCATGATCATATTAATTACCTTATTTAAGTAACACCAAATTTTTAAATATTATCATGAATTCATGATGCAAACTTATGTTAACACCAAATTAAGTTTCTTTCATAGCACATGTATAAGTTACACCATACAGTTGGCTATGAAAGTATCAAACATTTGTTATACCAAGTGTTGTACAACACAAATTTAGATTAACTATTTAACAAACAAGGTATTAAGAAATAATAAAATAAAAATGATAAGACATATTAATAGCAAGTTGTTTAGGATATAAATATTGAATTCCATATTGAGTTTATATTATATTTATCATAACACCATTAGTGAAACCTTTTCACCTTAACATAATAAACTTAGTTAAACATAATGAAGAAGAGAAACATAAATAAATAAGATAATAACATAATATATAAGTATAGTAAAGGAAATGAAAGGCATATATAAGATATTAATGAAACTATAACATGAAATAAAACTAGAACATTAAAACTATAAAAAAAGAAAGTAAGTAAGGAAATGATCTTGATCTGAAAATCAAGATATCTAAATGCATGACGAATGCCTTCTTTTATAGGATAAATTTTGAAACTATTGATTTAATAACTAATTGTTGAGTGGGTGACCACCTCTTGACTCTGCGACAATTCTTATTTTCTTATCTGTTAAAAATATCATTGCTAACATCAGAATTTTAATAGATAGTCTCATGAAAGTTCTAGAAAATTATATCAGCTTTCTAACAAAAAAAGAATTGGTACATTTGGACTTTTAGAACTTGAGATATAGGCTGAACACTAAACAGTGTCTAGGTTGTCGGATATATTTTGACTTCTCTTGTGATGCTAAAATTTAGACTTTAAAACAGTAAAATTGACTCTTGGACTCCCATAAATATTTTAGACCTATGTCTTAGTTTTCTAGCCATATAAACCAAACTGAAATCCATGATCTGCAGTTTTATATATAACCCAATGACTTAACAGTGTTTCAATTTAAATTGAATCAGCATCTCTTTTCTAAACTTAGTATTGTCTTTGTCCTTTCACTTTTAATAGTGCACATCAATTAATCTTTTGAATTGTGAGATATACCTATATTTAAAATGAACATTTACTATAAATTAAAGTTATCTTATATTATCAGACTTGTTATTATAAAACTTAAGTTAGAAAATTCAATGATACTTTAAGTGCAAAATGATGATATAAAACTTTGATAAAAATATATATTTAAGTACTAATCACTATTCTAAGAGATTAAATGTATTAGTTTCTAGTATAAAGGTAAAGTCTATGTGGCATGTTTGAGTTGTTTTTTTATTGTTATTTGGTCTGTATTTATGTTTACAAACATGGAGATAGAGTTTGGAATGTTTGGCAAATAGTTTTGTGATCATTATTATTATTTTTTACTTTAATAGCTTGATTTTGTTTTCTGAAACTCTTTTAGATGTTTTAGATTTAGTAAAAGTCTTCTATTTAAGTTATTTTTTTATTGATAAAATAGTGTTGTTTTAGTTTAACTTAAACAATACATATTCAAGTAATGATATTTATCCTGAATTTGCTAAGTCTGTTCATAAATAAAATGAGTTTAGAAAACTAATTTTGAGTCTATATTGCATGAACATGTAGGTTGTTTTAAGTTGATAATTTTTTAATTTGATATCTTTTACATGATTTTGATGATTTGATGTTGTTTGTTGACTCTTTTGATTCAATTATACTTTGTTATGGTAATGTGGTTTGTTAAAACTAAGAAGGCAAGTTTTCGAGGTATAAAAGGTTATTTTCTAGGTTTGATAGCTTGATTTTCATTTATGGGTTTGCTGGGCAAAGTTCTTCTTGTTTTTTAGAAGAATATTGGATTAACCTTATAATTGGGACCAATTTTGGTTAAATTCTTTGCACGAAAATCTTCAGGCAACTTGACCAGCTAATAATCTAGAGTTTATTTGTATTAATAACATATTTTTAGTAGATTTTTATCTTAGAATTTTGGTTTTGAATTGAAACCTATTTTGACAAAATCATAACTTTTAAATAATAAGGAAAGTGTACAAATACTAGATTATTGATCCTTTCATAATTTCCAACATGTTTATGTCATTGGTTTATCTATATTTGATCTTATTTGAAATCCGTATTGTTAGGTTCATGTTAAATGTTCTTTGGTGTTATTCATGTCCTTTGTTTTTATTGTTTTTGATTTGTTTGATAAATAGTTTTTGAGTTTTTTCTTAGTTTGATTTGTTTTGGATTCTAATTTAGATTTTGGTTTGTTTTTTGGGTCAAAACAATAGACTTTGGTTTGGTTTATAGTTAAACCAAAAGTTTAGGGTCTACTCGATCAGGTAAAAAAACAATTTTTTTTACTTATTACATATGGCAATCCTTACAAAAATTGCATTTTAAAAAGGAGAGAAAAAATATTTTTAACATTGTTTTAGAAAAAAAATCATTTTAGAATTTACAATAAGTTTGTTAAATTTTTTAAGGATTTGACTAATATTTCAATAACCCTAAAAATTTAAATTCCTAAAAAGTAAAGGTTAATATTTTGATGAGACCTATAAATAGGTTGATATTTAAGTATCAAGAATTGACTATAAAATTTTTAAAATTATTTTGGATATTCATGAATTTTAATTGTGAGTGTCTTTCACCACAATTTATGAATTGTGAAAAACACTTTTGTCTCTCAAGATAAGTGAACTCTATAAGAGCACTTATATTATTTTTTTATAAAAATTTACTTAGATATACGAGCTCATAATAAATTTAAAAAGCCAAATTTATTTATAAGCATAAATCTTTGTTTTGAGCCATCATCAAACCATTGGTTAGGAATTCACCAACACCTTTAAACCACATCCAGACCACACAATACAACTTATCTTAGATATACTGTGCTAAGGGTGTTAATATCTTCTTATATCACAACTAGTCTACACAAGTCTCCTAGTGACCCTAAACTAAGCAACTAAATGACGACTCTTTGACATCTCGTCATGCCACATGCACTACGTGGACACTTTACTCTACAACCTTACAAAAATGGTGATGCATATTTGTTTTAGTTTTAAATTTAGACCTAAATCTTTAATTATTTTAAACTAATAACATTTAATTTTATCTTGCCAAACTAAGCATCAATAAAAAGCTAATTTTTTTTACTAATGCATAAGATCACTGTAAATAAGCAATTAAAACAAACTATTAAGATGAATCCCAAATAACCTTAATGTGAAACAATCAAATTGAATAAAAACAATGTAGTAATAAAAAATGGCTAATTGTTCCCTGCCTAACTAATTTTGTTCTGGATGTTAGCTAAAAACAAGGACTAAATATTTGTTTAAGTTTCAAATTTAGTCTAAATTTTTTTAATTATTCCAGGTCAATAAAATTGAATATAATCTTACAAAATCAAACATTAACCTAGATTATTGAACATTAATTTTACCTACTCCAGGGGGTATATTTTCAACAACCATACAAACTTGTATGTTATTGTTTTAATAATTGGCATTGACCTTATTATCGAGTTTAATGTCTACAATAAGGCACCTTATTGCATTTTAAGGATTGGAATTTAGCATAGGCTCCTTGTTAAGAATTCTTAAATTTCTCCACTTCTCTATATATTAGACCATAACTCCAAACGGAAGGTTGTTTATTAACCATGAGATTAAATCTACACTAAAAAACTCAACAAGTCTTCCATACCTTATAAGTAATGGGTTAGTTTCTTAAAACATAAATATCATACTCTATTTTTGATAGGCAATTATGATAATAAAGATCTTTAACCAATATTTAATATATTTAGAATTCATTCATCAACATACTTTTATGAGAGACAATCTATAGAAATGCATTGATTCTTTTTGGTTTATTCCATTTCCAAATTAATTTTTATATGTGATCTATATAACATTGTGGACTCAATATCCCTACTTGGATATTACAAGCAAACCTAATAGAAAACATACCACTAAAACAACTATGCTAGAAGACTAAATCACCCTTCATCGTACTAGAAAAAAAGGTAGTTTGTCGTAATCATTATACCACCTGCATGAGAAGTAATTAAGCATAGACTTCCCACTTTCGTAGTATTATTATTAGACACCATCTTCACAACAGTAATATTTAATATCATTTCTGGTATCTTTTGCATGGATGATGTATTAATAGCCTAAACCTTTCCAACTAACTAACCTTCCAACACTAAATATGTGTTACTCTCATGATAGACCAACCCATACCATCAAGAACTTAAGGTTAAACTTTACATATTGTTTTTTATAATATAGAGTATTTAGCTTTAAACTAAACCTGAAGGATGTGATCCTATAATTTGATATGTTTTCCTTGTAAGACACCCACCTAAATACTAATGATATCATATATAATACCTCCATTCTAATCCCACAATGAAGGCCTTGTAACCTTTATCTAGCTTAGACAATTGATAAAGATAAACTCTATCTTTATAAAGTTCTCGCCTCGTATAAATCTATAACATTTCTTTTAATCTTATAATATATGGATTTTAAAATAAGCAAAGGCTACACGTGATATAAAAGGACCATTGCAAGGATTGATTTGCATAATGTAATTATCCCCACTAAAAATAAGTTCTTGGATTTCTAACAAAATAACTTCTTATATATGTTCTCAATAATATAATATGTTCTCAACTTCTTTACTTATTAATCTGTCAATGCAAGAAAAGAATCTCAGATACTTCTTAAGATTTTTAGTAATGGCAAAACCATTACTATGACTGATTGATTTTGCTAGTGTGAGTGACATATTCTTGGAGAAAATCATTTTAGTTTTACCAACACTTGCATTCTATCCTAAAACATGATATGACAAATTCAAATAGTACACTACTTATTTCAAATGGATCTAACTAGCTTCAACAAAGAGAAATATATCATCCATAAAAATGGACGAGATAAAGGTCCTTTCTTGTTAATATTAAAAAGAATCCATGAACCTGTCTCAAACACCTTAAAAATAAGTTAGGATAACATTTCTAAACACAAAATAAAAATATTAGGAAAAGGGGACCACCTTGTCAAACACCACTCATAGGTGTGAAACTAAACAAAAGGTTATCATTCAAAAAAACAATATGTGGTAGTCTTAATATAATGTATAATAAGTTTTATAAACCAAGGAGGGAAACCTGCATCCACTAGTATGTCTCTAATGAAATCTCACCCTAGTTGATCATTAGCTTATAATAAAGTTGCTATGATATTTAGTGAATCTCCTATATTAAAACCAAATAAGAATAATTGATTTTGACCACTTTAGTTTTATGTGGCTAAAGAATTGAGGTCCATGAATAGAGTCTTTTTACCAAACCATTTACTGTCTTGGCTTTTTTTTTTTGTCATGTTATCATTTCTTACCAAAATTGCTTCAGTAGAAATATCATTATCTTTATTTCCTACCTCATAAAATCAATTCCACCCTAATTACTTAAATTTTCATGTTCGATCCTTGTAATACATTAAGCCAATAACCCTCCAGTAAATTAATTTTTTAAATCTTTTTTTTAGGCTTAACTATTGTAGTATCTATATGAGATCACTAACTAGAATCAAATGGCTTCCTTAACTCCATGATCGTAGTTTTTTTGTTTAATTTTTTCCTTTTATTCTTCGTAACCATTCATTATCTATATGTTCCTGTAACCTCTGGTATGATTGTTATGTTAGTTATCTCTAATATATTGTTATTACTTAGACCATTTACTTTAGATACACTTTAACATGATGTTGTATATAAAGGCATGATTCTTTCTTGTGATTATACTAACCATTATTAAAATATATTAGATGAAGGCATTCATTTATTACATGATTAAAACCTATTTTTAATTTGAACTTCAACAATAAAGGCTTCATAAGGTCCATTTCCATATAAATTCTAGCATGATTTCCATGAGAATTGAAAGAGGTTATCATATCTAATATGTCTCTAATTTTCCATAAGATCATATTATTATAATATTTCAAATAACCTCACCCATGCAATGACTTTTTCAATTATTGCTTCATAATGATTAAAAATTGGATGGTATTGATTTACTATGAGATACTAGTTTGCCACCATCCTCACGGTCCTTAGGATTGGAGAGCTTAGCAAAGAAGAAATTGTTTCCAAAATCCATCAACCCTGGATCACCTTTAATCTTTCATAAAATATGGACCATTTTCATTAACTATGTATAACTAACATTTCATCCTATACTTTTAATGATTATTGTTTGACATCAAGTTCCCTGATTCTTTATTTATCTTCGACGAACAATTTAATAAATGCACATGCATCCTTATCAAAATCCTTTCATCATCCTTCAAAATATAATCTTCTCTCGACGATCTTTAACTATCTTCTTATTCAAATAGGAAGCTACCAAAAAAGGATCCTTGGAACTTAAACCATATTAGTTACTTTTAAATTCTTCAACAAATTTGAACTTATTTCCTTCATTACAAATTGTTTTCTTCAATCCAATTTGATTTTTTAATTCAAATACGATAACAATTCAACTTCCTCGAATGAGATCTTCATAGAATTTATATAAGTCATCATCTTCATAGAGTTTATATGAGTCGTCATTGTTACTACAAAAAAAAAGAGTTTAGACTATAGTTGATTAGGTTGAATCATAAGCTAGTGGATCAAATTAATGTTTTTTTACGCGTTTTAATCAAAATTATCAAATTAAATTAGACTCGTGACTTGATTTAAGACTTGAGTCATCAGTTGAGTTAGGTTAATTTGAGTCAATTTAAAATAATATTATTCCAAGGATTTTTTTTAAATCTAAATAAGTTATTTTGATTTAAAAAATTAAATCAATATTTAATTGGAACAATCCGGTTGTAAGTTCATTTATAATATTTAGGTTTTACTAAGTCAACTCTCTTACAATATAAATTTAATTTGAAACTTAGAACGGGTTAAATACTATATTAATAAATCATTAAATTGACGTGTCAAATATCTAAATTTAGTTACATTAGATTTTAGGAGTGTTTGAAATAATATTAACGGTTATTTTTTAAAATATTTTTTATTTAAAATTATATTAAAATAATTTTTTAAATATTTTATATTAATATATTAAAATGATATAAAAACATTAAATTTAGTCAGGAGTATTTGGAATAATATTAACGGTTATTTTTTAAAATATTTTTTATTTAAAATTATATTAAAATAATTTTTTAAATATTTTATATTAATATATTAAAATGATATAAAAACATTAAATTTAGTCAGGAGTATTTGGAATAATATTAACGGTTATTTTTTAAAATATTTTTTATTTAAAATTATATTAAAATAATTTTTTAAATATTTTATATTAATATATTAAAATGATATAAAAACATTAAATTTAGTCAGGAGTATTTGGAATAATATTAACGGTTATTTTTTAAAATATTTTTTATTTAAAATTATATTAAAATAATTTTTTAAATATTTTATATTAATATATTAAAATGATATAAAAACATTAAATTTAGTCAGGAGTATTTGGAATAATATTAACGGTTATTTTTTAAAATATTTTTTATTTAAAATTATATTAAAATAATTTTTTAAATATTTTATATTAATATATTAAAATGATATAAAAACATTAAATTTAGTCAGAGTATTTGGAATAATATTAGCGGTTGTTTTTTAAAATATTTTTTATTTAAAATTATATTAAAATAATTTTTTAAATATTTTATATTAATATATTAAAATAATATAAAAATATTAAAAAATTATTTGAAAACAAAAAAAATAAAAATTTTAAAAACCCCGATTAGAATGATATCCCGAACAAAATCTTAATAAAAAACCCAATCAAAATAAAATCTGAGTCCGTTATTAATCACGGCTGATCATTTGCCCATCAGCCGGTCAACTTTTATAACTATTAAAAAAAAAAAAAAAACACCTCTTGAGAATCAAGAACTCGCAAATCTGAGAACCCTCATTGCATTACAATACAACACTGTCTCTCACTGTCTCTCTTTCTATAACGGGAAAAATCGGAGCAACTCGAGAGAATTCATCCGTCCTTGAGAAAAAAGATTTTTCAAATAAAAAGAGAGAGAGATTTGGTTTGGTTTGATTGACCGAATCTTGACCGTCAGATCCTTCCGTCACCGGCGATCGCCATGTCCTCCGCCATTCGATCTCTTCCTCTCATCGCCTTCATTTCCCTCCTCCTCTCTCCCGCTCTCGCCTTCGACGCAGATCACAGGGTAAACTGAAATTTTGATATCTCTAACCCTATTTGTTTAGTTCTGACTCAGGTGCACTCATCAATAGCGACTCGCTCTCTAGGTTTTATGTATTAAGTTCACGAATTTGACTCAGATCTGCAATGTTTTGCATCGTTTTCTTGTATAAAATTAATGAATTATTGGAAAGTTGGATCTGATTATGACCGGATCCTTTTGGATTACTTTATAGGGAATTCGTTGGCTTAATTCTCATTAGGGAACACTCTTTTTATTTAAAAAACCACCTCTTGACCGAGTCTCAATTTTGCAAATGACGGCTTATACATTGCGTTGTGAAAGGTGTTTTTTTTGTTGGTTGGCAAGATTTGATGCGGAAATTCACTTTGCTGGTTCAATGCACCTTGTTTAATGGATAGGATGAACTTAATCAGGAGCAATTGAAGCTGAATTTTCTCAAGGAAAGATTTTGGGAATGACTGTTAGCTGTAGTGTTTCGTATTTATCTTGTCGTTCAGAGGACTTGTGACTTAGTGTAATGATATTTACATCTTGTAGTTGCTTTAAATTTGATTCTTTTATATACATATGCTTGTGAGGAATGGGAAAATTTGACTATGGCGTGATTTTCGATGACAAGAGCAGACTAGGAAGAGTGACCAACTATCTAGAGTGGGAGACAGATTCCATTTTTGAGAGAAAAGTGATGTTTCTTGTCTTGATATCTTAACAGTAAGATGTGCTTCCTGTCTTTGTATGAGCTAACTAGCTTGAATCTTCTTATGATTGTCCTGATGGTTTTATTTAAATGAAATGTGTTCTTCAACCAATCTCTTGCTATGCATTTAATTTATTCTCCAATGACAAGTTTTCTTTTTTAAATTACATCTGCAGTTTGGACAAGATGAAGCAGTTAAGCTTTGGGTAAACAAAGTGGGTCCTTACAACAATCCACAAGAGACATACAACTATTACAGCCTTCCATTTTGCCATCCATCTGGCAATGGTGGGACACACAAATGGGGTGGCCTTGGCGAGGTCCTTGGTGGAAATGAGCTTATTGATAGCCAGATTGACTTAAAGTTTGCGAGTACGTAAATTCTTTTCTAGGTCATTAACTTTTCTGGTGGAATTTGACCATATGTTTGTTTTTGCATTTAATTTGACGTCCTTTTCTTTTCTTATTTTTGTTTTTAATAGAGAATGTGGACAAAGCTGTTATTTGTCAGCTTGAACTTGACGAAGCAAAGGTCAAACAATTCAAGGATGCAATTGAGAACAGTTATTGGTTCGAATTCTTCATTGGTATGTTTTGAGCTGTATTCTTCAGATGTTTTGTTTGTGTGGATGAAAGTGTTGTGGTGCATATGTTTATTAGATATCAGTTTGTTAAGGCTTCTGTTTATGTAATGGTCATGATTCCTCTACTCTGTTTGTGCTTCCTTCCCTATGTTTCCCTCTATCATGCAGCATGAGTGTGTGCATTTGGTTTTTTTTTTGGAGGTTTACATGATCTTTTAAATTATATCCTGGAACTATGTTCCCTTTGTATACTGGGATGCTCATTGTTTACTTTTCTGTCCTTTTGTCTCTGTTTTGTGATCTTTGGAATTCTGATTGCAAGTTCAGATGATCTGCCATTATGGGGTATGTATTCACTGAACTTATATTGTTGTACTTTTCTCTCAATTTGACTGGATAATTTATTCTTGAATATATCCTTATTTATATTTTAGGTTTTGTGGGTGAATTGCGTCCTGATAAGAACAGTGATAATGGAAAGCATGTCCTTTTCACACATAAGAGCATCACTATCCAATATAATAAAGATCAGGTTTGTGGTTCCTGAATTTCCCTATGACTTTCTATTAATGGCATTGCTATTTTTTCCCTCATCAGTGCTAAAAGCATCTTTGCTTGCAGATTATTCATGTCAATCTCACACAAGAGAATCCAAAGCCCCTTGAAGCTGGGACATTGTTGGAGATGACATATTCTGTCAAATGGTCTTTGACTAATGTCAGTTTTGCACGTCGCTTTGATGTTTACTTGGACTACCCCTTCTTTGAGCATCAGGTAACATTGGTTGAGTATTGTGCTTCTCATTGTTTGCTATCTTGTTTTACATTGTTTCATTAGTTCTACATGAACTTGTGATTGTGGGTTGGATTATTGGTTGTTTAATTGTGTAATTTGTCTATTTGTTTAATTTTACTTATTTAGTTATAAATGCATTTGAAAGTGCAGATCCATTGGTTTTCCATCTTCAATTCATTCATGATGGTTATCTTTCTCACCGGTTTAGTGTCAATGATTTTGATGCGGACGCTTAGAAATGACTATGCAAAATATGCTCGGGATGATGATGATCTAGTGGAGTCTTTGGTATGCTTCTCCTGATTCTTGTTGTTGTTTAAATAACGGGTTTATTGTGAATAATATTCTATCTTTGATGTTTTTATAGAGAATTCTTGTAGATTCTGACTGGTCAGATTATTCTCTTTGTTAATTGTGCTAATTATACTGACATTCTCAGGAAAGAGATGTTAGTGAGGAGACTGGCTGGAAACTTGTTCATGGGGATGTTTTCCGGCCACCTCGCAGTTTGGTTCTTCTCTCAGCTGTTGTTGGAACAGGTGCTCAGCTAGCGATGCTTGTGCTTCTTGTCATCTTGATGGCAATTGTTGGAACGTTGTATGTCGGGTATGTTGAGATATTACCCCATGTTATACAATTTATCATATTTATATGTTTTATAATTTATCACCAGTAGGTAAACTTAATATTTGACCTGACAATCCATTGCAGCTATCATTTTTCTGTATTATAGAGCTGGTGCATATTGGCAATTGCAATTTCCCTGAAGATCATTATCTTGAACTTCTTTTCTTGTTATACTCTGCACTATCTTCTTTAAAATGGTCTCCATTTAAGATTAGTAAATAAGTCATCCTGCAAGCTACATGTTAAATGATTGTCAAATATGCGTTGCCATCAAATAGTGCCTTCATTTATTCCATATCAAAGTGCCCTAGGTTCATCTACTTAGGACATCTACAGTGTCCAATCTTGATTTGCTTGTTAAATCATCTTTTTTCTGTTTAATTCAAACAACCCTCTTATTTGCCTTAAATCTTTTTCTCATTGAACGAGCCACTGAACAATAACAAACACAAATCTGCAACGGGCGTGTCATCCTGAAACTATGATGTTCTTGACTTGGGAGATCTGAGGGGAGGGTTATTTTGGAGATGGAGGATGCCTTTGACTGTGTTCTTTTCAATGATCGCTTGCAAAATTAAAGTCGTAAAAGTTGGATCCATGGTCATAACTGATATTTCTGCCACCTCATGTTGACATTGCCTCCAGACATCAGGGCGCCAGTGGGTTAGGAAATAGAGATTTGGTGCTGTGAGAAGGGTGCTCTTCAATTGGGATAAAATAAATTAATGACTGGATTTACATTTGAGATTTTTCTGGCAAGGATTTTGGATGAGTTGCAACTTTGGATACTTGGAATACCTTGGTTGCATGCTTGGATTAGGTTCGGTGTACATTTACAGATAGACATAGAATGATATTCATTTGGTTAATGTCATTTCAGGCTATGCTTGTTTATTGGCTGGAATTAATGCCGTGTTGGGGATTTTGTCATTTAACTATAAATTTAGTTTTACTGTGCATCCTCATCTTTCATTGTGGTATATCTGTTGCTGAAATTGAGAGGTGTGGAGTTCTCATCTTTTTTAGCCTTTCAAAATCAACTTCATACTTCTTTGATAATGAATCATGTATATTGGTTTTGTTATGAATGCTTGCGTCTTTGAATCACTGTATAACATACTGATGGTTGTGTTGAATCCATTCGGATTTGCTTGGCTGCTGAAAATGCTGTAGAAGTGAAGAGAAGGGACAGGAGATGGCAAACATTATTTAAATGGTTTTAATTAGAATGTTGATTTAATCTTTCTCTATTGACATGAGGATGTAGTCAACATCATCCTCTTAAAATTGGTCTTTTGTTGGATATTGTATGTCTTGAAACCAAGTGATGTAAACTTGGACTGGCAAAAAAGTTTGGGGTATTCTTGCTGTAATCTTTGTTCTTCCCTTTCGGTCATTGCTTGTGAGGTAATGTTTGATGGTATTTATGTGTTGCAGGAGAGGAGCAATTGTCACAACTTTCATTGTATGTTATGCTCTCACATCATTTATTGCTGGTTATGTAAGTGGGGGGATGTATTCTCGTCATGGGGGTATGCATCTTTGTCCATTAGTCAGCTGATTTTCTGTTCTCGTTGTCATCCTTTATCATTTGCTTATGGCTCTGTTTTGGCTGCCAGGTAAAAGTTGGATAAAGTCGATGATTCTCACTGCCTGTCTATTTCCATTTATGTGCTTTGGCATTGGGTTCCTCCTGAACACAATTGCTATATTCTATGGATCTTTAGCAGCAATTCCCTTTGGCACCATGGTGGTGGTTTTTGTAATATGGGCTTTCATCTCCTTCCCTCTGGCCCTTCTTGGCACTGTTGTTGGAAGAAATTGGAGTGGTGCTCCGAACAATCCATGTCGTGTGAAAACCATTCCCCGTCCAATTCCTGAGAAGAAATGGTACCTCACACCATCTGTGGTCTCAATGATGGGAGGACTTTTGCCCTTTGGCAGCATATTCATTGAGATGTACTTTGTCTTCACATCCTTCTGGAATTACAAGGTGAACATATCTGTTTTATTTTTTTATTGGAACAAGCAAAATTATATCGATCTCCTGTATAATGATTGTTTCTTGATTTGATTTTCACTGTTTTTGTGTGGAGCAAATATCGTGTATAAGTTTAAGGCTTAAAACTTTCATCAAATGTGTATGGCGGTAGTTTGTTACGTTGCCAGGCGAGCTTAATTATCTATAAAAACCTTGTTGCTTAATAACCTATTTGGAGTTCTATTTCATAAGGGCATGGACATGCTTACCGATGTCTGGCCAAATCTTTTAAAACGAATGAAGAACTTCAACATAATTTTTTTCCTGCTTGGAAAAAGCGTGTTGCAAATATAATATATACTAACCATTCTGTGCTCAAATCCAATTTGTACTTGAGTTACTGTTTTCTTGGGTACCCTATCTTAGTTTTTATTTTTATTTTTTTCATGTACATTAAAATGTTTCTGATCACTAGTATGTCTTTTGTTTATGGATGAGAACTAGAAAGCAAATGCATAATACAGATTAAGCAATGTATCTGCTTGACGCTGTACTAACCTTGCAGCTGTTACTGTTTGACAGGTCTACTATGTATACGGCTTTATGCTGCTTGTTTTCCTGATTCTCATTATTGTAACAGTTTGTGTAACAATAGTGGGGACATATTTCTTGCTTAATGCTGAGAACTATCACTGGCAGTGGACTTCATTCTTCTCTGCTGCCTCAACAGCTGTTTATGTGTACTTGTACTCAATATATTACTACTCCGTGAAGACTAAGATGTCAGGCTTTTTCCAGACCAGCTTCTATTTTGGATACACTTTGATGTTCTGTCTTGGATTGGGAATTCTCTGTGGTGAGTATGATTTTTTTGTTGTTTATAATGCATAATACTGCAGTCACTGTTGCATTAGTGCTGACTTATTCTATTGTCTTTTCTCACTAAAATTTCCCCTCTTGTTTCTGATGGGAAACAGAATACACCTGTTAGTTTTGTCCTATAGTAATTTGTGACGAGCCCCACCGAGACAATAAGTTGCTAGTAGAGAGCAAATACTACCAATTTGGGTAGTGATTGATGCAATTTGAGACTTAATTGACCAGGGAGCAAGGATGCCCTAATCATGCCCTTTTTTTCTTCTCTCTTAATGATTGATATGCCTTTTTTTTATTTGCATGTGCAGGAGCTGTTGGTTATCTAGGCTCCAATTTGTTTGTGAGGAGGATCTATAAGAACATTAAATGCGACTAGGGCATCACTGAAGAAATTTAGACCTGATTGTGCTTCATCAGAGCATGTTCTTATTGTTGAGACAATAATTTCTTAGATGAAGCCTCCGTTCATGTATGGGGGACTTAACAACGCAACAGATGATGGAACAGGGTTTTGGGATGGGGTATAAATTTATTCTTTCTCTGGACAAAGGGAAGCCCTGAGATATTTTTTGGTTTTCTTCCCCTGCTGTAAGTGATAGTCGTAATTTAGAATTGAGAGATTGTTTTGTAATCTGTGAAGCTAGAAAAATATATCAAACGCCTGTCATTTTGCTCTACGTTTTGCTATGGAAGTGGGTGCTCAACACCAAGGACGGGTGCCTA
Organism: Populus ilicifolia; assembly: GCA_015708895.1. Classification (NCBI taxonomy): domain Eukaryota; kingdom Viridiplantae; phylum Streptophyta; class Magnoliopsida; order Malpighiales; family Salicaceae; genus Populus; species Populus ilicifolia. The sequence continues at coordinate 1,429,310 of SRLM01000408.1, read as the reverse complement.
TTATCCTATCGTTTTTTTGTTGAACTTGTTCCTACTGTTCACTGATCTTGGGAAGGACCGTCATGTTTAGGTTCAGGAATGCATCTTGCTCTGCTGCAAAACTCTGCTATTTTCTGCTGTTTCTGCCAGGTAATTTGACATTGAACATTCTTGTAACTTCGTGTTCGACTTGTTCATGAGAAACAAAATCCTGACAAGGCCGGTTTTGTTGATTCCTAAGCCATACATTTTTTAAAGCAGTATCTGCACTTTCAGATTCACCTTGTGTTTTGTATTATCTCTACTTGCTTTGAACTCTGCTAAATCCCTGGGCATTAAGGGTGTGTTTGGTAGAAACGGTTTTTAAAAAAATTAAAATTTTTTGAAGTTAATATATTTTTTAATATTTTAATATATTCTAAAAAATAATCACAACTATATCCTTAAACGAACATATTCTTAAACAAGCTCTGATAGCCAATCGAGTTCAATTTTGTCTGGCCCTGGAAAACATGTGGTGTGGTTTAGTCCCGGAGGCCATGAATTTTGTGATCTGAGGAACATTAGGGTTTGGAAAAGTCCAAGATGATTAGACCAATGGTGTTCACATCCATTTGTGTGGTGTTCGTGGCATGATGCGTGGCTGGGCTGAAGCTCGCTGTCTGTAGACGAGTTACTAAAGCATTCAAAATATCCCAACCATTCATTTCAAAGGGACGGCACAGTGCTTTTTCTTTATTGGTTTTCTAAGGTGTATTTTGAAATCAATATTTAGAAAATTTACTGGCTATTTGACCTGTGGTCATCATATAAAAAAAGATTTCCAGCAGAAAAATTAAAATTGCAGGCTTTTATAATATGTTTTTTAACAAAATAAAAATCTTAAATATAAATTAAAAGGTTTGTATATGCATTCAATTAATTAAATTGAGAATTATTGGTGTTAATAAGTGGAAAAAAAAGTCATTAATAATTACTAAAAATGAAACTAAAAAAATCAAGTGATAAATATAGATTAAGATATTTTTTTTTATAATACAGGTAATTTAACTAATTGTGTTTGTATAGGTAATTTAATCGGTTGTGTTTAATTATTTTATTTATTAAAATTAATTTTTTTATTTAATTAAATAATTATAGAATAGACACATAAATTCAATTGAATAAAATTAAAGGAAAAAACTATTATACAAAGTTATACATGTTAAAAAACAAAATATCGTGATTTTATGTGAAAACCAATTAAAAACTTAAGAGATATAAGTGAATGTGAATATAAGCATATAATCTTGAAACACATATTATAGACTCAATTATATTTGATAAAAAAATAATAAGAAAATACATAAAAAATGATTTAATAAAATTAAAGAGAAAAAAAATTAAGGTTGGACATAAAGAATTTCTCCTATGATCAATTTTTTTTTTGAGAACTTATTCATGAACTAAGTAGAAATTAAATTATATTTTAATAAAAAATTATAAAAATATATAAAAACACCAATAAATTAAAAAAAAAATCAAGTGCACAAGTCTAGCATGGATGATCCACACAACTAGGACTAAAAAAACCTAAATAAAAATTTTAAAATATTAGAAAGAATATGTATTAATTTAAATATAAATAAAAATTTTTTAAAAAATATATATTAAAAAATTAATAATTAAAAAAAATATTAGACGTTAATGAGCTTGACAAGCCAAGCAAGCTCACCAAGTCCATTTTGAAAGGCAAAAAAATAAGGAAAATAAAATTAATTTTTTAAAAACTTAAAGGACCAAGAATTTAAGATTTGAAAAATACGAGAACCAAAGAGAACTACTATTTTTGAAACCACCACCGATTTCCTTTGTTTTCCCACTTCATTCCCTTTCTTTTAATCTTGTCAATGCTTAATAAATTTAAAGTAATTGGTTAAAAAAACTCGAGGATAAAAAAAAAATTGGCACAATTTTAGCCTATAATGTTTGTCCCAAAAGAGACTTAGAGTTTATTATAATTAATAATTATAATAATTGTTTTTAGAGCAGTTGACATTTATTTGCAAGTAATCCTATTACAAAATATTTTTTAACATCAAATAAAAAAAAATGATAGCAAAAGATGCCAAAAGCTGCAATGGGATTGTGCCAGCCACAGTATTGGTGAAGAATGGTGAACATCTGTGTGAGAGTGTGTGTGTGTGTGTGTGTGGTGATAATAGAAAGATAACGCCAGCCACCAAAGGTTGCCATTTGGCAGATAGGATTGTATGCCACTTGACTTCTCCTATTCTTAACCACACCATTTCCACAAACCTACCATTTATCATTCTAACAATAGCAGTAGCCTTACTCCAGCCTCCCACACTCAGAGAGACAGAGAGAGAATGGCCACCACAGCAGCCCTCTCCAGCGCCATGGTCAGCACATCGTTTACTCGCCGGGTGCCAGTGACAAGCCTACGGGCTCTTCCCAACGTGGGGGAGGCTCTTCTTGGCTTGAAAGCCAGTCGAGGAGGACGTGTTAAAGCAATGGCAGCACACACGGTGAAGCTCATCACTCCTGACGGTGAGAAGGAGTTTAAATGCCCCGATGACATCTACATCCTTGACCATGCTGAGGAGGCAGAAGAGATTGACCTCCCCTACTCATGCAGGGCTGGCTCATGTTCTTCATGTCTTGGCAAGATTGTGAAGGGGACTGTGGATCAGTCTGATGCTAGCTTCCTTGATGATGACCAGATAGGGGAAGGCTGGGTTCTCACCTGTGTTGCTTATCCTACGTCTGATGTTGTCATCGAGACACACAAAGAGGAAGAGTTTAGCGGTTAAATAAGATCTATTTCTGTTTGTGTCGTCGGTGGTGTTCCGGCAGGGGGGGATTTTATGATTGTTATCTCTACTGTTACTGAGCATGTAATTTAATTTGTCCCAAGTTTTTCTTCCTTCATTTGTGTAGTCTCAAATGAAACTGCGTTTACTTAATAAATCTGTAGTGTATGGGAATGTTTCCTCAACCGCCATGGATCTCTCTCTCTCACACACACGCATGTGTACTTGTGCAAGTGTTTCTGTAAAAATGGATTTGTTTTGGATGCTTAATCTGAAACATTTTTAGCTTAGAAACACAGTATCGAACACAGCCTTGGTGGCCTTCACTGGCAACCGGGTGCCTTTTAGCTTAGTTGGGCTAAGATCTTCTCTATGCCACAGATAAAAGTAAGGGAAGGGCAAGAGCCCTGTACCCAGAGAATTACAGTTGCTACTACAGCTATAAATTAAGAGAATAAGTCTTTTCCTGCTCATTGAATAATGCATTTTTTTTCTTTCCTTCATGTTTTTGTGTGTGAGAAGTGTGGAGGAAGATTATTACGAATTAAATATCAATTTTATAAAATTAAATTTAAGATTATAGTTAAAATTTTTTTGAAAGATTAGAGATAAAAATAGATAAAAAAAAAGAGAGTCAATTGCTCAAAAGGCATGGAAATTCTCAATCTAGTCTGTAAAGTTTCAATTTACACATATTTGGTCCTAAAGTTTTAAGAGTTTATGTTTTTATCCTAAGATTTTTTTATATTTCAGTCTATAAGTATCGGAGGTGAGAGATAAAATTATCAAAAAAAGAGATTGGTCTGGTAAATTTTGGCTCGAAAAAAACAAATCTTTGTGTTAATAAATTTATTTTATATATAAAAGATGTTTTGGAGTTTTTTTATTTAATTTTAAAATTTAGATTGAAGTTTAAGAAGACTTTTTTTTAATTGAATCTAATGAGTTTTTAGATTGATTGAAAGGTATTTTAAATTAAAAATGAGTTTAATAAGGTTTTAAGATATTTTTAAGATGTTTATAAATAAAAATAAATTGAAAAGGTAGATTTCAAGGCTAAAAAAAAATCTTGAAACTTGATTTTGGGAAAAAAATGATAAGAATTTAAACTAGAAAACAATACATTATTCATTTTATTATATATAAAATAGGGTGAATAATATATTTTACACTCCTTAAAGAAAGAAAAAGAAAAAAAAGCAAGCCAAGCAAGCGGATGCCTGTTAGAGAAGGCATGTTGGCCATCCTCCTATGCCTAGGTATCTTTTTTTTTATTATTTATTTATAGATTACCCATCAATTTTTTTAATTTATTTTAAAAATAATTTGAATAAAATTTACTACTAGTAAAATAATATTTAAATTATTATCCTATTTAACTTAGTTTTCAAATAAATCTATATTTTTTAATAGTAATATTAATAATTACTTAGTGAAGTGTTAATTGTGTATGAACCTAATATAAAAACAAATTTAAAAACAATATGCTCATGGATATTTAATAAAAATAAAATAACTATTTTTTTATTTTTATTATAGATTATGTACATGATGTTTTCAAATTAACTATTTTTTTTCTCATGAATGTTTATATTTTTTGAATGAAATTTGGTTAAGAATCTATAGGTTTTTATTAAAAAAAACAATATATTTTTATAAAGAAAAACTGTTTTTATCAAAATAAAGAAAGGAAGATTTAATTAAAGTGATACAAAATAAAAAGAACCACACGAACATTTATTTTGATTACCTTTAATTTTTATTTAAAAGACAATACTACTAATAATAAAAAATATGTTTACGTACAAAAACACACACATTCAAAAAATTGCACCTCGCGTGGGAGAAAAAACCCAGTTAGTGACTACGTAAAAACATGTTTTGGCAGTAGAAGGAAACGTTTGTCAGGCTCATAGACGAGCAGTAACATCATTTTGGACGATGAAGCTTCCATGAACAAAGCTCTCTAAAAAATAATCAAGTCCTTTGAAATAATTCTATAAGAGTCTCTGCTCTTGATCCCTCTTCATCGCCCATATCATCATCCTCTTCATCGATAATCGGTGGAGGCTGCAATGTAGTATCATTCAAGTACTCTTCTATCCGCAGTGAAAGTTGGTGATGATCCTGGTGTGGATTTGAGGTCTCAGCATCTTCTCCTGCCTCTTCTTGTCCATGAGGTGGGGCTACAGTAACCTCATTCAAAGAACCTAGGGAAGAGGAACGCGATAGAGTCCCAGATGCCACTGTGATTTCATCCTGCTCGTCGATCGTTGTGTCTAGTGAACACACTGATCTTGTAGCAACTGAGAGTGCTGCCGAGTCGCGTTTAGACCTCTCCTTCACCCTCTTGCACCAGCTGTGCAGAGAATCTCTAACATTCTCAGCAACCAATGCCTTCTTAAACCGTGATCCCATCTGAATGGTGAAAAGGTTCAATGAACCCTCTCCTGAATGGAACGTGAAAAGATTTCTTAGACATATCCAACATTGAAAAGAAATTGCACAAACCTGTGTAATAATGACATTCAAGGGCACTGTGCTGTAGCTACACCAGAACTGAACTAGAACCCTGCATTTACAAATATAAGATGGTCGCTGAAATCCAAAGATTAATAATTGCCAACGGTAGAGATTCTCGAAAGCAATTGGACAATGCCAGCGACCTGTCTTTGCTACTAACACACTCAAAATCAAAATTACAAAAACTTTTTCTTTGTTGTTGGATTTTCAGGGAAAAAAAGTGCTAATTAATCAGGTTAGATGCACATGAACATTGGTTGGATGCTTGTGGCATCAGCTTGTGCAGAAAACAAAAGTTACGACATGAGAGTCAAAAAGAAAAAGGAAAGACATCAAATGAGAAACTTTATATCAGCCAGTAATTGCTCACTCCCCTGTGAGAGGGAAAAGGTACATCATGGAACTGTTCTCTCCCCAAAAGACTATCTCTTGTCTGCAGCTCAGAGTCAATAGAAACTGCAACAAGAAGGTTTTCTGAAACCACTGTGGCCTAAGTTGCCGAATTGCTTGAAGAAGCATGTTAGACAGCCAACACTAAGGATTAACTTCATTGCTGTCATAGCTATTGGGCAGTGAGCAACAGGGATTTTCGCTGGCCTTGCATGCATGATAACCTCTGATGTATGGAAGGAAACTTTGATGACCAAAGCCTAAGTTTCTAGATTTTCTAATGTGTATCTAGATTTTCTAATGTGTAACTGATAAGGGATTTCATCTTATGTAACTGACTGGATACAATTTCGCACCAGATAGCATACATTTTTTTCCTGATATTATTGAAAAGTTAATATGAGATTATCTTGCATGTGCACAGCTGAAAACCGGTTCCTAAGGCCAAATTAATATTCTGAATAAACATCTTGAAGAAACAAGGAGATATATTGTTACTGAATCTGTGGTGTCTTTATGTTTGTGGAGGACTAATACAAGGAGATCAAATAACCAGATCATTATATAACTTAGCAAAGAAAGAAACCTTATGCATTGGCAATACTAGTGGAAGAACTCGAAGAAAATCTGCAAGGGTGGTTCAAAATTAGAAGGGAACATACCCAGAAGCTAATCGAGCAATTATCATGAGATGGTTTTTCATGAAGCACGATCTTTTCTTGAATCCCCACTAAACACAAAGAAATTAGAAAACTCATGATTAAGAATAGATAATACAAGAGTTCATTCTCCTCGAAGAAGGAAAAAAGGACCTGTCGGCTTTTGCTTTTCAAAGCCTGAAGCTATTTAATAAATGGACAGTTAGAGACATTTGAGATGTAACAAGAAACAAGCACCGCTAACCCATCTATGTTGTCAACTTATCCACTAGTTCCTTTTCAGAAGTTGCATAAGCTATACCATGTTTCAAGAATCAGTTTCTCTCTAACAACTGAAGCCTTAGTTACAATGCGAACCATCCCGATTCTCATGAACATATAGACAATTTTTCTAACCCCTAGACACTAGAAATACAGAAGCCCACAGAAAGAAAGAGAAAAAGGGCTCAAACCTACCAAGGACCAGATAAAGGTTGCCATCTCAAAAGCATTCTGCATGCAGGGCAAGAAAACAAATGAGAAGAACTGTATGAAACACAGAGAGATCAATATATCTGACACAGGATATAAATCGATATTATCACCTGAAATATGATAAATTGTATCAACCTCAACGATATGTCTGGTTTACCAAACCAAAAAAGACCATCTCGAGGCTTTACTTGATTCCCAATGGATGGACCTGTCTGTTCCCCTATCTCAAGTGCTAACGTTGAAACAACATGCTGAAGTTTTGTTCCAACCAACATCACAAGCTTTGATGTGTGAAACATATATGTTAGAAAAACATCATGCAGCAACCGTTGCTTTTTAGATAAAGTGACAGAAAGAATATGTATACTTACAATAGCAGGAATGAAGGAAAGCCAAAAGTAAATATTTAAACCTGGATCATTTAAAGAATTTAACCTTTCAGAAAGAAAATGGTAGAATCTAACATATACCAAAGAGAAATCCTTTTTACATGCTGGAAAAAGAAACGGCAAGTTACCATGGATATTGATGAAGATACAAATTATTGCATATCCCCAAAGTGGCCAGCTACAAAATTTAGGAAAATGATTCAGTTCAATTTATTATACTGCTTCTTCACTTCAGGGAAATTTTACATTTACATCCTTCAATATAACAAAGTTCATTTCCTAGAAATATTTGCATTCATTAAGCCTCATCTTCTAACTCCAAAACATGGTAAATTACAGGTATTTAAACTTCAAAGGTTGTAATGGTTACTGGTTCTATAATAATTATATCACAGAATGAGGATTTCATTTCTGGTGTCCATCTGATGTAAAAGCATGAAATCTCATAATTACGTACATGTTTGCACATGTGCAACTTCAATCATCCAAATGAAATCTATGCTTCACCTTCCTCGATGAAATTAGGAACCAGATCCATTTTGAAGTCTTATCCTGACACTATCAAGATGTTCCAGATGGTAAAATGCATGCATGAATCCTTTATTTTGGCCTACTAAAGAAAGATAAAGGTGGTTGTCCCCATAATTTCTCAAAGCCCCCATCCCCGTTTTATTAGGCCTGTTTCTTTCTTTTGTATATAAAAATTGACAAGCATTGCCTAGCCCATAAGAGTTTTTTGGAAACATAGAAATTGTTTCTTATTTTCCACCTGGCTCTTCAACATATAAGGCTGAACCATGCCTGACTGGAATATAATCTGTAGGGACACTGCAGGTATGTGATCCAAAATGGAAAATCTCGCAAAGAAATAGTAGTTTTTTCGATCAGAGGAAATTGATGGAAGAATTAAAATTCATTCAAACGATTACATACCTGATCCCCAAGATTCCATGAAACTCGTCTTCCATACTGCGGACCATATATTTATGGAAGTCATAAGAAATTGGCAGTTTGTGCTTCTGCAGAGTTGAAAAAATGATAACAACATGTAACACGACTTCAGCAACAAAGTTAATGAAATGAAAACAACAAAAAGAGGCTAAGTACACGACCAAAGAGCTAATCAACATAATGATTTGATTATTTTCATATCCTAAATGAATTAAGGTCTACCAGTTAGCAATGAAGCATTTTTAAACAAGGCTTAACAAATAGAATAATATGGAACTGCTAGCATGGTAGAGTTTGCATGCACGAAACTAAACTATATGATTTTCATCTACAAGAAAATTATCCAGTTCAGCCGTAATCTGCTGAGAATCTTTCATATTCTTTGGATGCAATTCTGGATCATGTTTTTCTCGTACTATTTTTCCATGAAACAAGAGTATATGTTATTTTCAAATATTAAGTAGCTGGGTGCCAGTAGTCTGTCAAACTAGAATCACAATCAAGTCAGCAGTTCCATTTAAAGTGCATGGAGTACATACCAGTAGTCTGTCAAAATAGAATTTCAATTAAGTCACTAGCTCGTTTTAAAGTGCATGGAGTACATACGCTGAAGATTCCTTAATGAGGATCAGATGTTACAAAAGAGAAATCACAAGATCAACTTGGAAATGATAAAAGTTAGAATATGTACGGTAACTATGATGGAAAAAGCCAAATAGAGACAACAGATATTCAAGTAACGCATCAAGAAAAAGTAGACACGCACAGTGATGAAACCCAATCGTAATGCCAAGTAATCTGATTTCTTTATAGAGCTCTTAAATTGTCGAAAGAAGCAAAGCTGCACAAGGACACCATTTTCATAAGTAAAACACAATCAGAATCCCTCTCAGATGGGCATGCAATAAAGAAGAGCATAGTGAGAAAAAAAATAAAGGAAAAATAATATAGCAGGAAAGACAATAAGGAAACACTCAAAGTTCAACCCTGTTCTACAAAAGTCAAAATTGATCGTCATCCAAAGTAGGATGGGTGGAAGATACACTGGTCTTCCTGTGCGCTGTTTCTTTGGAAATGGTATGGCCATTAGACATCATATCTTTAGTAAGTGTTATAATACCGATTCCGACAAAAGTCTTGGAATCATTTGATTACCAGACAACCAAAATCATCAGAAGAATATCCAGAGCATTGTTCTCATAAGCTTACACAAAAATGTTGGACAATATTGATTGTGAGTTTTCTGTAGGTAACATTTTCCCACCAGATACTGAATCATAGGACTGCTCGATTGCATAATACAAGTCCTAGATGTGGAGAATGCTTTATTTCCTGGGGAAAAAGTTTTTTGTCAATAAACCTAGCAGTGTAAAGAATAGCAATTGTTTGAGATGTGCTGCTATACTCTGCTGATTATTTTGTGCATTCAGGATGTTAGTACTTGATTGATATTGAGTTGGCTAATTCCTGAAACAACAGTTGCAAGGTTTGAGTCGAAAGTGTTTTGTGTAGATTTCTTGTACTTTTATGTGCTAACTCATTGAGATGAAATAGCATAACCATTGAACAAGAAGATAGAACGCTCAACCAGTCATCCTTTATGTTTCAGTGCATCAATTTGGATAAAAAAAATGCTCACCACAAAACTAGTGCTACACTTTAAATCTCAATGAGATGATAAGAAACGATATGTGTGGCAATTTGTTTATATCTCAGAGGATTCAGTGCAGTCAAACTTTAACACTTGTACTTCTAAATCAGCACAACAGTTCCTGCGGGGCATATTGGAGCATGAAACAATCAAGTGTAGAAGGAATGAAGTTTTAGTTTACAATTCATTAAAATGTCTTCAAGAGCTTAAAAACAAATTGCTGCTAATATTTATCATCATGGATAGCGGTGGTGTTTTACCATTTGGCATATCCATTTCACAAACTGTCCTTAAGAATAATCGGAGGGACCAAAACAGTATCATCCAACTTGAACAGCAAGACTTTCTTCAACACAATACTGAAGGTTCTGTTTATCTCTCTTTTATACGACTGGTTGACTTGTTAAACCATGAAGTAAAGGCTAGCTCTAAATAATATACGTTACTAGCAAATTCAATCTATTTTCTGTGACTTGAAGTGTCAATATATAGCAATGTCATTTGTGAGAACGATAGTCTGCTTCAACCCTCCGATTCTTTCTCTCTAATTCTAATCATCCCTTGTCACAAATTCCCAGCTTACAAAACTGATAAATTTTCACTTCAAGGACTTGCATTCGTTTTCCAATGGGACATTCTACATAAGGAATACCCTTTGTGTGATGAGTCAGTGCAGATTCCCAATGAGACACTAAGGATATGTCAAAGGTTTTTCAAACCTATTGCATCCTTATCATGTCCTGATAAACCGAAACCAAAAACAAGACAAATTCCGTAGTCAATTTAAAGACCTCAGAGGAATCGTTGCTATCATCGATAGCACAAAGCTGCATGGATTTCTCAGCCTCTTATATTGTCAGGAAGTCAAGAAATGCCACAGCAAGATTGCGGAAACTGAAGGTTTTTCAAAAAAAATTCCAACCTACTCAAGGAACCTTAACTTCAAAATAATAGGTTGCCAAGAGTATTGAAAAGGAAGGGAAACCAATGTGTCAACTAAACAATTTTGGTTAGTCCTCCATACATCCTTCAAACATCATTTCCTAGCCAGAAATATATATACAACAATATGTCCATACTAGAGTGCAAGAATGGATCTCACAACAAATATTATGTTAAATTAGTCCACATAACATATTTTAAAGTAAATGATAGATGCCACCGATAGATGCACTAGAAATAATTGCCCAAAACAAGGAAAAACACCACAACTTTACAAAGAGTCATACACATAGAAAGCAAGGAAATTACCATCCAAATGAGAACTCGACTCCTGCTCCATGGATGAGATGTGTGTTGGAAAACAAAGGTGGATTGCCGCCTCATCATCTTGTTTTTCTTTGCTATATAAAATAATAGTGAGAGAAAGATGACGCGGTGAGATTTTTTATGCCACATAATAACAACTGTATAGATATATTATCAAAGTGAAATTTTTACTAGACAGGGAGGGTGGGGGGGGGGGAGCAATAGTATAAAAACAGTATACAAAAAGTAAAGGTTCTGCAGTAAGAAGTCTACACACACTTCCAGCAGCCATTAGCACATAATACAGACCATTTTGTATAATAGGCAGATTCTTGTGTTCACTGACACACGATTGATATCTTAAAATTGAAAGGAACTTTCATACATTAGACTAACAGAATGTAGCATTCCTACATTAATGTCTATGTTTGGTCCATGATTTCTGCACAATCCAACTCTTGTTATTAAACTCAGTCCTTTTCTTTCAATTCATATAAGAACATATGACCATAATGTGCTACTATCTTAACTATAGATGTGCAATAAGCCATTTTCAAGACAGCTTGCAAGGCTTTCTTCTTTGCCTCTAAATGCAATCACTGGTACCAGAATGTAGACCAATTTGTCCATCTATTCTGAACTGGAGCTCTCTGAAGGTCGTCACCTTAAGTAAATTGGCAAAACTGATTACCATATGTTAATGTTCCTGTGATATAACTATAAGGAGATCAGTTGATCCAGTAAAATGTGGATCGATTTCCCTTTGAATGGAAGATTAGTTGTGCATACTGCTGTATCTCACGGTCTTAAACAAGAATCCATTTCCACAATCAATTAGCCTGATGCGAATATCCTTGTGACATAGGCATAGCCATAAAAAGACTGGATGGGGCGGGGTAGAAAGAAGATGATCAATTAAATTTAAATTAGGAATGTGGATGCACATAATGTATCAGATGGCCTCATAACTGAAATCGACTAGTTTTGTATGGTGTCTACTATAAGAAAACAGGGGAAGCGTGTATCAAATGGCTATCCATCATTAAACAAATGAAAAAGACATGACAGGAGAAGTTTTCATGGTGTGAGATGTCACTAGGAGCCTACATTAAACTAGTTATCCAATTTGCTTACCTTGTAAATTCCCATCAGCCACTAAGTTCGTCTGATTTTCCCATTTCCTCCAACTGTAAATCTAGGAAGACATGCAACAAGAAGAATAATAAGCCCCTGCAGTGTTTAAGGAGGCCCTACAAACTGCATGAAAAGACAACATACAAGCTAAGTCTGCAACCCGTACTAGTTCGATTGTCTGCATGCATGGATTCACCTCCTCTATTCAGTTTTGTTAATTACAGGTTGAATTTTATCTTGACTGTTGTGATGGTAGGTCTATTATGTCCTCTCTAAATAGATGAATAACATGCAGAGGTCACTTGTTTTCCTATGTTCACTTAATATCTTTGGAAGAAAGAGTCCCGATAAGCCGCTAACATGTTACAGTATGATGCTTTAGTGGAAAAACAAACAGCAGATAATTTAAAGTCTAGGTAATTCCAATTCCTAAAAATAATATTTCTTGGAAATGACTTCAAGATACTTCTTGGAGTTGGAGCAACTTGGATTTTTAATTTCTTAACTAAAGAATAAAACTTGGCAGGCATCAAGTATTGGTGATGTTGAGAATAAAAGTATTTACGATATATAGCATACATTAGAAGCACCATTTTAAACCTAGAGATAAAATAATCAATAAGGTGATAATAGTACCTTGCTCATAGCCAGACCAACTGTCAAGCAACTGTACAGGACATGAGTGATGCCGAGAACAAATAAGAATCGGTGGAGCTGCTCAAGACCCTCTAGGGAGACGAATGGTTCGCGACCCTGAAATCGAGAAAACTATAACTTACCACAGCTGGTTCCCGATCACCACACCTAATAAAACTCAAAAGACAAGAAAAGCAGATTTACCTCACCACATTGATGAGATATTTCAGTAGTTATGCTTTTGGGTGGAATATGGCTCTCATTCAGGAAAGGGAATGGATTTTCAAACAAGACTTTCCGAGTGATGCCATAATCCTCCTCAGAACAAAGATAGAATTTGCTGTTGAAAAGAGATGAATTCACGCAGATCTCAGATATCCACCGCGCACATTGTGCCAAGAGCAGAGATATAAGCCCAAGCAGCATCAGCTCTAACAAGAAGAAAGGGGACAAGTAGCAAAACAAAAGGTGTATCAAAACCAGAAACCGAAAACCAGCACCTCTTCAGTTCTGCCATGTTTAATCTTCGAACTCTCAAAACACAGCAATGAACAAGGACAGAAAGGCAAACACGAACAAAACCAGCTAGACAGGACACAACCCACCCACATGGAGACGAAAATGCCTCAAAAGCATATACACATAAAATCAATTAAGGGTATTAACACATGAACCCTGTGTATAGCATTCTCTCAATCATTGATCAACAAGCATAATCATGCCTTAATTTCTCTTTCCCTTTTCTTTTCTGAACAAACTTGCAGCTGCTATTAATGAGGTGAATAGTAAATACACACCTTCCTTAATCTTCTCCAAAGAAACAAACAGAGCCTTCCTCCTTGTTTTCTCCAACCACTGTGTACAAAAGCAAAACATAAAAATCAGACAAGCCTTCACAAAATTGGAAAATCCAAAATGAAGATTTCCTCAAACCTTTAATTTCCCACATTTTCTCAGCAACCAAACAGTACAGCAAAACTGTAGTTCTCTTCAACCTTAAGACTCAACTAATCCAAATACTAAGCATTATAGGCCCCAAAAGGACAAGATTACAAAGTTGCTGCTGTGCTGTGACTGCTGTCTTTAAGCACACTAGCTATAGCTATCTTGTTTGAACAAACCAAAATCCCCCCCAAAAAAAAACAGAACCCTCTACATTACTATAAGAAACCATTTAAAAGGCATATAGAGATAGGAGGAGGAAATGACTTACCTTTCCAAATCTGTAGATGGAGCGTTGAAAGAGAAAGCAAACAAAAACCAAGACTGTAATGACCGTAGCTACAGAATAAGTGGGAGTCTCAACCAGAGATCTCCCTTGCCTTATCAACACATCCTCCTCCCCCATCAGTTTATCCAAACAACCCAAGTTAACTTTACTTCCTTGGAAAAACTAAATGACAGCTTCATCAAGTCGAGGTAGCTAGCAAGAGGAAAGCGGTGATCCAGGAAATCAGGAGCGGTACAGTCTACAGAAATAAACGGACATGCATATGGAATCATGGAAATCTATGTAATCCGGGAAAATCTATATATATATATATATATATATAAGGTTTTAATTAGTACTTAGTTTAATATCGATATTTTTTTTGTCCTGTTAGGACAGTTCTCACTTTCTTTGCATGGGAATCGCTGCGTGCGACATAATGCAACCTTCCCACATGGAGGAAGTGAGCTCTCTCTCTCTCTCTCTATATATGTATGTATGTATGTATGTATGTATACATGCCTCTTGAAAGTTGAGAGTTTTGAAGATCTGACGGTCTCTAACCTATAGTGGAAGACACATGAGCTCCATTAAACCAAATGCTTGGCATGATTGCTCCCTTACCCATGGTTGTCACCCTCTGGAGGTAACCCGCAAAAGGGTCAGGTGAGTTTAATAATTATATGATTATCAAAACTTATTTTTACTTATTATCACTACTATATTTATATCTTTTAGGCAGAAATTTTCAATTTTGGTATGCGGAGATTATCCAATTGTTAACACTAAATTAAAAAGATAGATGGTATATGATTCATGTGAGAAGGCTGATAATGAATCAAACAATCTTTAATTTGAGTGAGGAAGCTTATAATTTCTCAAAAATTGACTACAACCAGGCGGCAGGCTGGTATAGTTTGGCGCACATGACAAGCTAAAAGTTTTGTTGACTTTTTTTAGATCATAAGTTACCCATGATCATGATCATGACTTGTTTGAAAGGAGTGATAATGAAAAATAATAATAATTAAGATTTGACTGCTTCGTATCATCTTCTCTCCTCTTAAGAAATTGACACCACTAGGGTTACTCGTCCTCAGCAAGACAATATCACACAAAATTATTTCATTTTTTATGTATATTTTTCATCTAATTTGGCCACATCAGGTGCTAGAGTCTCGCAATTATTTTCATTACAGTATAATCTTTGTCCTAACACGCGGGGTTGCCCGAATCATTATTGCTTGCTCACCAAACTTGCAGCTGTCCCCCGTTCTGTTCATCCTATAATGTATATTATTTATCATCAATCTCTTTTAAATCCATAAAGTTTACTACAGCAAAAAAGTCAATGTCCTTTTCTCAAGAAATGAGGGTCATATATATATATATATATATAAAAGTTCATTCCTTTTTTCAAGAAATGAGGTTCAGTTAATCAATGTTTTGAATAACATACATGAAATGAGGGTCATATATATAAATTTGATGTTGATTTTCTTCATTTTGCTTTTGATGTTTTTTTCATGTCTTGATGTCATGATCATTTTACATCTTTATCTAATCATCTTAAGACTTGTTTTATATTAATCGATCCTTTAAATTTTTCAAATGCTAGGTTTGGGGTTTTTTTTTTTTTTACTATTATTATAGTTGTTTTGTCCATATCAAAGCTTACTGTTGTTGTTTGATGCATCCTTGTGTCCTAGTTTTTGACGTCGCATCTCTCTAGACCTTTTGTTTAACGTAATCTGGGCTGCTATTGCACTTTTATTTCAATATTTCTTCTTGGTGTTCTTTGCGTTCATCAACGAGATTTAAGCATTTTTCTTCTTTTGAACTTTGTTTTTCTTTTATGATTCTGTGCCGTGTTTTTGGGCTAGAAAGCACAGGTTATGTGGATGATTCGAGTCCATTAACTTAAAAATTGTGTTTGGCTAGTCAAAATTTTACAAGGAAAAAAATGTATTTTTTTTATTTTTACAACGTATTTGATAAATATACCTTAATCATTTTTTTTTGTTAGTTTCTTGGCTATTTTTTTTTATCTTGCCACACAAATCTCAAATTATTTTTAAAAATTATGAAAAAATTCAAAGATTATTTTAAAATTATTTATAAGTCTCTTACATGTTTCTCAACCATTTCATTTAATATTTGAGCTATATACTTATATCATAATATACTGATCCAGTATTAATTATACATGTTTTTCTTTAAAATTTTTAAAAAATACAAAAAAATCCAAAGTTATTTATAAAGAAAATAAAAAAACATATTTGTATTGTACGTATTTGAACAAATTCTAAAAGTTTTCATGAATATTTTATAAAAAAAATTTATTATCATGTTTTAAAAAATAAAAAATCAATTAATGAGTATAATAACATGTTTATAATTATTCATTAGGGTTTGGCCAAAATTTTAGAAAAACCACCAAAATTAATTTGTTTAATTATTTAGGGTATAAATTTTAAAATATAGTGTATATTCCAGGTATTAAATTAAATGAATTGATAAATATAAAATATTAAAATTAATTATGAATCTTAATATTCGAGGATATAAAATTACAATGTAAAGTATATTCTCATATATTAAAGATACAAAATAAAGATAAATAAAACATTAAAATTTAAATTTTATAATGATTAGATTTTAACGTAATAAGAAAAAAACCTTATTATTGAAGAAGATTTGTCTCAATTCTTCAAAGATGTAAATCTCTTTACCAAAAAGGATTTATCTTAAATTCATAAGACAGAGACCACTATATTAAGGATTTTTTTTATTTTTAAAAAAACCAATAAATAGAAATATGATCTAAATTATTTTTTGTTGAATTTATTTTTTTAATACTAAAATATTTAAGAATTTAGATTTGCAGTATTTTTCCTTTAAAGTTTTTTTATTGCTACAATACTTTCCTTCCTGCATGGTTTTTATGTTTTTATATATATTTTTAAAAAATTATATTTTTTAATATTAAACTAGCTAAGAATTTATCTTTATATTTTTTTAAAACACTTTATATTACTACAATCATTCCCTATATATTTTTCTGTTATAATTTTTTTAAAAATTATCATCGTCAATTTTATTTTTTTAATATATTAAAATAATATTTTTATTTTTAAATTTATTTTAATATTAAATATATTAAAATATTTTAAAAATAAAAAATTAACTTGAATTAAAGATTTTTTTTTAAATAATTTTAAAATACAAAAATAAAAAGACTCTTAATACATATATATATTTAATATTATGATAGTTTTTGCCATTATAATTTAAAAAGGTAATAAATTGTAGTTCTTTTTTATCCAAAATTTTAGAAAGGAGTTTTTAATAAAATTTATATAAAACTATATTATATATTGACCACAGCACACCGTACAACAAAAACAAATGAAGCTTTAATTTCCTTTTAACTGCTCTAAAATTTTCGGATCCGCGTGGAGGAAAAAGATAGAGGTCTTGACACCGGAATGATTTCTGTTACCAGCAGCTGAGATGACTAGTGAACTAAACTTTTTACTAAAAATATTAAAGTCCGTGTACTAGATTGAGAAAAAGTAAAAGTTGATGTATCAAATCTGCAGCTTTTCCCTTGGGACACATAAGCAGAAAACAGAGCCATGGACTTGATTGAAAGTTCTGAAAAATCGGTGTACTTAAACAAAGATAATTAAAGTCCATGTACTAGATTGAAATTCTATGTAAAATCAATGTACCATAAGGTAGGAGCCCTTGCTTAGAGAGGGAGGGTCTGTCTAAACCCCCTCCAAAACCCTAGCATAGCTATGGCGCAACGACTGTTCCGCCTCCGTCGAGCCCTAACCCCACTCTCTTCTACTCGGCAACGCCCTCCTCTCTCCACTTCTATGGCAATAGCACCACCAGCCGCACAGACGCCCCCAATCATTTCTCAGCGGCGGGGATTCTCGGGAACGCGAGTGTCAATGATGTCGACAACTGGTTTAGCAGAGAAAGAGTACAAGGTATACGAGGATGGAGAAGAAATCGTTAAGAGCACAATTCTGTTCGAAGGCAACGAATACATTCACTGGCTGGTGACTGTTGATTTCCCAAAAGAACCCAAACCCTCTCCTGAAGAAATGGTCGCTGCTTTTGAACGCATCTGTGCCCAGGGACTCAACATCAGGTTTCTTTCTTTCTTTCTTTTTTGTTATGATTTATTAGTTTAATTTTAATGGCGGGATGTTTTGTTCAGAATTGAGGAGGCGAAGAAGAGAATGTATGCTTGTAGCACAACTATTTATCAAGGGTTTCAGGTTTCAATTACGCACCAAGAAGCCGAAAAGTTTAAAGGCAGGTTTTAGCTTTTGACAGTGGGACAAACGAGACCCTTTGAAAGTAAACAAATTCACTTCAAAACTAACTATAGGAGAGCCATCTCCATTCCTTCAATCAAACGCATTTACATCACTTTCGTATCTGCCCCTTCTGTCAAGCGCAACCATACATCTGTGTTTCTTGCATTCTGAATTTCCACCTGTTTTTGTGGATTGTTATTGCCGTTGTTGTCCTGAATGCTTGCTTACCGACTTGTCATACGTGATGATGCTTTAAACAGGTGTTCCGGGGGCTGTTTTTGTATCACCAGATTCTCGAGTAAAAAAGGAAAATGGAGGTCATTTTTTTCTCCTTGTGATTGAAATATCTTCATTCAATTTAATTGTTGAAATGCATTCTAGTATATTGTTTGTTATTCTACTCCTTTAAGGTAGTATTAGCCCTTTCATTTGGATCACTTGGCTATCACACAATTAGTTAAAAGTAAGTCTGATAGTGGTTAGTTCAATTGGTGAATTAAACTCATTTGATCTACTTTGTAGGAGACAAGTATAAAAATGGATTAATCACTCTGAGACCACCCCCGGTTCAACTTCAGAGAGGGGGAGAAAGGCGCCGTGATCCAGGCAGAATTCCACCTAGATGTGACCAGCCAGAAAGTCCAATTCCAAATTATCAAGGGCCGCAACCCCAGTATAGTCAGCAAGGGCATATGCAAGGAGTTGGTAGTAACTACAGGTCTCAACAAAATCGTCAACCACAGAAAAATCATGGTCCTCCAGGGCTAGGAGGAACGGTGCCGATGAACAATAGGGATTATGCCACTGGAGGAAGGAACACATATCCAGGACAGCAACGAAATCATGATCCCCCAGGACAGCAAGGTTACAACCAAGGACAGCAGGGGAATCATTATGACCCAGACCAAAGGAGCTTTCCACAAGGAGATTGGAGGGATCATGGATCTCCTGGGCAAAGAGATGATAGGGGAGACAACTGGAATTATTCTCCCACCCATGGTGGAAACTATGGGCAAGGTGGAAATACTAGCTATGGACAGCGTCACCCAGGTGAAGATCAGAGGTCCGCACAAATGGAGCTGAGGGGCATGCAAGGACAGCAAGGGAACTATGCACCATTGGGACAACCAGGGTTGTCAAACCAAGTAAGGAACTCCCCCCATTAAGTGATTAACTGGGACCCTTTTTTTCATTTTTTAGATTATCAATAGGTGGTTTCATAGTGCAGGTGAGGACGGAGAATGGTTTACTGACCTTACATGCACGCATGACTTGTAGATTTGTTTATGGGAAGATAGATTAAAATGTCATCTTGTGGAGCTAGGTTAGCCCATGACTGGTTACAAGTTAGGTAACAGGGAAGTTTTATCATCAAAAGTCTAGTGATTACTATTCTTCGATTACCAATAGTCTCCTGGGAAACTGTGCATGCTTGAAAGTGAAGTACACTACTGAAATGCGAGGAGAAGTTGAACACAATCAGTTTTTGTGAAAATGAACTTTAAGAAAGAGTTCATTCCTTTTTTCCCTTCACCATATCATCTTATTTCTCTTGTTTTTATTGGGTTGTGCAACTCCAGTACAGTCAACAAGGGCACATGCAAGGCGGTGGTAGATGCTACGAGTCTCCACAAAATGGTCCATCACAGCAAGATCATGGTCCTCCAGTGCTAGGAGGAAGGATGCCAATGAACAAAAGGGATTATGCCCCTGGAGGAAGGAACATGTATCCAGGGCAGCAAGGTTACTTCCAAGGACAGCAGGGAAATCATTACCCCCCAGGACAGCAAGGTTACTTCCAAGGACAGCAGGGAAATCGTTACCCCCCAGGACAGCAAGGTTACAACCAAGGACAGCATGGAAATCGTTATTCCCCAGGTCAGCAAGGTTACAACCAAGAACAGCAGGGAAATCGTTATTCCCCAGGACAGCAAGGTTACAACCCAGGACAGCATGGAAATCGTTGTCCCCCAGGTCAGCAAGGTTACAACCAAGGACAGCAGGGAAATCATTACCCCCCAGGACATCAAGGTTACTTCCAAGAACAGCAGGGAAATCATTACCCCACAGGACAGCAAGCGTACTTCCAAGAACAGCAGGGAAATTATTACCCCCCAGGACAGCAAGGTTACTTCCAAGAACAGCAGGGAAATCGATACACCCCAGGACAGCAAGGTTACAACCAAGGACAGCAGGGAAGTGATTATCCCCCAGGACAACAGGGTTACAACCAAGTACTGCAAGGGAATCATTATGACCCAGACCAAAGGAGCTTTCCTCAAGGAGATTGGAGGAGGGATCATGGATCTCCTGGGCAAAGAGATGATAGGGGAGACAACTGGAATTATTCTCCCACCCATGGTGGAAACTATGGGCAAGGTGGAAATACTAGCTATGGATAGCGTCACCCAGGTGAAGGTCAGAGGTCCGCACAAATGGAGCAGAGGAGCATGCAAGCAGAGCAAGGGAACTCTGCACCATTGGGACAACCAGGGTGGTCAAACCAAGTAAGGCACTCCCTCCATTAAGTGATTAACTGGAACCTTATTTTTCTCAGTTTTTAGATTATCCATAGGTGGTTTCATAATGCAGGTGAGGACAAAGAATGGTTTTCTGACCTTACATGCATGCATGACTTGTAGATTTGTTTATGGGAAGATAGATTAAAATGTCATCTTGTGGAGGTAGGTTAGCCTTTGACTGCTTACTAGTTAGATTACTGGAAAGTTTTATCATCAAGAGTTTAGTGGTTACTATTCTTCAATTACCAATAGTCTCCTGGGAAACTGTGCATGCTTGAAAGTGAAGTACACTACTGAAATGTGAGGAGCAGTTGAACACAATCAGTTTTTGTGTAAATGAACAATTTTAAGAAGTATTTGTTTTTGAATTTAAAACTTATCCTAAGAATGTTTGAATAAAATAAAATCATAAATTGATATTTTTTAAGGATGAAATATAATTTTTTTTTTGAGAAATTTCAAATCTTTTAATTCCTCGAGCATTTGAAAAGTTTAATACTTCAAAATAATAATTATTTTTTACATGTAAAACTCGCAAAATAAATATATAAATAAGCTAGCCATTTTATTGAGGAAAAAATAAAAATCTAATAATATTATATAAAATGATTTATTTTGTAAAATAGATTTTTTATTACTTCATTTTTTTAGGTATCCATTTATTTGAAATCTAGGGAGTATTTTCTTTTTTCCTTTTAGAAACATGGGATACAAATCATATATTGGATATACTAAATTTAGAGTAATATATTTCTTCAGTAGGCATTTGTTTCTTTTCTTTTTTTCTTTGTTGTATTATGAGTTTTATCTTGATATTTATGGGATTTTGGTGTAGCTTTATGGAAGCTTGAATTTTTGCTAATCTTTTACAGACTTGCTTATTATCACCGATTTGTCTGATATCTTGTCTGATATCTAAACGTCCACTGTAAATTATATACAAGATTATTAAATCTGCATGGATGTTTTGTGGTTTGTACCATGTTTGTTCTTTCAACTGTGATGCCTTTATGTGCATACATGGTGGTAGTGAATGCGGGGTGTTTGAGTACGTATTTTTGTCTTCAAACTGATCATTTTGTTCCTAATCTTTTTTTCCTGACATTTCAGCATGGGAAAGATTCCTGGTGTCAACTTACAGAGGCTGCAAGCTCTGCCTAATGCTTTTGATGCACTCAAGTAAGAATACCGAGTTGTATTTTATGAATGTTTGTGATATTGTACGGTCCATCTGCAAAACAGTAAATTTCACAAGCTTTATGATGTTAGCTTCTGATTGATCAACTTTGGATTTAGTTTTGGCAAATATAGGTGCCTTGACAATTTGGTGTTTGCCAAGTTAACAAGACAGAATGGGTATGGAAACTAATGTTCCTTGAAAGACTCAATCTATTGCAATTCAGGATACACGGGAACTTTTTTTTTTTTTTTGCATGGTGAATTGGATATATCGATTTTAGGACAGTGAAATTTCATGTCAAGGACAATGATTTTCTTGGGGCACATCTTATTGGAGTAGTGGAGATACCGGTTGAGACAGTCATTTCAGGAAAGAGGAAAAGAGCTAGATATATTTTGATACTTAATCATCCCAACCTCGTTGTTAGTATTGAGCCTTTCTAAGTGTCGTGCTGCTATTATTCTTAACATTGCTGCCAACGTTGACCCTAGAAATGGGAATAATGTAAGAGGAAAAGAGCTGAGAATAAAGGTGGAAGATGAATTCTTAGATAACTTTCTGGGGATTTGGTGCATAACTCCAATGATGAGTAAAGATAGTGAAGGAATTCTCGCCATATCTGTTCAGATATTTTCATAAAGGGTAAGATGCCTAATGTTGACTTCGGAGAATTTAAACACATACCAGAGAAATTATGATCATCATTGTCTCTCTTACAGTTTTTCCGATCTATTGATTCAGTATCTTCACTCTATTGATTCAGGATCTGTGAAGGGATTTCCAAATTCCACTCAAGAAGCCGTGGCTCAAGTTCGAACTAGCTTCATGCAGTACTTGCTAACACTAACCAGTTTGTGCTTCTAGTTTTATGTTTATGTGATATCATTCCAGACCTGCTTCAATAACTCATCTCCTTTTTCTGCAGAATCTTGTATTAGGAAAGAATTTGAAGGCAGACAAGAGCATTCATACAGCATGTGTAAAGGCAATAAGATCAGCTGAACACTTCATATACAAAGAGAATCAATATTTTCCTGGATCTTCCTAGCTATCATTGGCCATCATACAAAATTGCAGGTACAGAAAGCATCAAGTTACTGCCTTTCCTAGCCAAATGTGAAGAAATTTATTGAATGCTGATTACTTATTAAATCGAAACTAATAAATCCACAGCGTATCTCATGCAAGACATTAAGGTGTTTTAGTTTTTGTTTTGCTGTTTAGCTGGATATCTGATGAGGAAATTTCTCTTTAACTTCATCTCTGTGAACTGGAGCTGATAACTTATTATTTGTAAATACAGCTATATGTTTTCGCATGGTTCGGTGAACTTTTATAGATTATATTATTTTGCAATGCTCTCATAATGTTGAGGATAGTCTGGTTATTTGTAAATAATTTCTTTTATCATATTAATATCTTATATAATGATTTTATCAAAACATTATACTAATTGATATAATTATTTTTATTTTTATTATTCTTGTTGAATTTAAATTAAGATATTAAAAAAATTCAGATAATGTATATTTATTCAAATTTATAAATTCATATACCAAAATATTAATAATCTAAATTATTTCCTTACAAGCTCAAAACATATTTTACATTACACTTATTCTATCAAAACATGCTCATTTATCAACTGAAATAAATTAAGAAAAAAATATTATGACTGGAAAATAATAATAATAATAATAATAATAATAATAATAATAATAATAATAATAATAATAATAATAATAATGGATATAACATGCTCATTTATCAACTGAAATAAATTAAGAAAAAAATATTATGACTGGAAAATAATAATAATAATGGATATGCGTATATAATATACCCTACATTCTTGATGCGTACTTAATATAAAGAAATATTTTAAAATTATATTATGTGATTTCATCATTTAATTGAAAAATATTAAGGGTGTAAGTGAAGCATAACTCGATTATTGTATTATCATAAACTTTTAAATGATGCAAGGAGCTTTGATAAGAATTGATCTTGCATGGACAATTTCCTTGTTTTTTTTTTTTTTTAGTTTCACTTCTTAACAAAAAAATAATATCAATATATCTTTTAAATTAAAGCTTATAATAGGAGTTTGTAATTGGTTTAAACAAAAACAATTAAAAAAATATATTGTAAGAAATCTTGATCTAAATTTTTTAGTTATTTTCTCTCCTCAAAGATTTATGACTTACTGTTTTATTTATTTTTATTTTTATTTTTATTTTCACAGTAACACAATATAAGTGGTCCATGTTATAACTTTTATGTTTGGCATGATATAATTAGTAAATGATAGATCATTTGCATATGTGAACTGTCTACGTGTCAAAATAAGAACTTTCACGATTGCATTTATTGTGAATTGCTGTCGTTTTCATATCATTACATATGAATAAGGAAATTAAACTCTAAACAATTTATTAGATATTAAAAAATATTATGAATTTGTTAAATAATGAAAACGCGAAACAAATCTCAAAAAGCTAGTTACGGGAGAGAGAAAAAAAAAACTAAGTTTAACTCCTAATGTTTTTACTCTTTATAAATGATAAAATTACGCATTCTGGTGGGTATTCACCATAACCTAACCCAATGAAAATGGATTTCGGAAACATTTTCCTCCATATTTTTTAAGGATGACAATGGTATTTATCTGGTTAGCTTATTATTTATTAGATAAAAAAATTAAATATTCATACTATATTTATCATGTTTTAGATATTTATATAAGTATTCATTGTGTGGATATTATTTATTGTTTAACAACAAAAATAACACACATGCAATCCAAATACACATATTAAAATAAAAATAAAAGGGATTGGGGTTTTAATGTAGACATAAATTTATCACATTGTGAATTTAAATAGTGTAACTAAGAGAAAATCGTTGAATTAGCTATCAAAGATACTGTAGTCTTTTTTACAAGATTAGTTAATTATTATTAAGTTGATTAAGGATAAATTAACTTTTTAACATTTTTAAAGCACAATATAGTAACTAAATTACCCTTAACAACAACAAAAATTCTCTTATAGAAACAAAAAAAATATAAGGGGTTTTGTGTATTTTCATCGTAGTTTTTTTTAATTATAATCAAGTTGATCGATCAATAATTTGATATTTTATTAAATATAAAATATAATTAAAAAACTAAAAGTAATTAATGCATGTGATATACACGGCAACGAGTGGAGAGCGTTGTTGCCTTTGGATAATGCATAAGGTGTTGTGCTATGATAAATTTTTTTATAAAAAATAAATGATAGAAGGCATAATTAAAGAAAAAAATCAATCAAAATAAAAAAATAATTAAAATAATAATAATCAAATTAAACATAAAAAAATAACAAGACATTTTATATTTTGATAAGCTAACATGAAACCTAAAAAAACAAAGAGAAAAAAAAAACAAGTTATTGCATTGTGTTTTAAAAATATTAAAAGGTTAATTTTTTTTTATCAATCTAATAATAACTAATAAATCTTGTGAAATAATTATAAAAAAAAACCTCATGAAAAGATTATATTACTTCTATTAGATAGTTTAATAATTTTCTCATTAAAAATAATTATTATTATATCATTCTACTTCACAATGCGACAAATTCGTGTTTACAATAAAATGTTAGTTTTTTTTATTTTATGTTTAAAAATTTTAATGTGCATTTAGATTATTTTTGTTGTTTAATTATAAATAATATTTTTATAATAAATATTCATGTGGATATTCAAAACATACAAATAAATAAGATAGAGATCTAATTTTTTTACCCAATAAATAATGATTTAGATATAAATTAAAAAAAAGCAGCTTCCGTAATGCATGTGAAGAAGAACATTTGCGACAATATAATGAATCCGGAGAGGCATGAAGCACAAGGAACGAGTAATAGCGTCAACGGCAACGTTTTGGAAAATATAATTACTACCTAAATATTTATTATGGCTCCATGAAAAAAGAATCCTATGAAGTTTCGGAGAATGTAAAGTTTTCCAATATCTTTTTTGGGAAAGTTATTACTTATTACGCCCATTACATTACAATAATATAAAAACAAACGTTTCGAAACGCATTTCCAAAGGCTATTTACTGAAAACCAGGGAGGAAAAAAAATAAAAAACACTAATAGAGAGCGAGAGCCCGGCGCCTCTCATAAACCCCCTCCAAGGTCCTAGCATAGCCATGGCGCAACGACTACTCCGCCTCCGTCGAATCCTAACCCCTCTCTCTTCAACTCGGCAACGGCGCTCTTCTCTCCTCGCTTCTATGGCAATCGCACCACCAGCGGCACAGACGCCCCCTATCATTTCTCAGTGGCGGGGATTCTCGGGAACGGGAGTGTCGATGACGTCGACGGCCGCAATAGCAGAGAAACAGTACTGGGTATACGAGAATTTAGGCGAAATCACTGAGAAAAAAAACCTGTTCGAAGGCTGCGCTTACAATTACTGGCTGGTGACTGTTGATTTCCCCAAAGAAGAACCCAAACCCTCGCCTCGAGAAATGATCGCTGCTTATGAACGCATCTGTGCCCAGGGACTCAACAGCAGGTTTCATTTTTTACTTTTTGTTATAATTTTTTAGTTTAATTTTAATGGCGTAATGTGTTTTCAGTATTGAGGAGGCGAAGAAGAGAATATATGCTTGTAGCACAAGTACTTTTCAAGGGTTTCAGGTTTTGATGACGGAACAAGAGTCCCAAAAGTTTAGAGGTAGTGTTAGCTTTTAGTCACCGTCTCTAGACAGAAGAGACAATGGGACAATGGAGACCTTTTTTCTTTCTATTTTGGGAGTATACAATTTCACTCCAAAACTAGCTATAGAAGAGCTGTCTCCGTCCCCATCAATCAAACACATTAAAATCACTTTTATATCTGCCCCTTCTGTCAAACGCAACCACATATGATGATGGTTTCTTGCATTCTGAATTTCCATCTGTTTTTGTGCTTTGTTATTGCTGTTGTTGTCCTGAATGCTCGCTGACTGACTTTCTCTAAACAGACGTTCCGAGGGTTGTTTTTGTATTACCAGATTCTCCCGGAAACAAGGAATATGAAGGTCAATTTTTTCTCCTTGTGATTGAAATTTCTTCATTCAATTTCGTTGTTGAAATGCGTTGTAGTATATGGTCTAGTATTCTACTCTTTTAAGGTTAGTGTTACGGCTGTTACACAATTAGTTAAAAGCAAGTATGATAGTGGTTCATTCAACTGGTGAATTAAAATCATTTGATGTACTTTGCAGGAGACGAGTATGAACATAGAATGATCACTCCGGGACCAACCACAGTTCAATTTCAGAGTGGGGGAGAAAGATGCCGTGACCAGGGTAGAATTCCACCTAGATTTGACCAGCGAGATATTCCAATTCCAAATAATCAAGGGCTGCAACCCCAGAATAGTCAGCAAGGACGAATGCCAGGAGGTGTTGGTAACTACGGGTCTCAACAAAATGGTCCACCGCAGCAAAATCATGGTCCTCCAGGGCTAGGAGGAAGGATGCCGATGAACAATAGGGATTATGCCCCTGGAGGAAGGAACATGTATCCAGGACAAGAAGGAAATCATAATCCCCCAAGACAGCAAGGTTACAACCATGGACAGCAGCGAAATCATTACCCCCTAGGAGGTGGTGGAAATCATGATCCCCCAGGACAGCAAGGATACAGCCATGGACAGCAGCGAAATCATTACCCCCAAGGACAAGTTTACAACCAAGGACAGCAGGGAAATCATTATGCCCCAGACCAAAGGAGCTTTCCACAAGGACATTGGAGGGATCATGGGCCTCGTGGGCAAAGAGATTATAAGGGAGACAACTGGAATTATTCTCCCACCCATGGTGGAAGCTATGGGCAAGGTGGAATTCCACCAAGATTTGACCAGCGAGAAAGTCCAATTCCAACTTATCACGGGCTGCAACCCCAGTATAGTCAGCAAGGGTGTATGCAAGGAGGTGGTAGTAACTACGGATCTCAACAAAATGGTCAACCACAGCAAAATCATGGTCCTCCAGGGCTAGGAGGAAGGATGCTGATGAACAATAGGGATTATGCCCCTGGAGGAAGGAACATGTATCCAGGACAGCAAGTAAATCATGATCCCCCAGGACAGCAAGGTTACAACGAAGGAGAGCAAGGAGGTGGTAGTAAATACGGGTCTCAACAAAATGGTCCACCACAGCAAAATCATGGTCCTCCAGGGCGAGGAAGGACGCCGATGAACAATAGCGTTTATGCCCCTGGGCAAAGGAAAACATATCCAGGACAGCACGGAAATCGTGATCCCCCAGGACAGCAAGGTTACAACCAAGGAGAGCAGAGAATTCATTACCCCCCAGGACAGCAAGGGCACAACCCAGAACAGCTGGGAAATCATTATTCACCAGGACAGGGTTATAACCAAGGACGGCAGGGAAATCATTACCCCCCAGGACAGCAAGGTTACTTCCAAAGACAGCAGGGAAATCATTATGACCCAGACCAAAGCAGCTTTACACAAGGAGATAGGGGGGATCATGAATCTCCTGGGCAAAGAGATTACAGGGGAGACAACTGGAATTATACTCCCACCCATGGTGGAAACTATGGGCAAGGTGGAAATAGTAGCTATGGACAACGTAACCCAGGTGAAGGTCAGAGGTCCGCACAAATGGAGCAGATGAGCATGCAAGGAGAGCAAGGGAACTATGCACCATTGGGACCACCAGGGTGGTCAAACCAAGTAAGGCACACCCCCCATTAAGTGATCAAACGGAACTTTTCTCTCTCTCAGTTTTTAGATTATCCATGGGTGGTTTCATAGTGCAGGTGAGGACAAAGAATGGTTTGCTGACTGACCTTGCATGCATTCTTGCATGACTTGTAGATTTGTTTATCGGAAGATAGATTTAAATGTCATCTTGTGTAGCTAGGTAACCCCTGACCGTGTACAAGTTAGATTACTGGAAAGTTTTATCATCAAGAGTTTAGTGGCTACTACTCTTCAATTACCAAGATCTCCTGGGAAACTCTGCGTGCTCGAAAGTGAAGTACACTGATGAAATGTGAGGAGGAGAAGCTGAACACCATCAGTTTTTTGTGCAAATGTACAACTTTAAGAAAGAGTTGATTCCTTTTTACCCTGCACCATGTCATCTTATTTCTCTCGTCTTTATTGGGCTGTGCAGGGAAGATACCGAGAAGACTGATGGTTCTCTGAGGTGGAAGTAAGAATGGACTTGTAATTCACTTTCATCTTTCAATTTTCATTCTCACGAGACACATGAAATGAATTGTCGATGACTGGTTTGGTGAACAGGCTTGCCTTCATGAGACTAGGAAAGTAGGAAAGCGGTATTTTTCCCATCTATTTGACTGCTTGAGCCTTTTAGTGAGGTTGCTTGGTCATGGCATGTCTTCTATAACAAGCGTGCGATCTGTCATCTGTGTTTCAACTTTTTCCTGCCTTCTGATAGAAGTTACAACGCAGGGGTGTATGTTGTGGTAAGGATTCCTAGCTAATTTATAACAAAAGACGAAAAGGCTTCAACATTATGGATCTGTTTTCCAACAAATATATGAGTGGATAAATCATATAACGATGAGTTGTGAACGCTAATTAAAAAGGAAGGCGAGGAATTGATATTCATTTTAGAAAACAAAAGATAATTACATGTATAAATATTTGACTCGGTGACGAGTAATATTTTTGTGTATGGCAGTAAAAATTGATATTCGAAAGAAAGGTAATTCAGGGTAAAAATATTATTTTTATCGAAATTCTCATTTTTTATTAATGTTTTTTTTCTTCAAAAAATATCTCTTTTATTAGCAAGCAAAATGGTTTCTTCAATATAGATAATTAATATAGGATAAGAGATTCTTTTTAAAAAAATGTATATATCTCTAATCAGAAGTTCATTTTATTCCTATTTTTTTATATATAATTTTTTTTAATGCAGTTCAGCATCATACACGCGAGTTTATCACTTTTTAACTCATAACAAATTTTATTATATAAATATGAGTAGCTTTTATCGTTTTTAGGATTGAAAATGTATATTTATATTTTATATTCATAAGAAAAAAAATGTTTTTTATATAAGATAAGAAAATTTTTAATTTAAATTCTTCAATTTTTAAAAAAGAATATGGTATCTTTTCAATACATAATAAAAAGATTAAATAACTATACTTGCAACATTAGAAAAGTTTTAATATTTCTTCAAAGATTTATTTATTTGTTTGTTTTTTTATAAAAAAATTCATTGATCAAATATAAATGTAATTTCTTTAAAAATAATTTAAGAAAGTATTGATCTTTTTTCATTCCTATAAGATTTTATTTTTTAAAAAATATTTTTTTCCTTAACCATTTTCAAAATTTTAATTTTCATTATCTTATATTTTAATGCAATTTAGTCTAATCGGGTCAAATTGAATAAATTTGGAAAACATAAGGTGGCCAAATCTTTTTCTCAAATCCTCATTTTCCTAGATAATACAAATAGAAAGTTAATTTTAAGGGTATATTTTTCCTTCTAAAATGAATAGAACGGTTCTATAAAATTTGAGATAGGGATCACCACTTTATTTTACTTGAAAAAGGAAAAGTACAAAAAATATTTTACTAAAAACAATCATCAACATGTGAAAATGATAAAAAAAATGACAAATTTAATTTTTTTTAAAGAGCATGAGTGTAAACGCCAAATTAAAATTTTCTAAGTTTGTAAATATTAAAATCCTAATTTGAAAATAAAATGAATAAATTTAAACCGAAAGATTTTCATATTGATAATAAAATAGATAAAAACAATTGTGTTAAAGTAAAAATTAGTTGGGTTGACGAGATGAAATACTCGGTGAAACAAAAAACATTTAATTATTAAAAAGAGAGGCAATATTTTTCTTAAGAGGTCGAAAAGGTGAATATATAAGTACCAGTGACCTCCTTTGAAAGCTAATGGTGGCCAACTGTGTAAAGAAGAGAGCAATTGGTTTTTTAATTTCTTCAATATTCTACCCAAATTCACATCTCAACACAAGAATAAAAGGGGTAAGAAGGGATTAGAAGGATATTAGGCTAGGAAAAATGATGAAATTCTAGATGATTTTCACATGAAAAGAGGTGGGTTTGAGAGGAAAATTTAGGAGGGAAGTAAAACTTGTTATCACTTTCTTTTCTTCAAATTATTATGTTTATGAGATGATAAGTTTCAATTTAAACTTTAATTATATCTCTATCATGCGCAACGGCGGATGCACAATCGCGGAGGACTCAAAGAGACTAAGGCGGGTTATAGTCTAAATAAAAAAAATAAATTATAAAAATTTTAATACCCCCATCAACTTTGATTTTTAGTAATTGGTCAAGAGATAATTATATAAACTTTTTAATAATCCAAAACTTGAAAAAAAAAATCTCTTTTGTTCTTTATTAAAAACCACAAAAATCTTAAATATAAGTAATTAATTGGTTGTGAAATAATCAAATTAATATACCTTTGTAAGTTGAGGTTTTAATTATCACAGAACACGAAAATAATAAATAGGTTAATCAAATTGGTAGTTTACATCGAAGTGGAACTACCTCATGAATCTCTTGTTTTGATTTTATTTATAGTTTAATAAATATATTTTATGGTGCAACTACTATAATGCTTGAAAGTATAGTTTAAAAAGGATCTTCTAACTCTATATATAGAGAAGTTGGTGGTTGTTTGATTGTGATAAATTTTTTTAAATTTATATTTATTTTATATTTGATGCATAAAACAATAACGATTATTAATTTACTTTGTTGAGTTTTGCAATAAAAATCTCTTAATATCTTAAATGAAATTGATCTTGTATTAATTGTTAAAATATTGCTTCAAACTTTGAAAGATATCATATTTAATCTTTTTTTGTACATGTGCAATTGAAAGATATCAAGCAATATAAGATTAACATAATATATGAATACTTGGTATAAAAAAACTATAGGTTGTTCATGTCAGCAACAAGGATCAATAATAATTTACCAATATTATTATTATGATATATTTAACTCAATAATAAATTTTATTATGAAGATTTTAATGAATAAGAGATGTATAATTTGATGTTTCAGCTAGAGCATTACCAGATTAATATAATTCATCATAAGAGTTTTTAAAATATATTTGTCATTTCTGAATTATGTTGAGAATCAGTTGAAACTAATAAGTCACAATATTATTATTTAATTAACAAGTTGATTAATCTTATTTTGACTTTGCTTGTTTCTACTACTATCATAGAGCGAACATTTGCAGCTATAAAACATATTAAAATTATGTTTTGTAATAAAATTAAAAAATAAATCCTATCAGATTCTATAATGATTTATATTGAACGAGAATTTATTAAAAATATTGATTTGAATTTGATCATAAATAAATTATATTTCACAAAACATTAAAGGGATATAACTTTGATAGTGTCATTTTTTTTAATTGTATTTTTTATATATATATTTTATGTTATGCATTTGGATTAAAAAAATTTTAATAACTTGACAAGTTTATATATACAAATTAATAATTAATTTTAAAAATAATTTATATATATTTACTTTATAGCACAGGATAAAAAACATTCCTAACTCCACCATTACATCTAGGTAACCTCGAGGAAGATGTCGGCGAGCCTCAGCACCTTGAGTGCATGAAACGAGGGAGTAGGATTTCCAGACACAACTGGAAAGCATATGTTTCCGAGGAGGATAAAGAAATGAGAGGACACTTGCTACAACATCCAATTCAAGCGAGCAGAAGTGGAAAAGTGAGTGCACTGCCAGGGCACGAAATATTTCCTGATGTGGTGGCAAAGTTCTTGGATCACCCACCACCCTTCCTGATGTTCTAACAGCGTCAATTCAGCTAAAGCTTTCACGCTATGGAGTTCACCATGTATAATTTCATCTGAGCTGCTTCTTGTTGCACAAAATAGTGGGAATCCTGTAGGCACAACGATGTTGAAACATCGAGCATGTACAAATAAGGTTGTGACTTACTCAAACACGCACAGCTAGTTGGAGGTTTGATGATGTTGCATGGCATTGTTGTAGGAGGTTTACAAGGATTTGGTACCATTATTTATTAAATTAAAATGCTTTGTGTGTATTAATTATGTGGTTGATAGGAATATTAACTTTTCTTCTTCTTCTTCTTCTTCTTATTATTATTATTATTATTATTATTTTTAATATTAGCATATAAAAACCATCTAAAAATGCATCAATTTAATATATTTTTAAGGTAAAAAACTCTTTTAAAAATAAATTATAACATGAAAACACACACTCACATATCATTTACATATATTTCTTAATTATTTACAAGTATAAAGATTTTCTAAACAATTAAAATGAAAAAGGTTTCATTCTAGTTATTTTTTCTTTTTTAGTTTTGTATAATTTTTTATTTTCTGTTCGTCAAAAAATCCAAATAAAGAATAATTTAACTATTTAAATAAAAAAAATCAAGAAATGTAAATTAAAAAAGCAAAATAGCTAGGGGCACGTCCATTCCAGCTACTCCGCGATCTTTTAATAGAAGGTAAATAAAATGTATAAAATATATATAAAGAAAAAACATTGCCATCATGACCGCATAGCGCAGTGGATTAGCGCGTCTGACTTCGGATCAGAAGGTCGTGGGTTCGACTCCCACTGTGGTCGGTTAAAAACCACCGCGACTTACCCTTCTTTCTTCAATTTTTGTGGGCCATCTATCAGTCTCAGACCATAATTCAAATATTTTCTTTCATAATTATAATGTGCGAAAATTTATTTCTTTTTTCTTGATTTTTATGAGCCATGATTAAGTTTTCAGAATTATTTTTAAAGTTAGGTGCATCGAAAACTTCATCCCACCAATAGAACCTGAGTTTCTCATTAAAAAAGAAAACAGAGTTGGTAAATCTTAAAGAGTTAATGTGATGATTAAAAAGGTTAGCTCGTTTCTTTAGTTCAAATCTTAAAATTAATATTTAAATATAAAGAGTTAATATTTATTTTTTTAAGTAAATATGAAAATAACACTTTTAATATGGTTGGAAAATAATACAACCCCCAAAAAACTAATAATTAAAAAGTAAAAATTTTTAAGCAATGATAATGTTTTTACAAAAAATATAAAAACATAACACTTGGATTTTGACCTAATTAGATTCAAGAAACTTGATCAACTTAATAATAAAATTAAATAAGATATAATAATAAATAAAATTAAGAATAGCAATAACTAACTATATAAAACAAATTGTTAATATTATATTACGAATGAGAAATTAGAAAAACACTTGTTGTAGACTTAACAATATTCTATCATGGACACTACTTTATTGCTAGAAAGAACTCACCAAATACAGAATGTTATATGATGATATTGAATAAGGTTATGTGTGTTATAATAGCAAAAATCTAGAAAATAAATCAAGTAAATTATTATGAAGTGAATGTCTCATATTTAATTAATTAATTTTATTGAAAAATATTTTAAAAAAATAAATTTAATAAAAAATAATAAATAAATAGATCTAAGATAACTTGAATCAATTTTAAAATTAGTGAAAAATCACACACACTACCTGAGTCAATTTATATATATAACCTGAGTCAATTTCTAGTTAAATAAATGTTAAAAAATAAAAATTTAAAAAACACAAATTAAAAAAAACAAATATCAAACAAATCAAGATGAATATTCTAAATCATTATTAATCTTCCAAATTCATAACTCATGAAATGTCATACTCTAGTTTAACTTGATTTTTAACTAATTTAATATTAAATAATAACATAAAAAATTAATTTTAAAAAGTTTTTAAAATATAAAAATAGCAATTAAAAGAATAAAAATTAAATTAATAAGAAAAATAAAAAAAAATCATAAAATAAATCAATTTTAAAAATGATTTCAAATGAAAAACTAATAATAAAAAGATAGAAAATTAAATATTATAATTTAAAAAATTAAAGGAATTAAAATAAAAAATAATTATTTTAAATAATACAAATAATAATTAACAGATTATATCCCAAACCTAAAAGAAAAACATATTGAATAAATATTTAAAAAATTTAAAGGGTTAGATATAGAATTCAAGACAAGAAAATAAAAAAAAGTTATTGATGCCAAATTAAAAATAAAAAAATGATAAGGTCACCAAAAAATTTTAAACACTATAATAAAAATTTACTTTTAATTACTAAGCACCACCAAATACCCGACTATTCTTAAGACAACCTCATCATATTAAAAATACATATATAAAAAAGCTCTAAATAATAATTTAGTATTTTTTAAGATAATTTAATTATT
Source organism: Populus ilicifolia (assembly GCA_015708895.1). Taxonomy (NCBI): domain Eukaryota; kingdom Viridiplantae; phylum Streptophyta; class Magnoliopsida; order Malpighiales; family Salicaceae; genus Populus; species Populus ilicifolia. The sequence goes on along the minus strand of SRLM01000408.1, from coordinate 1,393,866 downwards.
TTATTGTGTTAAAAAAATTCCCTGGATGCAATATTTTTATTTTAAAAATAATTAAATTATTTCATTACACTAAAAATTATAAGAAAACCAATTTGTTTCTAATTGATATGATAATAACAATAGATTCTAGTGAGTATAACATTTGAACTTCAATGACCAGTTCATTATTTTTGTCTGGGACAGACAAATTCATCGTTGCACTAACAGTCAGTGCTAAACAGTGAGGGTGTGTTTTTGTGTGTGCGCGTGTGTGTGTAGTGGAGGGGTATATTGGTCATTAGATAGAGAAGAGGGAGGCGAGGGCGTGTAATCGAGGACTCTAAAAATCCCAGCAAAGCAAGCAGGTATAAAAAGGAGTAGAGTATTTCATTCCATTCCGTAACGATCGAATCATAGCAGTGTAGCAGGAGACCTAATAAGCTGCTTAACATTCACAAAAAGACATTCATAACGCAGATAGGTTAGAGATTATGGTGAGTCATCTCTATTTTTTCTCGTGATTGTAATTAAAAGGTTAATGATAATGATACGATTTAGGGTTTATGAATAATCGGGGTTTTTGGGTGCAGTTGTTCTTTTCGTATTTCAAGGATCTGGTAGGGAAAGAAGTGACGGTAGAGCTGAAGAATGATTTGGCAATTAGAGGAACTCTTCACTCTGTCGATCAATACCTCAACATCAAGCTCGAGAACACCCGCGTTGTCGATCAAGACAAGTACCCTCACATGGTACTCTACTCCTGTTCTCTTATACCCTAATAATTTCCCTATCATGTTTTGTTCTTTTTTTTATTATTCCATTTTTAACCCTAATTACCTTCCCCTAAGTTACCAAGCTCTTAGTGTAATGTAATGTAATTGATGAAAGCTTGATATGGATTTTTTTGGTACAGGAATTAAAGTCAAAATTATTAGGTCATTTTGCTGAACTTTTCTTGCAAAAAGTAAATTATTCTTGTGTTGGTGCAGTTCTATTTTGTTGCTGACATTTTGGGATATATAGTAGCCTGCTTATGAGCCAACCCTTAAATTTCAACTACATACATAAAACCATTTGGTGGGTTTAATCATATTGTTCATTTCGTCATCAAGTGACCCTTGACTTCTGATTCGTGGAGCTTAAATTCTTTACAGGCTTTTGCAATCTTGGCTCATTGTCTGGATCAGTTGTGTCCAAACTGAAGGTTTTTATTAAACACTCTTAAGATATTTTGATATGTAAAATCAACAATAGAACTATCATTTAGTGGCTTGAGATTATATGACCTTTCTTTGAGCTATCCGGTAGCTCTTTTGTGATTATTACTGGGCTATGTAGCTTACTTTTGATCGTCTATGGATGACAAGCTGTATCCTCTTATTCTCCCTTGAGAATTTAACTATAAGTCTACTTTAGACATGGAAAGCTTTGCACGCTTAATATGGCAACTTAGTTCTTGAAGAAAAAGTTGAGATATTCGGTATTTCATTCATGACTATTACGGAACTATCGTTTACATCAGTTTGGAGTGGGTTCAATCATCTTGTGGCTTAAGCTTTCTTTTCTTTGGTATCTACTGGAACAAGTTATTGAGAGCTCAGCTATCTTTCTCATAGAGTTATGTGCAATTTAGCCATCTTGTCGTGTAAGTTATTGTGACATAATTATCTTTATTTAGTAGCATGAGTTCAGTCATGGCCTTGGGTATCTTGTAGATCGGGTTTTAGGTCATCAAGCTGTCTATTACCTCTACTTTACAAGTAGGTCGGTTATCTCACAGCACATGTGATGACCAAGCAACCCTAGCTTTATTTAAAAGGTTGTTTGATGTTCTTATAATCATGTGCCTATGCTGAGCTATCCTGTAGCTTGATCGTCCCCTTATTTCTTGTCTTGTGACTTGGTCAGGCTATCTTGGAGTGCAGATGATTTGTTATGCAAAGCTATCTGGAAGCTCATTCTTGACCCTTATTTTAGATATCCTTGTCTCATATCTGATCTCAGTGGTGCTATATTGTAGACCACTTGGCTGAATTTGATCGCTATACGAGTCCTCAGAGAAACAACAGCTCATAGCGATCAGGCTAATCATGAATGGGAAATAAACTTCTTCCCTAGGTTAGCAGAATTTCATACCGAGTGTAGAGATGCAAAATAACAAGTTGTATTTATAACGAAGAGAGAAACAAACTAAAATGTGAACTTTATGACAGCAGCATACCAGCATATCATTAATTCTGTTATCATGATCATAATCTCTGATGATGTGTTAAACATGTAATGATAAGTTTCATCTCCATTGAATCTTCAAGTTAGCTAACTAGTCCCAGTCATTTATATCTGGACACGGTACTACACCAAGCTAGTTACCCTGGTGTCAAGCTGGTGCAGCTAGGTATGTCAAGGACCTGTGTTGAGGTAGGCGCTATATGCCAAGCTTGCCTCAGTTTGACATGAGGCTTCCCCATATTTCTCTCTCTCCTGGTTTAATTAACAAATTAAGGAGTTAATGACTGTTGTGTAGTAACGGAGGTTTTATTTTGCAAGCTGATGCAATTTTCAAGAACAACACAGCATGTGTATTTTTTTAATAATTGAAGTTTGATAAGTGGCTGACCTGAGTTGTGATTATCTCGATTTCATGTGCTGACAAATTGTTTTGGCCAACTCCTTCTTGTTACTCATGGCAATTATCTTGATGAATCATGTTTTTAATTGATAGTTGTATTTGATCTCTTGGATGAGCTCACCCTTTTTCTTGTTGACACCAGTGAGCTGAGGTGAAGAGTTAAAGTATTATTGATGTCATCATGAATTGTCATTATGTTTATTCTCACAGACAGAGCCAAAATGTTTTTGGCAAAAAATAGCCATATTATTGAAAAGTTAGAATTGTTGAGCAAGGCTGCGAGCTAGTCAATATCAAGCTCCTTCTCTACTTCCCACATGAACTCATGTGTTGTGCCTGTAAAATAATTAAAACCTAAGGATGGCCCAGAAGCTGTTCTTGGGAGACCACTCTGATGCCCAGGTTAGCAAGCTTGTTAGCTGTGAGAAAGCTTGGGATAGATTTTAAAGCAATTGAGTGTGCATACCCTAAGTTATGCTTCAAAGTCCCCTCCTTATAGAGGTTTAACCTGCTCATATGGAGTTGGATTATGAGTAGACTTACAGATTGGAGATCATATGTAAATCGTATTCTGATTAGGATTGCATTATCATGGATCCAACTCCCTATTCTTCTTGAAGATCATAATTATATTATTTTTCTAAAATGTCAAAGTAACTATTTACAAGAGTTTTGGGTGTTGTTTTAAGGAGGATGATCTGAAGGTGGGTTGGATGAATTAGTTGTAAGAAATCACGCTTGCTGACAACATGCATGTCAAATAAGCATATCACATATTTTTAGAATTTTATGTTGTGGCTGATTTTATATTTGCAATGGATGATGATGTTGTACATCTGGTTCCTAGCTTTTTATAAAATAGCACATCTTGGAAAGTTCATGTTTCTTTGCTTGCCACCTTCAATGAGTTTGTATTCTGCTCCTGCAATATTCTTTTTCTTATTAATAGAAGAGGGCATTGTTTCATTCTTTGTTTTCTCTTTCCTTTTTTCTTCTATTTCAAAAAAAAAAAAAAATCAAAAAGAGGGTGGGTTTAGCATTTGGACATTATTTCTATCAATGATCTGGCCAGTCATGTATAATTTTGTTATAAAAACGTGTAAAATTCTTTCTGGAAATTAAAAAATTTTAAATAGGGATCACAAAAATATTCATTCACTTCTCCTATGACATTGTCATGCAATCTACGAGCGAGGATTGAGAAACAGAGTATTTGCCTTTGCTAGGAGTTCTGCTGTCAAGTCCTCTATATTCATGCATGTTTTTGTTCCTACGAGGGTGTGTGCTATTTTCGTTATATAAATTCATGAAGATGTGCATGTCTGGACATTCACACACAAACGCACCCAAAGAATGTTTTCAGGACAAGGATTGTCTTGAACTCTTGTTATTGATGTTTTTCCGTGAATAAATTCCCTGGGTTTACTTGCTTTATCCTATGTTTGCTTCAAGTTATGATGCCCATAGTACTTTTATCTTTCCCATTTGACAGTTCTGTTCTTCTGGATTTTCAATATGATCGTGCTAGCTGGATCTAATGATTTTATGTTAAATTGCAGCTTTCTGTGAGGAACTGTTTCATAAGGGGATCGGTGGTAAGATACGTTCAACTTCCCCCGGATGGCGTGGATGTTGATCTGCTTCACGATGCCACGAGAAGGGAAGCTCGGGGTGGCTGAAAGGCATTGGAGTAAACCGCTTCAAGTACTTCTCTAGACATCCGATGCAATTGATTTAGTTTAAACAAGCTTTCTTCTCATTCTGGAGCTGTACGTTGGTACTAGTGATGGGTTAATGAACACTAGAATATAGAAGTTAGACTTCCTAGCAATCCGGAGAAAATGCTACTGGGTTGAGCATTGACTATTTAATGGCTTAAAGAAGATGATTAATGTGCTAAACTGAAGCTATTCATTGCAGAAGATTGAGTTAATGGCTGCTTTGCGGGGGGGTTCTTCAATTGATTGCTTGTTGTTTTACCTACAAGTTCTGCTGTTCTAGTATATTATGCCGGATGTGAGACTCTACTTGCTTCATATTTCTCAAAGTCTAGCTCTTTGACAATAACTACAGATATGTGTTTAATGTTGGATTTTCTCTCAGCTGAATCCTTCAAGTACAAACTTAAGAGATAAATTTAATTGTACGAATTTGCATGTGATTCTTCGAGTCCACGATGAAGTACAAAGCATGGCCTCTCGAGAAAAGCAGTGTACTACCAAAGCAAAATTATAATCTTTCCAGGGAAAAACCATGGATTCCTGAGAAAACCACAACTCCAAGAAACAAACAAAAACCTAATTATTATAGTTAATACAATGTCTTATTCTATGCTATTATTGTTCCAAGATAAAATATAGACAAGACCAAATAATATTAAAGAAGGGAAATTATTCTTTACCATCTTATAATTCATTGGAAATTGCATAATAATTTATATCATATATCTAATGTGCCAAGAAAACCATCAACAGTAACGGCTTTTACTAAAAAGCCCTTGTAATATTTAAGATCACAACTTTGCTATCAAACTAGCATTACAACTTTGTCAAAAAAAAAAAAAAACTAGAACTTGATAATTCATCAAACATTTTACATGCAATACAAAATCCATCCTAATTTTATGAGACCAATTAGCTACAGAATCTAGGAAATTATGACCCCATTTACTGCTTTCTGTTCTTGTTTTCAAATTTTCTGTTTGTCCTCTATTTCTCAGAAGAAGAAAAAAGTCGTTGGTAGCTGACCTTCCCTTGAAGTGTTGCTTTTTCTGTCCTTTTCAAATTTCAACAATACTTTATACCAATTAAAGAAGGTAATGTGATCGACCAAACTTCAATGTTTGGTGATTTTTTTTATTAACATAGTTAATCGGGTAATTTATGTATATTTTAATTAATTGTACAGGTTTTAAAATTAATAATTTTATAAATTTTTAATAATTATCGTATTAATAACTGCGTAGCTTAAACTTAAGAGTACATAACAAATGTTTGGTCATTTTTAATCAATAAAATCCATTAATAAAATGGCTAAGTCAAATATAATGAACCTGTGGAGCCCTTAAGGGTGGTTGATGTGGGTGGTCAAATATAGGGAATCTGTGGAGCCCTTAAGGTTGGTTGATGTGCCACCCAATTTGAAGGTACCCTTGTATGTTCTGATCAATGATGGAGCAGCACTATCATTATTACACAGACACTAGCTTTGGTACCCACATGTTATGGCGGGGTTAGATTAGTTTATTGTACACAAAATAATATTTAAGGATTGAAATTGAGTAATATATATAAAATCATTTGTGATAAATGTACAGTGATGCTAATTAGAGGTAAATTAACATCACCTATCTTATTAAATTCATAACTCATATTATATTATTTGAATAATCTGACAAAAAATAAAAAAACTTTAAAGTCTTTTTTATATAGAAAAAATATATTAACTATTTAAATATGAAACCCGCAAGTTATTAGATTTGAGATAAAATATTTTTTAATAAATTAAATATTAAATAATAAAAATAAAAATAAAATATTTTAATTACATAAAAATATTTTAAAAAATATCAATTCAAAGCATCAAAATTACTATTATTACTATTATTAATTATTATTATTATCTATTCTATTATTATTACTATTATAATTATTATAATTATCATTAGCAAAAATAAAAATCATAAACGTCATTTAAAGGATATAATTGCAAAATTATAAAAACTTTGACATAAAAGCTAGAAAAAACAATAAAAAATAACAAAAAAATAACCGAATTAAAATCATTATTATTATCATTAAAAAAATAAACTTGATTTTAAAGATAAAATTAAAAATCATGAAAACTTTGGTAAGAGGAAAAAATAAAAAAAAATAAAAGTAGAATGACCAAATAAAAAAAATATTATATATGCAAATTAAAAACCAATAATTAAATTAAAAATAAATAAAACTTTAACAAAAATAAAAATTATAAAAATAAAAAAATTCAAATAATTGAATTTGAAATACCAATAATAACAAAAATTATAATATATTTATCAAGACAAAAAAAATAAAAAAATTACCAATTATAAACCAACTATATTTTAAAGACACATCTCATTTATAATAGAACAAAGACTCGTAATAAAAGAGAAGAGAATGAAGAATGTTTATGGTTTATCTTTTGGACCACTAATAACTTATAATTGAATGCTAAATATCACTCTCTCTCCCCCTCTTTATTTATCTATATGTTTCTTTTCTTTAATTAATTTTTAAATTCTTCTTTTTTATTTGTGACTCTCTTTTTTCTTTTCTTTTCTCTTTTTTCTTTAATTAGTTTATAAAATTAGAATTAGTGATCCTCTTTGCTCTCCCTTTTCTCTTCTTTTCTTCAATAAAGAAAAAGGTAATTCTTTTTTTATACATTTGAAATTAATATTCTTGACGTGAGATTTTGTGAGGCGAAAGCTTAAAAGAATGAATAATCTTTACTCAAAATTAGTAGATACAATGCATGCTGCTTCCTCCTTTTATATTTATATTTATTTGTAAAATTAGAGTGAATTAACTAATCATCAACACATCAATGGAAAAGGTATATTATAAGTAGTCAATGCAAGTATATTAAAGAATCAATTGGAAATTGAATAGTATTCATAACAATTAAAAGATACTGCAATGTTCTTAAGATATGAAACCTCATGGGGGGAATTGTGGAAAATTAGAAATTAAAAATTGTGGATCGATTGTGAAGAAATATGTAAAAAAGAGAAAGGAAAACTATCTTAGTTATATATTTATATTTTTTAAACTCATATAAGCATTTTATATGTTTCTTGCAAATTGAAACTTGGATCCACCTAATGCAAACCATGAGAAGGTAATGGTATGTACTTTCTTTTTCGCACCCAAATGTTCCAATCCTAAAGAAAGATTGCTATGTCATTTGAAATCTTTGAGTGCCAAGAAGGCGATGTATAATTTTAATACCTAGTTATACGAATCAATTTGAATTTTAACTTATGTATAGGTAAATTAATCCACATGCTATTAGATTAACTTGAGTTTTGGTTTTGATTTTTTTTGTTAAAAAAAACTAAAATGATGTCATAAATTTTTAAAAATTTAAAATAATACTATTTTTATAAAAAATAATAAAAATGAATTCAGCGAGGTTATATTTTGATAATCACCATATTAATCTATAAAATAAATTTTTATAACCATGTTTAATACTACCTTGTGTCAAAAACTTTTAAAAATTTATAAAAATAATAATTAGTTTAACAATAAATTCGATTCAATAAGAAGATTCAAAGTTACCAAATTAACCTCTCAAGCAAGGTTTTATAAGCATGATTAATATTATATTCAAAAGTGTTTTCCTTTCTCTTAGTTTAAGCATGGTTGCATGAACAAAATCACCCAATAAAAAAAGAAAAAAGAAGTTGGCTTGCATGATGGTCACTTGGGATTTTAGATGCCTAGGGGAGCAAAATGAACCTTTATTTCTCGAGAAATGAAGGCGAGCAACCTTTGCAACATTGTTATAGGCCAAGTGTGGATTTTTAATGTAGACATGTTGGGTTTTACAAGCATGGATTTTTGTTGTCTCCTCGTGCACTTTATGTATGGGAGTTGGCTGGCTTCATTACTACTTTACTATAATGTTCTCTCTCCCTCTCTTCCCATCAAATTATCAACAACTTGCAAGCCCTTTATGTGCAATGGACTCACCCTTCCTTAATCCTACCATTTTCTCTTAAGAAAATCCTTAATCCCATAATTTTGTTGTTGCTCTTCTTCTACGTAATTAGAAATAAATCCAACTCCCATTTGTCCCAACAAGGTAAATTAATCTTGAATAAACTTGATTACTTAATGGACACCGCATTGAGAAATGTAAACCACACCCACCATTGATGCCAACTAAGCTTTATATTTGGCCTCCATAGTTCCAATTCAGAGTCATGGCCTTTTCAATTTAACCCTTAAAACCAATATTTACAAGGTTTTTTTTTCAGACCAATACGAGGAATACATTCTTAAATCTTAAGATCTTGTAAAATAAAACTTAATCTTAATTAATACTTAAGTTAACTCCATAAAATCTCCTGTTAAAAATTGATTTAATATCATTAGAAAAAAATGATCTAATAATTTAACAACTCAATAGAAACCAATTATAATGAAGAAAACAATTCTAGACCTTGTAAGAATTTAGAAGAGAATACATGCGCACACACACGCACACACGTGTGCGCGCGCGTGTGAAAATGGGATCGTATAATACTCATATCATCAAGTGAAATATAAAGAGAAAATTGCTCCACTTGTATGGAATTTTAATCCAGCCCATTTGAACAAGAAGAGAGAGACTAGAGAGAGAGAGGGGTCCCCTTCTCTCCATTAAGTGAAAAAAAATAAAAAATAGAAAGAAAAAAAACCCTAAGACAGAAAGGCACAGTTCAGCTGATTTGATTCTAATCTCTTTGTTTTGAATTGCATTTAGAGATCTCAATTTCTTCAATCCACTGAAAGGTACAAACTTTATCTCTTTTTTTAATTTGTGTTTTTGGTTCCAAAGGAATCTGTTTTGGTTTTTTGATTTCAAGAAATAAAAGTTTAGATTTTGATTCATTTTTTAGCTCTTTTTTTTATCACACATTGCAACAATTTGTTAAAATATCTCAACACCTTGGTCTCTTGTTTTGTTTCAGATATTGCATGCCTCTCATTTTAGAGTTTTTCTTGTCGTGTTTCTTGTTTGATTGCTGAGAAAATGTTGGAATCAAAAGAAATTGCTAATTTTAAATCGTTGGTTTCTTTTCTTTTTGTTCTGGGAGCTGGCAAATCGTGAACTTTACATTTAAATTAACTAAAATAAGAAAGTTTGTTTAATTTAAAGTGCAACACTGAAATTTCTTTTCTTTTTATGGAAACCAAACAGAGGGCTATGATGAAGTTTTTTTTTCTTCCTGTTGAGTGGCTGCTATAAAATGTTCTTTATTTTTTTCTTCATAGTTTGTTTCTGGATTGGTAGACTTGGTTGTTTTTTCTCTGTTACATGTAGTTGTAAATTATGTTTTGTAAGTCTGCATATTGGTCTGGCACCAATTTGACCCAAAAGGGTCGCCGAAGTTGAGATTGATCTAATGGGGTCAAGTCTTTTCTGGAGCTGTAGTCGAGTAACCATGAGATGAACCGTGGAGCTACCATGAAGTAGATTAAATGGGTGGAAATTTGGAAGAAAGCGCATGAGTTGCTTTCAAGGTCTGATTTGGTCCTTCAAACCTAGTTTTATTAAGAGGGTCAGCCTAAATCTTTGATCATCAAAATACAATGGATGGTAACTGGTGATTACTAAAGTTTCATATCATGCCTGAATTTGGGAATCGGATTTATTTATTTGTTTTTCCTGCTTTTGTTCTGGCATGCTATTATAAATATTTCTGCTATTGAAAAATGTAGATAACTAATTTTGGTGGATAGATGTTGTCCACTTTCTTGTTCATTTGTGGTTTCTTATGGCAGAGAATATGGGTCTTTTGAATCTCTTTTGTGAGGTTATCTATCTGCATTGCTCTTTGAGTTCTCTGGGAGGGATGCGTTTGAGAGACTGGAAAACATTCGGAAAAATAATTTTTTGATCCCCCATATTGCCATTAAGTACCCTGATTTGTTTTCTATACAAAACTCTTTGACAGGTACTGCTATTGCTTTGTCTATGGCAAACTCCAAGGGGTCAGCAAACATAAGAAATTTCATGTACTCTGGAAAACATGCATTACTTCCTCCAAAAAGTCCTTTTCCTATCGTTTCTCCTTCATATGTTGATTATGTTCCCAGCAGCAGTATTGGATCAAAAACTGTTCAAAAGCCTAGAGAGGGAAACACACGCCATCAGCGAACTTCCTCTGAGATGCTCTTCATAGAGGATCAGCCTTCATGGCTTGATGATCTTCTTAATGAGCCAGAGACACCTGTCCGTAGAGGAGGTCATCGGCGTTCATCAAGTGACTCTTTTGCGTACATAGATGCAGCTAATGCTTCTAACATGGATCATGCAGCACAGGATGGGTGCAGATATAAAAATGTGATATCTATACCTTCTTGGGGGTCTCAAGACTTCGATTATTACAAAGATGTTAGGCGAACTCCTCTCTATGCTGAAATGAATATGTCGAAGCAGAAGAATAGGGCTTGGGATTCATCTCTAAATGCCCAAACGTACCCAAGTAGTCTTTCCTCTCCCAGGGAGAATGCTGGTCTGCAGGGTTCAGGATCATCATGTGCTCCCCGGGAAGCAGATAGTGTTTCAGAGAGTGAAAAGCAAGATCCACTCGATGGTTCGCATGATTCAAAAATCTCATCCGAGAAGGACAGCTCAAATTCCAAGTCTTCTGCATCAGAGACTGATACAAAACGTGCTAAACAGTATGTCCTGTATTATTTTTCTTCATTATCAATACCTCATGCATGCTTTGATATATTACTTAGACATAGAGCATGGCTCAAGTTGAATCATTAGTGTCATCATTTAAGCTATTTAGCATTCCCCTTTTCTTTCTGTGATCGAAACATGTTTTGTTGATATACTGGATGATCAAGCACCATTATTGTATCCTAATGCTTATCATTTTAAGGATGCATAATCAAGGGCTGCTAGATTAGCACATGTTTTCTAGGAGTTGCAACATCTTGGAAGTGGAAAATCCAACCACCACACCTAGGTACGTAGACATACCAGTGGAAAATCCAACCGCCACACCTAGGTACGTAGACATACCTTAAAAAAGATTGCATGACGCAACCATAAAGCTTAATTGCTAAAGAACTCATTCATAAACTCCGATTCTTAATATGAAGCATGACAAGTATAGATATTTACAGGCTCAGCACACTCCTAATTAGGTAGTTAAATCCTACTAAAATGGAACACCAGATAATCCGTACAGTACTAAGCTCCAAAAAGTACAAGAATTTACAAAATAATAATAGAATAATACAAATGGAACCTCAATGCCCCATTTTCATGGCTGCATTACTCTGATTTCCGTCTTTATTAATATAGTACATAAAGGCAGATGTTGAAAAAACATCCAGACAGGCACTGAGGTGTTTATTTAGTGTTGTTAACATCCCACGGGCCTGAATTTAGTGGATGCAAAATAATGACATGTCTGAACGCCTTAAAGGAAAGGGGGATGGTCAAGCCGCAAGTGCAGACATTATCAGACACTTTAAAGGTCTTAGGTTGAAGTTGAAGTGATTTTTGTGATTTTATTTTGTGTGGAATTAATAGTTTTTGTATTTGGAGCCACTCTCTCCTTGTGATGATAAACAATAATGCTTCTACCATGTGGAAGGAAAGGGGAGAAAAAGAACTGATATGTCAAGATTTTTTCCATAAAAAATGAAGGATATCCTTGTACCTTTTCTGTCTTTCCATTCTACTCGTGAGATGAAAGAATCATTTTCAAATAGGACAAAAGTGAAAGCAAGCAGAACTATTGAAGAAGAAAGGAGCTAGCAATCCATGTGTAACTCAGGGATGCATGTATACCTCTTTAACATGATTGAGGAGGACGTGTTTCTTCCTTCTGCATATTCTACTTGGCTTTCTTGATAATCATATCTGTTGATGACATGTGGGTTTATTTATGAGAGTTGAATATCTGAACACATAGTGGCTTATGCTATTTCTACATTTCTGATATGTTAATAAACAATCTAAAATTTTGTATGATGACCATGACTCATGCTTTTGGATGTTGTTGTTTGGTAGTTATTTTTGGATACTTGTTTGTAGGAGCTAGAATAACTACTTATAATATGAAGGGTATGCAAAGGTGATAAAGCTCACGTACTGTGCAATGAGTTGAAGAGAAATACTTTTGTTAATAAGATTAGAATTATATCCACTGCAGGCAATTTGCTCAGCGCTCCAGAGTCCGCAAACTTCAGTACATAGCTGAGCTGGAAAGAAATGTACAAGCTTTGCAGGCAAGTATCTAAGTTCCTGCAGAAACTGGAGGAGTAATTTTTTATTTAATTTGTAAGGGTGTTGAATGAATTGCTAAAATTGTCGATGTCATAACTATATATTTTGTACTCCACAGGCAGAAGGATCTGAAGTCTCAGCTGAGCTTGAATTTGTCAATCAGCAAAATCTTATTCTAAGCATGGAGAACAAAACTCTTAAGCAACGGTTTGAAAATTTGGCCCATGAGCAGCTTATCAAATGCTGTAAGCTCTAATTCCTGACTTCTTGACAGTTAAGGTGTTTGAAAAGAGTTGACATTTTTGAACCATTTAGTTTGTCATGATGCTAACATATAAAAATTTAAAGAGTCAATGATTGCTTTCCTCAATTCCATACTGCTGAACTTCCCAAGAAAGCAGGTAAGACACATCACTGAAATGCACATCCTTGTTTATTTGTGCCATTTGAACAGAAAAGGATGTTGAAGAAAAATGTTATCCAGCACTTTTAGGGGACTTGTTTTATGAATTTAGTGTGGAATAAACAAATAGTTGACTTGGCAGAAGGTTCGTAAAATTCATGAAATATTCATATTTGGGGATGGAAAGCATCAACATGTTCTTAAAGTTTCTAGATGTTAGTGAATATAATGAAACCACATTCTAAGGCCTTACCTAATGAGCTTTCTCTCTAGATCGTGTGGTTCTTGACATGGTATAAGATCTCATCGACCAAGTGGTTAAGAGTTTGAATCTTAACAATCTCATTCTTCTTTCTAACTAAAATTAAAATTTCAGCTCTAGGTAGTGTGAGGAGATGTGTTAGTGAATATAATAAAACCATACGCCAGTGCCCTCACATAACAAACTAAGGAGGTTGAGTGTTTCTTTGAAACTAGAAGAGCTAAAGGTAGGGTTGTAGGATTTACTTTTAACAATCAAGTCAGCAACATGGTTTTTCCATGCAACAAAATAATTAGGAATACCTTTTTCATGAATTTCTTGTATAAGGTCTTATAGAGAATTTGATCTTTTGGATAGTGTTGATTCTTTTGTATGGTTTTTACCACGTGAGATGGATATTCTTATAGCTTTGCCTCTTAAAAGCTATTTTTGCTGCTATTACCAGTTAATAATATTGCTGTTAGGTTCCCTCAAGTAGCCAAGGCCAGAAGGTGCTGAAGTAGGCCTTAGGCTTAAAATTTCATATCTTGCCAAATCAAGGATATGTAGAAATTGGATCCATGTAACTTCAACTAGTTTTGGATTGAGTCATGATGCTTGCTTGAATTTATCTTTACCAACCATGAAAGTTGTGGCCAAATAACATTCCCAGCTTTCCTAAAAGAAAAAAAAATAAAAAATTATCCAGCTCCACTTCAGCAGACTCTGGCTTTCTCCTCTTGAGCTTGTTATCTATAAGAGAAGATTGTTAACAATCTTAGTTTAACTCCTGTTTTGTTAATTTTTTGTTGGGTTGAGCAGCAGCTGTGCCCACCTACGTTGGCTGGAAAGCATAATATTTTCTTTGTGCTTCAACTTTTCTTGAGCTTGTTGATGTGTCTTGCTATGGTTGCTTCAGGTCACTGTAATTATAGTGCGTTCAAGGTTACAAAATAATAAGATCGTGTTTATGATGCAATAAGTGTAAATACTAATTAGTTTCTAATTATTTACAAATGTTTTTATTATAACTAAAGAGTATCTTTTTTCTTCTCTAAGTGACAATAAACATTTTTTTAATTGAATTTGTACTTAATTGTTTGTAATTATCACAATCATGAAGCAATTAACTAAATTACAAAATGATAATATGATCTTTAACACTTAATTTAGTGAATCCATGTAATAGTCCATAATCACTTGTTAAGAAGTGAATAGTTTTTATTTTACTTTTGAAAGTAACAATGTACTATATGAGTCTTCATTGTACATTAGAAACCAGTATTATCATGGGATAATTAGTTAAACTACTAAGTGGTAAGATAAGTTATTATGATACAATTATTAATTTATTTTTTAATAGTTTGTAACTTGAAGGCACTATAATTGTAGTGCCTTAAAGCAACCAAGCGAGCCCCCTAGCTGATGCTTTTGCACTTATAGAACCTATGCAGGTATATCTATATTTGTTTGTATGTGATGTATTTGCACAAACATGTGCATGCATGCTCTGTATGTATTGCCTTATCTTGCTTGCCATCACGTTCTACACCCTTTAGGAGATTAATGAGAACGAGATGGGGTGGGCTGCTCACAAACACCTTTTGCTTCATATGAATTGGCCTTTTGTTGGGTAAAAATCGACTGGAATCTATCATGTTTGGATCTATCAAAGATAATTAAGTTGATGGTAGAAAACAGAATACAATATCAACTGTTCCCATATGTTAAGTGAGCATGAGTTTTAACTGTCTAATGATGGATATGTGCTCCCCGTTTGTGGCTTAAGAACATGTCACTGAAATGCATGTTTATGACAAGGGATTTAGTCACAACAGATTGCATAGTATGCAACTAAAAGATTTTCCAATGAATATTGCAAGAGTTTAGAATGAACAATTTTAGCAGATGTTTTGGTTCTGTTATCTGTTACTTGAGAGAGGGGTTTGAGACTGCAGGGATGGAGAATGTGCATGGCAGAAGCATAATTTGCTGCTGCTTGAAAGCACAGCTTTCCTTGGATTCTGAAAACTTTAGGGCATAGAAGTGACATAGGAAGGTGACCGAGATAAAAATGATAGTGCATTGAGAATGAGATTATTGATCTTCCTCACTATGAATGGAAATTCTTTTATTTATTTATTTATTATTTTTCATTTTCTTACTGCTACTGAACTTTTTGAGGGTGTTTTGATAATGCATTGAGAATGAGATTATTGATCTTCCTCATTATGAATGGAAATGCTTTTATTTATTAGTTTTCATACTCTTACTGCTACTGAACTTTTTGAGGGTGTTTTCAGTGGAGCATGAAGTTCTGGAGAGGGAGATTGGAAGGCTACGAGCCTTATATCAGCAGCAGCATCAACCTGCTTCAAATCATCGCCGAAGTAAAAGCAAGGACTTGGATTCCCAATTTGCAAACCTCTCTTTGAAACATAAGGATGCCAATTCTAGCCGAGACCCTGTGACTGGTTCACTCCGCATTTAGACATGTTGTCGCCAAGAGATTTGTTGTGCCACTACTTTGCCCATGTCTGGCTTGCCATGTCTAGCCGTGACCACTTGACCATGATTGTTGTTGCCATTAAGTGGGATAAGCTGGATTCTAGCTTTCATCCCATTCTCTACCTGATTCAAACATTTTGTTTTTCACTTCTTTCTTTCCCTATCTTAATTTGATAATTAATCTTCATGTGCACCTGGTGGTTATCGAGCAGGCAGATGACTCACCGGAGGTGATAACTAAGAAAGAGGCTTCTATTTTGGCCTCTCCTGCATGTTCAAGTTATCAGAACTCGGGGAATCTGTATCCATTTCTGATCCATTTAGAATGTACACTCTGGAATCTAATGTAGTTTTGAAGGATCTTGAGGCCTTGTTGGATATGCATTGTCCCAAATTTGTTATTCTTAGGGAACTCTTGTCAAATCTGTTCAGTGAAATCCATGCTTGCCTCCTGCACTGTTTAAATGATGAGAATTATTTTGAGCAGGGAACGTTTGGCTGGTTGGAAATAATGCTCTTTTGCCTGCTATAGCTTCAAATTTATAGAATTGCTTTTGCTTAAGTTGGGGAAAGGATTGCTTGATGCTTTGCATAGATTACTTGTAACACTATTGAATAAAATTCACCGTCCAGTTCAGAGGTAAACCCTGCTGAGATAAGCTGCGCTTTAACTTCCAGGAAATGATTGGGATGGGTAGGAGGTGTTCGTTTGATCGAGCAGAATAATTAATTAAAAAATTAACTAGAACGAGCAGAATAATCGATAAAATTAATTAAAAAGTTAACTAGAAAATCTTAAATTTTGTTTTGGTTAGATATTGATGGGTTTCAAATGATAAAAACTCAAAAAGTTAAACCAAACTAAGAAACTAAGTATATATAATAAATTGAGGTATAAATACTAACCCTAAATACATGTCCTCTCTCCCTTTTCTATTCTTTTATTACACATGTCTTTTTTTTTATTCTTTTATTAAACATGTTTAAGATATAATTATAACTTAATAGTTATGACACAAACTTTTTTTTTTTCATTCTTTTACTAAATGTGTTTAAGATATAATTATAACTTAACAATTATAAGATATAAACAAACCTAAAAGAAAAAAAAGTTTATAATTTGAATTAGATTCTAAGGATGAGGGGGTGTATAGGAAGCATGTGAAAGACTCTCAACATCGTAATACCGAGGTGTATGAGAAGCATGTGAAGGACTTTCAACATCATAATAACCTGGTAGTCACGAGGGCTATACTTTGTAGGTTATGAGAATTATTTTGAAGCTGTATGATTATCTCATCTTTTTCAACCAGCTTTTCATATAGATTTGGTGAGAAAGGCTTATAAATCCATTAGGATACGTTGAGTCATACGAGGAGGATGCATAAGATGTGCCCAAAGGATAACTAGCTAGATAGGTTTTTTAAACGAGGTTGTTTGTAGAAAAAATTATTCTTCCAAAAGGAATAATGATCCTAAAAGGATTAAGAAGAAACCAATGAGGAAATGCTTAAGTTATTTCGAAATGCATACCTTTCTATTAAACATCACCCTCATCGAAATCCTTGCAATCATCCAAAGCAAGGAGTTTTTTCGACATCCTTCACCTTGAAACCTTCTCCCAACCTCCCATTAAAGAAATATTGTATTTTTCATAAAGATAAACGACATGACACCAAAGATTGTTATATCTTGAAAAAAAAATTGAAATGTTGATAGTTAATGGTTATCTTTATTAGTTTCTATAAAAGAATTCTTACACAAAACAAAATAGAGAAGAGCCTAGTTAATGTGTAATAACTCTTCTCGAGATCAATGTGAATTTAAAGGTAGGTATGAGGTGACTTTAACAATAGAAAGAGAAAACATGCAAAGCAAGTCCTCACAGCTGCTAAACTATTGGATTAATGACACAAGTCAATACTTTTAAAGATAGGAAATGTATGCCTTTTCCATATATAGACGCCCTTATCATTACCATTATTATCTCTAATCATATAGTACATTGGGTGTTAGTAGATGATAACAGAGTAGTGAACATTCTTTTTATAGAAGCATGTCCCAAATTAGAATCCCTTATTTAGAATTGATACTACTGAAGAGTCCTCTCAATGAGATAAAGGGTTCAAGTGTTCTCGTTAAAGGAGTTTTAGAACGACCTGTTATGATTGGTATTCCCCCAAGATATATCTCACACCAACAATGCTTCATTATGATTTATTTGACGTTGGCTTATAATGCCATCTTAGAAAGATCCTTACTACATACAATTAATGTTGTAATCAATACTACATACTTGATGTTAAAGTTCCCAACTCAATATAGAGTTGCCATATTGTAGAGGGATTAGGTAGCCTCGAAGAAATGTGCCATTAGTTGCTTGAAATGTAGGAAAGTGCTGATATTAGACCATTAAAGGTCTTTGAAGAAAATAATAAAAGTCAAAATTAAGGCTTTTGAGGAATTAAATGATATATTTCAAGAGGGGTGATGAACAAGCCATCATAAAAATAGAATACACCTTGACATCGACACAATAATAATAATTGACATAGCTCTTATAAGTTTAAAAGTTCAATTTTACAGCAAATAAATCAAGCATGACAGACATCAGTCCTAAAATAGCTATTCACCAGTTAAAGGAAGAACTGGTTATCTTCCAGTTCATTAGAATAAAAAGAACTTTGGAAGGAAAATACTGAAAGCTATAATAAAAAAAAAACAAGAAGACTTTAGGCCATTAGTTTCATTAAGGGAGTGTTATACCTTGTCTAGTTGTCAAATATGATTATGGTTAAGATGAATAATGGCAAGTGATAAATGTGTGTAGATTTCATTGATTTGAACAAAGCTTGTCTAAAATATAGTTATTCGTTCCCAAAAATTGATTGTTGGTAGATGCCATTTTAGGTTTTAAATTCTTGAGCTCCTTAGATGCCAACTCAGGTTATCATCAAATCCTCATGTACTCTAAATATGAGGAGAAAAGGACTTTTATAGGTATAGAAAGTACTTATTGCTACAGAGTAATGCTATTCATGTTGAAGAATGCAAGGGCAACATATCAATAAATGGTTAATCAAATATTCAAGAATTAGTTAAGAAAAATTATGAAGGTATATATTGATGACATGTCACTAAAAAGCATGATTTTTGAACATCTTCTGGACTTTGAAGGATTTTTCTTTGTCTTGAGTCAATACCGGATGAAAGTCAACCCTTCCAAATGTCACTATAAATAAAAGGAAATTTTTGGATTTTCTGGTAAGATCTAAGGAAATTGAGCTAAATTTAAAAAAAAAATTAAATCATATTATACATTATGCCCTTATAGTGTGAAGGAAGTATAATACCTCACAAAAGGATTGACTACCCTTAACAAATCCATTACCTAAGGAATGCACTTTACCATTTTTCAAGATATTAGAAGTGTATAGTGTCACGATGATCATTCTTTCAAAGCAAGATCTTTATGGTGATAGGTGGAAAGAATAATGAATTCTTCTTTCTTATAAAAACAAAAGGGATTGGAGTTGTCATTTAACATTTTGGTTATTAAGAACCCTAAGTAATCTTAGAGTCTGGATATAAGGACTAATTGTATATATGAAGGACATATCACCCTTACTATACCTTACCTAAGGTAAGCAATATTGTTTATTTGTCTGATATAAACTAATATATTATTGTGTTTTCTAATCATTGAGTTATTTAATGTTTAAAACTGGTCTACCTCTATAGAGTAGACCATAGGTTTAGGGGTCAAGCTTAACCATTTTAGAGTCAAAACATAAAAATAAAAGAAATTTTTATTTTATTCAATATCAAGTATACATTTTATGTATAAATTTATAATCTTATATATTAAAAAATAATTTTTTTTTGGTGTTTGAAATATAGGCTAAGATCCTATGAATGTAATAAACTAGTTATTATGCTTCTAAGACATTTAAACCATATTTCCAAGCCATTAGATCATTGTAAGCTCACAACAACCCTTAAGGCAGATCCTTTAAATACTAGAAATCTCTAGATGATTGGTGAAATGGGAGAATTTGAACTTAAATACAAACCTTGACCAACCGTAAAGAGTCAAGCCTTAACATACTTTATTTTTAAGTGCATACTTGAGAATTTAAGGGATATATTTGAACCACAATCTTCAATTGAAATTTTTATTGTACCAAGTGCACTAATAAAGCAAACATAACAATCCTCTTTTTAGAACTTATATGTTAATGGATTCTCTAATATCAATGAAAATGGTATTGGAATATTGTTGATCACTTTGAAAGAGCAAGTCTTTGAATACAACATTCACTTTGAATTCCTAACTACAAATAATGTGTTAGAATATGAAGTTTTTTTAGCTGGTTTGCATTTGGCATAAACCTTGAATGCAAATCTATTTAGTGGTGGTTCAATATCAAGGTATATATGAAGTAAAAAAATATACGATGCAATTATATCAATAAATTTTTTTACCTCACTTGAAGAATGAAAAAATAAAAATTTCAATCATTCACATTCGAAGAGACGACAATCAATAGGCAAACCTCTCATCAAATTTAGACAATTCTAAGCCCTCTAAAACTCCTGATGGATATATAGGTTGAAATTATTGAAAAAACAAGTATGAGAGCAAAATAAATCATTACCATATTAATAAGCCAGTAACAGGATTAGAGAACCCTAATTAAGAATGATTTACTTAATGGAGAGATATCTTAAAATAGGAATGAAGCAACTCATTTGATTGGAAGATTAACAACATATTGTATTCTTAATAATATTATGTATCGAAGATTTGTTTCAACTTTGTTACTTAAATGTTTATCTCTTAAGTAAAGCATTTATGTGCTAAAAAAATACATGAGATTAAACAATAAGGCTCTAGAGTTTTAGCTAATTAAACAATAAGAGTGAGTTTCTATTAGCCACCTATACTTTGTGATGTGATGAATTTAGTGAAAAAGTGTGATCAATGTTAAAGAATTGCTTTAATCTCCTAATAACCATATACTGAAATAACTGTTAAAACATCATTACCGTCTTTTGCTTAATAAGGGATGGATATTTTAAGACTATTTTTGAAAGATATTGGTAAAAGATAATTTATCTTGGTAACTATTGACTAAAATAGGTTAAAGTAAAAGCTTTATCATACATCATTACTAGATACTTTCATTGTTATGAAAAAAATATCATATGCTATTTTGGGCTTCCAAGAGTTTTGATAACATATAATGGAACCCACTTAAATAATTATAAGAGGAAAGAACATTACCAAAGGCTTCGTATTGACCATTTTTTTTATAATATTGCATCCTCAACCAATGACCATACAAAACTAACCAATTACATTTTACTTAATGGACTGAAGAAAAAGATAAAAGAAGCCAAGATAGAATGGACTGAGTTGCTTAATGAAATATTATAGGCTTATAAGACAACCAATAAGACCATCATAAGAGAAACTCCATTTCATCTCACCTATGAAACTGAAGCAATAACCTAAATTAAAATAAAAACCCATAGTCTTTAAATTTCTAAGGTAAAAAATATAAAACCAAATTTGAAAATTTGGTTATGAGAAAGTTCAAAGCTATGGATAACCGATAAAGTATAGGCAAACTAGCTCTTAAATGGGATGATTCTTTTGCGATCATTAGAGTGGTCAAGGTAAACACTTACTACTTGCAAGATATAAAGGAAAGATTCTCCTTCACGTCTAGCATATTAATCATTTAAAAATATATTATAGTGAATAAGGATGTAAAATTAAATTATATAATAATTTCTATCTTACTAATCATGTTATAAATCTCCAAGGGATTAGTATATGGTCTTCTTAGTGATAAATGCATGAATTTATAAGGAATTGATATGAGATCTTTCTAAATATAATAGTTTCAACAACAATAATTATCACATTAACCCATGAACATACTTGTTGTTGAGCATCCATCTTTGCCCCAAACATGGGACAACAGTCCATAGTCCAATAATGGTCTAATGATAAAGGTTAGCAATAGAAGTATATGTTTCCACCATAGGCATTGGACCTATGTGGTCACTTAAGAATTTTTTTTAAAATATTTTTAAGTATTGAAAATATAAGTTTTTCAATCATGGTCATTGAACCTGTAGGATTGCTCAAAACAATATGTTAGTGTGCTAAAAAAGATATTTGACACACAAATCTAAAACACCTAAATTAATGAAACATAGCCTTATGATTGGATTCAAAATTGTAAAAGCCTTTAAATATTTTTGGAAAATAAAACATATCCCAGGAGTATTTATATCATCATATCAGGCTTTTGAGATAGATAGATCCCATTTTTTATTATGACAGCTCGGACAGGGAAGGCATCAATAAAATCTAAGACTTGTCTATTTAGAAAAATTTTGTTGAAGTGAACTTGTATTCCTCTAAAAAGATTAAATAAATACAAGTTGGATATAACCAAGAATAAATTATCTCACATTGTCTTTGTCAGAGATGCAGATTCTCTAAACTCCATTCAAAATACTCAGGAAGAATTCTTTAACATTGCCATCCTCAAACATGAACTCTTAACCTCTTTTTTAAAAGCCCTTGTCTCCTACTTTGAAGTCCTTATTTCCTTTTTTAAAGCCTCCCTTACTCTTTTAAGTCCAACTAATTTTTTTTTAAGAAGTTTATGTTATATAGACTCTAAGAGGCATGTTTGAGCCCCCAACTCCACTTTTAATCAGCCATATCTAGTTCTAAGAGAAGTCATCTCAACATCCTAAACAACCTTTTTCTCTTTGAGTACATGCATCTTTAACTTATTAGTGCAATACTGCTCAATTGCCTTTTTTACAACTCTCTTTTTTTTAGCCCACCTACTATTAAAGTAGGCACACATCATGGAGATCTAGATCAATATAACAATAACATGAACTAAATAAATAATATTTTTCTAAAATAATTAATCAATGTATTAAAAAAAAAAGGTAACTTGAAAACTCTCCTATACTTAAAAGGCTATATGCCAAGTAATGATTAGATGACATAATAATTAGAATCAGTTAGAGCACTAGCGTTAGAAGATAGGGTGAACATATCATATAAGACGTTTATCACCTCTATTCATTTAAGACCCAAGGTGAAACTTTTATTGAAAAGAATATGTCTTTGTATTTTTCTCCTCATTTAAGTTAAGAAAGTAAAAAGAAGTATAACCCAAGTTTAATTTAAAGAAGGCATCTTTCACCCTTATGAGATAAGGTCTTTAACCAGAAGAACTTGTGAGCATAAAAATTGGATCGATAGGAGCGGGAGTTCTAGATAGAGAGGGACCACTTCCACATCATAATTTGAAGCCATAAGCATCTTTCTATTCTATCGTGAGGCTACCTCTAGGATCACTATGCTCGGGGTTGGTTTCAAAACACCCTATAAAAAAAGAAACAAGTACCTCCTTAGAAAGGAGAATAATCACCCCCTATTACCTCACTACATGTCTTCTCAATAGAAGGGAAAAACATATTTGCCTTTTCAGTAGGAAAGACATCCTTATAAACCTCCTCAACATGAGGGATATAGATGGGGGATTTTTTTATAACTATATGAGACATTCTTTTAACCCTTCGTTTACGTATTAAAGGCCAATTGTCTTTTGAGGAGTTATTTTTAAAGAGTATAAGTGAAAGAAGCGTGGACAAAAAAGGCACGACTGTGAGGATATGTGGAAATATGGTTGGGTAAAGAAGTTGAAGATCCACTAGTTGTAAATCCAACTTCCCTAACATAAAAAAAAGTTATAAAATGAATATATACCTTAATCAAAATAGATGTCAAAGTAAGAGTTTATCCTTAGTGCCATAAAATTCTTTGGCCATATGGTTGATATTGAACTGGATGTACAATGAATCTAACTTTACACACACCTTTTCTCCTTAGTGTTAAGGAAAGACATGTCATTCACACTAGCTGGGGGTACTCTACAATAATACGTACAACTCTAAGTGTCACTATACCCATTTTATAGTTTTGTTGTTCCATTGTAGCTCATCACCCTCCATTGCTCTCTATATTTCTTTAATTAAGATGACTTCCCTTTAATAGTCTTTATCATAGGCCCTTTTGTCTTATTAATAAAATTAAAAAAAAAGGAAGACCCCCCTTTAGTGCTACTGATTAGGGTGTAACACTACCTAAAAATCCTGATAGTAGGTTCCTTATCTAACATTTTAAAGAACTTGTCAACTGCCGATAAAATGGCCTACCAATTAGAGTATACTCAAATTATATTATTCGAATACTTCCTTTATAAAGCATTATAAAGGAAACAACTACCCAAACTCGTACAAGTAAATGAGAGCTATAATTATAAATTTGCCTCCATTATGCTTATTAGTGACCTCTGAAACACGATCATCAGATCCTGGTAATAAGACTATATAATATCCTGGTTGTTAGAAATTGACCTTATCCATTTAGGTTGGAGTTACAATGCTTTGAACATTATTAGTATGAGTTTTGGTAACATGTTATTTTTTTTTAGACTTGAAACCTCTTAAGGTTTTCTATCTTCCCTAACTTTAAAGGGATAAGGTAGGGAAGTTTTAGTCCTAAGTTGCGGGTCAATCTAATAGTTGATGATCTTTGATGAGTGTTGTTAGTTTCTTGCCTAAAGGTAAAATCTCCCTCAATAAATATTACATTTTCCCCGTTTTTAAATGCCATTTTAAATTTCTTAAAACAAACCAAAAAAAAATAAACTTAAACAATAAGCTTATAAGAAAAGAAAAAAAATTGGTTTACCTAAACAAGAAAAGTTATTTTGTGACAAAGTAGACTTGTTCATGTTTCTTAAACCTTTTAAGTTAAGGAAACATAGATAATTTTTGGTAGAAGTAAAAAAAAAAAGCTATCTAAAGTGAAGTATTTTTTTTATGTGTGAGTCACCTAAGAAGGCTAAAAGTTGATAAATATTCATTATACGTCATCTAGTGGTCTTCCTAAGATGTTTGCTTTCTTTTTCCTGGGTAATCCTTTCAAATTAACACAAGCTTAAAAATTGCTTCTCATAAGAGAGCAAAATGTATCTTGACTAATAGCCTCCTAAGATGCCTCTTAAGCCTCTATATGTGTTACACATTAAAGGCTTAAGGGGTTAATTGATCAAGTAAATGTTTTTTACATATCTTTTACAAACTTGAAAGAGTCTATAATAAGGTGTGTCTGGTAATATGCTAGACTTCAAATAATTAGGTTCAATGATCAGTTGAACCTAAAAAAACATGGGTTTGGTGAGATGAAAAATCCAATTTATTTTGGTTAAATCATTAAGTATACCCAAGAAAACAAGGGTCTGACAAAATGTTATACCCAACATGCTAGAGTTTAGTCTTCAAAACAAACATCACTTGTTCTCAGAATCTAAGGCTTTTTTAAGTCATTTCTTATTTTTCCCATAAAGTTATTGACTTTATTATTTAAAGTTCTTTAAGTCCTTCTGGTTGGAATTGTTTTACAAGTACTTAAAGCTTTATCATTAATTTGGTGTTTCATGAGCTAAGGAGAAGAAAATTATTTACTTGAATATCTTGATTAACCATTATCCATAAATTAAATAACCTATTTAATAAATATTTTGGGTTATAAAACACCATGAATTCTTATATCCTAAAACAAGTTAATTATATTAGTGAGTTTTCAACCTATTCTTTTAACTATTTTTCATATTGAAATCATGATAAATATTATTTAATTTTCACATCACTAATTTTATTCAAAATAATCTCCCAAATGAATAGGGTGGCACAAATCACCTATCTATTACCACCCCTTCTCTCCCCTTAGCTGGTTTTAAAGTCTATGGGTGTAGATCCAGTAAGCTCGAGCTTGATACTTATACAAACTAATATCAAATTATTGTAAATGGTAAAATATAGATTTCATAAATACACACACACACATATAAAGTAGTCGTCACATGTTTACATGAAAATTTTGTATTAAATGCTTTGTTTTTACAACATTACTTTTATCAAATAAATTAATGACCAATATTCATAATTATACTGCTTGGTTCCCTAAGATTTTACTTGTGGCTTAGTTTGTCTAATCAAATCAATATTATGACCGTACCATTGCTAAAAATATAGATGACCGACGAAAAGCAAGCACTACATATACGCTTGTCTATATACAATAACAATTAACATACAAAATCACATGCAAGCAAGTAGTAGTAGGATCCTATAAATCATAATCAATCAAAGAAGTGTTGAATATATAGATTTAAATGCAATTTTCTCTTTTCTTGTACTAATTATGGTCTATTAACTGAAATCTTATTGTATTTGTGGCTTATTCTCAAACTTACAGGCTGATTTATTTTTGTGTAATTGACTAGGCATTTCAACAAAAGAGCCAAATATGAGCTAAAAAAGTGGTAGTATTTGCATAGCCTTTTTTTTCACAGTAATGAGAACACACGCGTGCGCGCGCATGCACGCACCCACAATAAAAGTCCTTCCACTGCTAATTCATGTGAATGATTCCATGTCAAGTGTTTAACAATTTTTAAAGATATGAATAATCTTTGTAGTATAAGAGTGATTGGAAAGTGTCTAAATTCTATATATGTGATAAAGTCCTTCCCTTGCCAATTTTAGGTTTACATTGAGCATGCTTACAAGTTATGCACTTGATCAAATCTATACTTTTATGATAGTACAATATGCAAAAGTTTGGACACATGTTAATTTTCCAGTATCTCAGGCCAATGAGTCTTATCATGGATATATTAGCATTAAAGTTTTCTTTCAGCCTGTTTCCTTAAGATAAAATGATTTTTGCTTATTTAATGATTTTATAGTAACCAGCCTTATTCAGCATATGATTTGACTTGATGGTGAACATCTTTACAATAATTGATAATTTACTATGATTTGTGCATTCATCCTATAATGGTTCATCAAAGTCTTTTAAATGATTAAAAAACATAATTGTGTTTGTATTTAGTCCTCCATTTATGATTAAACATTAATTTGCATAATCCTGAATCATTTACATCGCATCCATAATTATACAAATATGAGGATTACTATTATCATCTGCAATCCAATATACATTGCTAAAATTAAAGGTTAGCTGAGCAATCCTTTCTACCATGGTTTTGTTAGGAGCATATAGTTTTTCATTTGCAAACTAATATAAATATTTCTCTATAAACTTTTTATATATATAAAAGATGCATCATAATAATATTTATATTAATTTTTATTTTATTTTTACACCTCTTACATAAACATCTAACACTGTCTCCACCAATATTTCTTGGATTAAATAATATGTAATTAAAAAACTTTCATCTGTACAATAATCCATCATACACAACTCTTTAGGTGAAACTTGATACATCTAAGTTCAATCATCTATTACTTATATCAAACCTATATAGAATATTGGTAACATATATTAATTAATTATGTGAACTAAATAAATCAGCTAATTTTGGTTTAACTTAAACTTATTCAATATGCATTAATAGTATCCATAAATCATTATTAATTTTTTATAAAAACTCAAATTCCTCCACATTTACTAAAATTATCAACTTGACAACAAGATTGATAAAATATAAAATGTACTCATTAAATAAGTTATTATTTAGTTCATTGCAAAACATTTAAGTTACAAAATAAAAATTAATTTCATCAAATTACAAATAAATATAATTTTTTAAAATCTCAAAGAAACCCTAACATGTGCAAATCATATAATAAATTTATATAAGAAAACTAGAAAAAATAGTAAATACACAAAGAAATTATATATACTACATCTAAATACCATAAAAATTAACTTTTTAAAAATGAGTTAAAATAAAAAAAATAGATAGTTTTATTTACTTGATATGAAAATTCTATAAAAGTAAACTAGAATAGGGATGTTGATAGATTGAGTATTGGGGTGGTTGGATTTATGGTGATGGATGTTTGATTTATGATAAAAGATGATGAATTTGTTGTTATTTGTGAAGATAGGTAAAAAATAAAGAAATGGATGAAGGGAAAGGGTAATTACTCGTTAAGCCCTAACTTAAATCTTTTTGATGACTTTATTGATGGATATTAGTAATAATTTTATTTTGTTAATAATATTTTCTATAAGATGACATGTTAAATTTTTTTTTAACTATAATTCTTTGAGTATATATTAATGAATTATTTATGTTAGTGGATATGAGTGGTATAGCAATGATATAATTCATCGATAAATATTGTAATTTAATGATGGAGTTATTTTTGTAAGTATTTTTATTTTATTTTTTATTTTTTGATAATAAACCTAATTTTAACCACCAAAATATAATTTGAAATTTGTGCGCCACAACTCTATATCATGAGTGCGTCTCACCATGTATTTGTTTTTTCCGAGGGAATTGTGTATAGCGAACCATAGCAACCAACCTAGAAAAGCACAATCTCAAAATTATTTCTTTTGAACAATGGCAGTGAGCTTATCTAAACAAAAAACAAATACTAATGTGGAGACGATTTTAGAGCATAAATGTGAGAAACAAAGAGAAAAGAATTATGAAAGGTGTGGTAGCAGAGGCACTATGCCCCTTGTTGGGCAGCGATGGATATTCATCCGGTGGAGGCATGACACATTCATCACCATTAAATTGAATCTTTCTAGGGAAACCCCAACCTTCTCTGAAAGTAAAAATCCCTGGATCTTTGCGTAGTAAAATTTCAGTCTGTAAATTCCCATCCTTTCCTTCTTGTAGTAAAATGTCATTGTAAAAAGGAAGCCCCCAAAACATCCCAGTATCATCTGTGCATGGTAATTTCATGTCAAAACACAATTAATGATATAATGACAATTGATGAATGCAGGTTAAGCTTGCATCTCGTTAGCGTCTTTAAAGAAAGAAGAGTAGAGACAGAAATGAAAAAAACATTTGATTATAAAAACAGATACGCAGTTATAAAAATAAATATGTTTATGGGATAATTTTACAGTTAATTTATATTCTTTCAAAAGAAAAGGTACATGGACGATCTCTCTTCGCTAGATCACTAATATGATAGAAGCTAGCTTTGTGCAACAACTTACTGATATATCCGTATCGATTGAGGGGTGCGTAGTTGAAGCTGAAAACCTGTGTCAGACTTTGCAGGTTGGGATGTAGCACCACCAAGTTCCATTCTGAATAATTTTTCATGATGTGGAAATTTGTAACTGTCATTTTAGCCCTCCAATATTGTTTGTAACTTTCTTTCAGATGCCAATGCACCCTTATTGGGCACATATGCTCTGAACACCTTACTACAGGTGTTGGATCTTGATTTTGTTTCAGCAATGGTGGGGTCTCACCATACCTGCCAGTTTTCACAGAGCTTAATTCCCTTCTACACAAATAATGATCAGTTGATCAGCAAATTCAAGACACTAAAATCTTTTGGAAGTGTGTTACCAAGCAAGCCCTACACATGATGAAAAAATTGTTAAAAAACGTCGGGGAGATATACCCTACACATTTTGTTCCAGGTTGTCCTCTGCAGCCGCAGCTGCATCTGGGGCACGAAACAATAGTTTGATTGTAGAATGCAGACAAGGAAACACAACATCTTGGTGTAGGTGATGCTAAACTCTGGGAGTACACGCAGGTCACATTCCATGTCGCTTCAAGAAAACAGATCAGCGAAGTTTACAAAAAAAATGGAAGGATTAAACTCTTGTCATGGAAAAAAAGTAGTAAGTTCTGAAAGTGGTTACCAAGAGCCTGTGTCCATCGCCGGCCTCCATCTGTAGTGTACCTGCTCGGTTCTACCTTAACTGCACCCCCACAACTATAGCCCGGAACTCCAAGTGTGAAATTTTCCGGCATTATAAATTGGGAATTGGTGCCAGAACCTCCGACAGCCATCTGAAAAGTAGCAACATACTTGGAAGGATCTTGCTTCATGGATGACAGTACACCTCCCTTGCAACAATTTTGGGTTTGGGCATTATAATTGGTTCCGGGAAGAAGGTCTACAATGAATGGCTCCTTCTCACAACAATGAGGAAGGGTTGATTCCTTGAATTCAGTGCAGTTTCCTTGCTCAGTAGCCTCAGCTCCCTGCATTGACCATATCACCTCTTTGCCTTTCCATGCCCAATTCAATTTCCAGCCAGGTGGTTCCACATGGCGATATTGTTGGAAGTTATAAATTGATACCATCAGCTTAAAGAATAGAAAACAAATGTCAAGACCGATTTGCATATAATTAATAAAATTTATGGTGATTAACATTGTGCTTGATAGTAATGACAAGAGCTATAGTAATCCCAATTTTATAGTTATTATTCTTATGGTTGTAAACTGTAATGGCAGATAAGTGATTATAATTATACAATAGTTGTAAAAATAATTATAAATATTAAATAGAAATATGATGATAATGACAGCTAACCAAAATAATAATGATGGTAATATGATGATAAACATTACCATGATGCTGATAGTTAGAAACACAGATAATCATAATGATGATGCAATAATATTTTTACATAAAAAAAATTAAATAAAAAATTATCATTCATTGTTTCTAGAGGATATTAATATTTAAAATTATTTTCTTTTTAAAATTAAACATATTTTCCCACCATGATACCAAACAATATATTATATTTTTTATTATCGAGGCTCCTCGGCGGGATCTTTGATCGGATATGAACGCTCCTTTCTCCTAGGACAGAACGGGCCTGTCGAGTGATGTCATGGTGACCAATGGTTGGACAGAATTAAACATCAAACACTAATATTTTTGTCGGGCCCACAAGCACCAGACCATGTTAGAAGCAGACAAACTGTACTTGGCTCAGCAGTTCTCACTTAGGTTCCGGATTATCACACGTACATCATGCACTTCGTTCTTCTTTATCGCTAGTCGAGAAACAAGAAAAATAGTGCTAGGATTTCCTGCTTTTTCTACAAATCAGTTTTTTCTTACAAGAAAATCGCGAGGATGATGGAACAACAATAGTTTTTCTTGGATGGTTCAAGATTCAATGAACACCACACAAGTAATTGAAAAACTTATACAGTGGAAAACAAGAATGCCTCTAATCCAACACCCAAAAACAAATATATCACAAGGGAATAACATGTTAAGAAAAGGGAACAAAAATAAAAACAAAATATTGGGATAAACATATTTTAGAGAATAATGAAAACATAATCGCAGCTTACATTATTTGTACCGGAATTTGATAGAAGAAGATCCCATTTGATGGTTATGTTGCCATAAGGATCAAGTGGGTCAAACCCATCTGCACAAATTCCATTGAGATTCACCAAGTCTCAGTTCATTGAAACATTCATGGCTCTTAATTGGCAAAATTCAACAAGATCATAAAATTCTATTAAAAAAGAAGAAAGAAATAATAGATTTCAAAATATGTCGGAAAATTAAAAAGAGGGTACTCACAAGAAGGTGATATAGAGCTAACAAGAGAGAAGAAGATCAAAATCAAGACCATGTCCATTAATCCTTACTCAAACAAAAATGAAAAAAAAAAAAGAGGTTTAAAAACCTTCAAGGAAATCAACTCCTCTTCATATATATCTCCTATGAAACACCATATGCCTAACAGATAACAAAGAAACAAAACTTTTCTCTCTTTTTTCCACAAGAACACACAGGGAGTGTCTAGTTTCTTCACAGTCTGTATGGTTTGAGAGAAATGAAAGAAAATGGAGTAGTCTAGTCAGTCTGTTTTGTGTCTCAAAAATAGATTGTTTGGCTTAACTCTCTAAAAGACAAATAAGTAAAGGAAAGAAATAAAATTATAATTAATGCTGAGTGATAGGAGGACTTGGAAATGGCTAAATTTAGGGAGTGCTGGGCTGTGCATGCACTGTGATATGTGAAGAGAGATGGATAGATACATTCAAAGTTCACGCGTTATATTCTGGGGCACTTGGCTGCCGCTTGGGTCTCAGGGAAATGCACATGCTTTTAAGAATTTTGCACTATATACTTTTATTGAAAAAAAATAAAAAAAATAAAAGAAAAGAAAGGAACCTGCAATATTTTGTTATTTCCTCCTTTTTTCCAAAATAATTTAATTGCTTAATTATTTTTTATGATATATATAGTTTAATAAATTGCAATATAGATACTTGTAAATATTTTTGGATTTAGTTGTCTAATTTATTTTGATATATATGTTTAATAAATTTCAGTATTGATATTTGTAAATATTTATTGTCTTTTCCTTCGTAGCATTTTAGGATTGTGATAGTTCAAGTAAAGTGCCAATGTAGCAGTATTATATACATAAGAGATGATTCAGGGAAACCGTTTTAAGTTCTTTGGAGTTTCATTAATTTATAATAAAATTATCATTATCTTAGTTTTTATGATTTTTTTAGAAGATAGAAATTTTATAATAATATATATAATTGACAACAACAAACACACTAATAAAAAAATAATTAGTAAAAAAAATTAAAATTAAAAAAATCATCACACAAATCTCTAATTCATGATTTTATTATCGTGTAATACTCTTCAAGTAATTTATCTCTTTTAAGAGATTTATAAATCCTTAAATAAACTCTAAAACTACTTGAGCAAACTAGAAAATCTGAAAATTAAAAAAATAATAAAAGTTTTAAACAAACTAAGAAAAATAAAATTATTAAGTATAATATTTAATTTCTAAAGTAATTAGAAATTTTTTTTTCTAAAATCTCATCCCACATCAATCTCTCCAAGTTGAAAAGATCTTATACTTGAGTTTAAATTATTTTTGTCTCAATTTCATAGATAATTAATTAAGAGTTTCCAACTCTTTAGATGCTTGGTTTTTCCATTACAAATATCATATATGTCAATAACATGCATAGTCTCTCTAACAACAAAACCACTAGCAATATTAAAAAGAGATTTAAAATTTTTTTTCATGATTTTTAGCTAAAATACAATAACATCAACTTTGACCCCACCAAAATTCTTCTAAAACACATGTGTGGCATACATTCACAATATGCTTATTTAAAAACCAAGAATTTTATCCTTACAAACATCATAAACCAAGAAATTTGGTTCTAAATCTTCTCTTTCAACATCATCTTCAACATCCTTATTGAATTTTGGTGGTTAATTCCAACTCACAAAGAATTTAAAATCACCAAAACTTTTAATTTCAACATTATATTTATTTTGATCAAGAAGTTGTTTTCTCTACTCATATCTCTGAAATAGATTCTCAAAATTAGTCATGAATTTATTATCACTCTTCTCATGATCCCCTTGGCTCCTCACCTCTGTCATCTAACGAGTTAATTTTGCAATATATCTCCATATATCTTTTATCATCATATCTTGAATGATTTTTTTTTATTTTGTAATTTATCTCTATATAGTTTATCATCGGTTACTGAACATCTCTTTCTTGATAGGAAACATCATCATCCTTTTATATATAAATATGTCATGTTCTCGTACCTTTTTCATGTATGGTTATTGCAATACA
The DNA here is from genome assembly GCA_015708895.1 of Populus ilicifolia. Lineage (NCBI taxonomy): Eukaryota > Viridiplantae > Streptophyta > Magnoliopsida > Malpighiales > Salicaceae > Populus > Populus ilicifolia. Next base: position 1,360,595 of record SRLM01000408.1, on the reverse strand, counting down.
TAAGAACCAAATAACCAGTAGATTCATTGGACTATAATATCAACTTATATAAATGGTAACACAAATAAGAAGAAAACAAGTTTGAATAACATAAATAAAGCTAAATTGGGTTGTCATACATAGTACTTATTTATAATTTTATTATTGAATATTTCTCTTTAAGTAATATGTCTCACTATAAATTTACAAGTCCTTAAATAAATCCAAAACTAAACTTGAAAATAAAGGAAAAGCAATAAAAATCTTTAAAAAATTAGAAAAAGTAAAATTATTCAGCATAATATTTAATTTTCTAATTAAAATAGAGAAAAAAAATATTTTTTCTAAAAACTCCTCTTGTATCATAATTAATATACAAGAGAACTCTCTTAATATAGACAATAAAATCGGTTTACCTTTGAGATTAAATAAGTTAAAAAAAGAACATGTAATAAAAATTTTATTTAGAGACTAAAGATCTAGATTTTAGATCTAAAATATAAAAGTTATTTGACAAGTGAATGAACAACTAACATACTCTTTTTTTTTTACAATCCATCAGTAGCTTTGCTACCTTATATATCTTCCATTTAATACTTTTTTTTCTTAGCAAGAGTTTTGAAGACTGATTTATTAGGGATCTACATAAAACTTTTAGTGTAATACAAAGACTCATGAAAGTATAAAAGAACACAAAGAACAAAATCAAACAACAAATTAAAACTAAGAAAATTACTAGATAAACTGAACAAACACACACAAAAAAAAATAATCAAAGTAGGAATACTTAGATATAGGATTATTTCAAAAAAAATCTGCAACAACTAAAGAAAAAACTAAAAGACAAACAAAGTTGTAAAGAAGTAGAAAACATTAAACATGTTCACATAAGCGGATTTAGTTCAATTATTGATTAAATGATAAAATTCTCTAAATTAATTATAGCTTTCTGTATACAAGTGTAAGGATTGACTAATATACTAAAAAAAAGTTGAATCAACTTAATGGTTTATATAAATAGTGACGTTGGTTCATTTTATTTTTTCCTTTTTGTTTCTTTTTTTTATAAACTTTATTTTTCGTATGCAAAAAGTGTCTGGGGATCTTTTTTTATTAGAAATTATAGAATGATTTTGCAAATTAAACATTTATTGGTTTTTGAAAAATAAAAATAAAAAAGTTAAGGACTAAATTTAACAAAACAAAAAAACTCCATATACTTTTCAATTTATCTATTTTTTAGTCCCTGAAATTTTAGCATTTTATATTTTAGTCCAAAACTTTTGTTTTCTTAAGTTTGGAAGTTGAGAAAGGAGAAAGAAAGTAATCAAAAAATATTGAAAAAAAATAAAGTTGTCAGTTATTAACATTTTAATTACCAAAATAAATGATCTTAGTGCCAAAGAGCTAGATTTTTAGGGGAGTTTGATGAATGTAATTTCTCACTTTCATAATGCTAAAAAAGTTCATCACGATACTAATTATATTATTTGATAATTTTAATAGGGATTACAAGTTGTTTTGTAGTTGCAAAAGGAGTTATAAGGCTTATAGGGTTTTTTTAGGTGTTTTCATATTAAAACAAATTGAAAAAAATAGTTTTGGGATTTTCAAAACTAGGACCCTGATTTTTCATTCATTAAAGGTGATAAAAGAATATTATAGACAGCAACAAGTTGTCTACCACAACAAATAAATATCTTTTGCCATAATCGATGACTTGTTATCTAGTATATGTATAAAAGCATGAATAATAAAAAACTAAAAAAACATAAAATTCAACACAAGCGTACATAGGCTTGTTGATAGCTGACTAAGTGTGTGAGTCTGGCTTACTAAACCCAACAATGAATGATTTATATTTGATTTAAAGCATATTATTATAATGATTGCTACTATAAAATCAAACATTTATTTAAATAAATAATGATAAGTTCACTATTAAATCATCAAACTTCACTATTTTATAGGAATACAATCAAATCTGTTGTAAATATTAGAGTAGAAATCAACAAAAGAAAAGTTAAGTGGGCCTAAAAATAAAAATTATTTATTTTTAGTAAAAAAGTAACATCTAAAATAAAAAATCAAAAAACATAAATATTTATACACTCGTAATTAGATTTCTATGTTAATAATTAATTAATCTCAATAAAAAAAATTAATTTATCAATATATATATATTAATTTATATCATAAGCGTAAAAAAACATTTTTGCATTACTTAATTTAAAAAATCATGATATAATAAAATATAATAGTAATATTGACACATTCTTTTATCGAGCTATTACAATGACTTAAAAAGGCTTGTTGATTTCTATAATATATTTCACATATTAAATAATATAAAAGAAAGGTGAGCATGTGTTTTGATATATTATAATATAGATTTTAGAAACACATTAGGATATTTAATCAGGGAGCTTTTCGGTTATGTGTTAAAGGGTTGTTTAAAATATAATTATAGTTATTTTCTAAAAAAATTATTTTTAAGATAGTTTATTAAAACATAAAAAAATAATTTTTAATAAAAATATTAAATTTTTAAAAAATATAAATATAACTGCGTTTCCAAACATAACAGTAGACACACCAGCAAGTATTTATTTAAAAATACATTACTTATTTTTTAAAATATTTTTATTTAAAAATATAATAAAATAATATTTTTTTATTTAAAAAAACTATTTTTAATGTGAGTATATTAAAATATTATAAAAATATCCAAAAAATATTACTTCAAAGTAAATATACAAATAAAAAATTTTAATTTTTTTATAAAATCACTTTTAAAACTCAAACACAAGCTAGCTCTTTTCTATTTCTTTTTTTTTCCTTGACATTTTTCTTATTAAATATTCAAGAGAAGTGATGATGTTATATTAGCAACTTCATTGATTATGTAAGCAATTATGTCCATGCACTACGCAGGCAAGACTCATGTGGCAATCACTATCACTTCACTTCAATCTTCTTGGTAAAGAGTGCAAGTGTCCGAATAGCGAACCATGTGAAAAAGGATACTTAAGAATATAATTCAGTTAAGAATATAATTCAGTACTCAATACAGCTATTTATGGCAGGAGGTTGGTGGCAATCTTGTGGAAAAGGATCCTTCCTGTTCATGCCTATCGAGCCATTGAGAGCATAAGGTTGCTGGCAAGCTTGTGAAAAGCCTTCCAGCTCATTCAAAATGGGCAGCCATCTTACCTGCATCTATGGTGAAGTTCAACTTTTATGCTGCCATTGATGTTCAAAATAAGGTGGGGCTGCATTGGTTCTTCCAGTCATGTCTACAGGATCATGTTAGGAGAGCTACTCATGAGATGGCCAACCAGGTTAGGTTTAAGGTTGACAAATGTAGTTACACAGAGGAAGCGAGGCTCCTAGCAATTGTTTAGGCTATTGCAAACTCTGATGCATCTTAGGGTTTCTTTGAATGAAAGGAAACAAGTTGTCAAAGAAGGAAAACTAAAATCAAATAAAATACATAATTAAAAGAAGAAGAAGAAGAAGAAGAAGAAAATACTGTATCCTCCACACACAAACACATGCACAGTTATCTAAAAATCCTTCCATCACACAACTACTCGATTACTACCTACCATACAAGTGTCACAGGGTAACATCTAGAGCTAACCCAGGCCATTGACACCCACGTTGAGAAATCACATCATAATAAAGAGGTAGTCTTGGGAGAGTTTCGATAGAATATGGCAAGGAATTCTAAAACAGTCTCAAACAATTCCCAAGCATCCCCCAAGACTGTTCAATTCTTGTCATTTACATAATAAAGGGAACACAAACAGGCTGGCCATAACCTCTATATCCGGATCAAATCCAACCTTGGAATCCCTGAAATGGAAGATCTCATTAGAAATTACAAGGTAAATCAGTACAAACAACAGTGTAATTGAGTGCTTTAAAATTTTTAAATTCCAGTTAGCATTTTTTAGTTTTTATGTACAGAAGTTCTTATAAAGTGCCGAATGACCCCCAACAATGCTACCTTGGTAAGGTATCAAAAGGAACAATGACTCCACACTGATCATAACATCAGCCATTCAACAACTACCACTTCAAAGAGAGCTACATCATACAAAGGATCCATGTAGCTGTTCTATAATCATTTCACCCTATACTTGTCTCCCCTCCAGTGTCTGAAAACAACAAATCATGCATAGAGTGTCTGAAAACAACAAATCATGCATATAGTAACTTCTTAATGAATCAAACGTTGTCCATCATCTCCATGGTTGAATGGAAGTCACCTTATCAATGTCTCCAAAACTCAATCCACCATCTTTGTTGCCATTATTAAAGTAATTATAAACTCCATATACTCCACCAAGATGACAACTTAAAATCTCTTAACACCGTGCTATAATAACTGACTCATTTATAGCACTGGTAACTTTTAAAAAATTCCTTGAGCACTGACCACAAACAAATATCAATTGGTTATGATATTAGTTGTTTTAGAAATGACTGAGACTTCACAGAAATGCTTTCTAGTTTGAAACAGGATCATTTTCAAATGGTTATGATATTAGTTGTTTTAGAAATGACTGAGACTTCACAGAAATGCTTTCTAGTTTGAAACAGGATCATTTTCAAATGGGACTAATGATTTTCAAGAAATTTATCTGGCTAGCTAGACACAGAAGTACATCAGAACTTTATTCCCAGCTCACGTACAAATCCCCATCATTGGAACAAGAATTCCAACCATACCAGCTCACATAATTCAACAGCCTGTTAACCTTCAATCCTTTCATCTCCATCCTCTTTATATCCATCTACTTGTACTGCACCTTTTTATCTGGTGGCCGCTTGAAAAGCTGTGTAGACATGGCAATGGAAATTGTTTTCATTGGCAGCTATCAGCTAGTCGGGTGGTTTGAGCAGCTTTTGTTGGTTAAATGCAGTCACTGGTTTTTGAAGTATATTAAAAACATCTGATATCAATTTATGTATGCATATGATCAATAGTTAGCCATAAATTTTCCAACACATTTTGAATTTCCCCTAAAGAAATAAGAATAGTAAAAATTTGCATTTTAGCAAGGTTCATCATCTTTTTCCCCTTCCTGAATGAGTTTCCATCAATTTTACAGAAATTTTGTGGTGGCAATAACAAGTGAGGTTTGACAGAGAAGAAAGCAATTACAAAAGAGCAAAGACTACTTACCTCAAAAGGAAGGTACAAGCAGCAAACTTTAAAGTTTCAAAATTTGTTAATGTCACTCAGGTACGCCTATGGTTTTTAGCATTGCCCTCAGCAAAGAACTCCCAGTTTTTATGATCCAGGACACTTAAATCATCAAGCTCTGCAATGGCAAGCAAGTATTGTGTGAGCTTCACAAGCTCCTGATCATTATCTCGGTTAGCATGAGCCTTCCTGAATGGCTTGATTACCAAACCATTTCTTGGGTTCATCACAAAATTTCTTCGCAGATCGTCGAACATTATAGTGTTTTTTGAACTGTAAAACTGAAAAGCAAACAAGAAAGCAGTATGTCAACTAGCGATCCAATTCAAGATTTTGAAGCATGGGAACAGGATTATTAAGCAACAAATATAAACAGAAAATATAACTCATGCATCTTAAAATTGCACCTCTGGGAATTTAGCCCAAATCAATCCAAGCGGCTTGCAGTCAAAGATCCCACGAGAATCTGATTGAACTGTAATCATTGCTAAGTGGTCTAAAAGAGCTGTTATTTTGTAGTTAGGATTGTTGAGGACCCCAAGTTGTCCCATCTTCAATTCAACCCACTTCATGCTGCAGAAAAGAGGTATAGGTAGTGTCGAGGAATGAAGACAACAATGGACATTAATATTTGATTATTATTTTTTTGGAATGTTATGTTGTATAATTATTCAAAATTTTAGTCTGATTTAGGAATATTAATATTCACTATTTAATAGTTAATAGTTAAAATAAGAATCTAGTTTATTTCTTATTCAGTAGGTTTTTGTATTTTTATAGGGATATTTTAATTTCTCTATTAGGATTTAAAGTCCCTAGTTCCTTTTGGTTTAGTGCCAATAAATATGCGCTCTACGTGGACAGCAAGTAGTGTTACAAATATTGATTGATCAAATAAATTGAGTTCTTCACATGATCGGTTCTCTTGAGAGTTCTGTCCATGAGTTCATCAACTAATTCTACATCACTTTATTTCAGGGGGCTGGGGAGTGGAAGATAAGCAAAAAGCCAGCACAGAGAAACTATAAAAATGTAAAATGAGGATCTGACCTGGTTGCAGACCATATCATTATGTCATATTCTGCATAAACGGCAGTGAGAAACTCATGAAGATCTGCAGAAGATAAGAACATTAGAAAAGTGATTGTTAAAAAATCTTGCTACAACCTAACTACTCACATGGCCGCATGAGTTCAAGTGGATTCTCTGCTGTGGATCGGTGATCAAACAGTGTATAGTCAATATCCAGAACAAGCAGTTTCTTTCCTGGACGACACGGATTTTTAAGTTCAATCTACAAATCAAAAGGCAACGAACATTGACATTACTCACAAGCTTTGTGATTAGATACATAATAGGCTCTACGTATAATCATCTGTGAGAAGAAAATTAATGGTGAAAAAGAGAGTAACCAACGGCTTGGCTACAAAATACACAAAGCACCAGGCACCGCTCATGAAGCAGCAAGATGAACATTTCACCTCAACATTAAGGGTACTCCAATTATCAGGCAACATTCTTCCACCAAAATAAAGCCCAAAAATCCACAAAATTTTTGTGAATTTTGTGACAAGTACATGTACCATTTTGTGACAAGTACATGTACCACTCCATAAAAATCCTTATTTTCTTCCTCTTCCAAGAACTGGATTTCATGGGAATAATGTACGAAGGCAAAGATAATTTTATTAAATTTTTTACTGACTGACACACATGCAATCAAGGTATTAATTAAATCCTTCTGTTTTAAATCAAAAATATTCATATCAAATTTTGCAGTCACTGACTAAAGAGAGAATGGCAGTTCCATGGACAAGTTTTCATAGAACTTCAACAGGCACTTGAAATCAACTTTTATTACTTAAAAACCAACAGCATATAACCTTGACAAGAAGCATTTAGACATATAAGATTCTCAGATCAAGATTAACATATTAATCATGACAAAAAGGAGGGCTGCAACATATAAAACAATGAAAGCTATCAATTCTGTAACAAAATTGGCAGCAGAAAGACAGGAAGTGCTGCTCTCATGTTGGCTATTTAGCTGTGGTGATATATGGCACATTGAAAAGCTAGTAGAAACTCTATATGTATTGATTCCATAAGTAGTCTCGTGCTTTTACCATTTATTTCATCTGAAAAATAGGATCACAGATTTGGAACCCTTCATGTAAAGCTTTTCTCCCCTTGTTTTTTAACAAAGACAGATATAAAGCTGTGCAGAGAAAAAGCATCAAATCTTTTTTCCCCTTTTACCATTTATTATCAAAACAACACCTATAAAAGGATAGGAGGACAACCCCCTTGAGAGGCAAGAATATTTTTTTAAAAAAAAAAAAAGGCATTCCAATTGTGTTGCCCATGCAACAGAGAAGCTCCACTGCAAGTCCCTGCAGCTTTACTCCATAAGGAGGTTCAGAAAAAAAACAAAATTTATCTGTGCACTCAGCACCTTATATCACTAAAATTTCTATTTTAGTGTCCCACCAGTTTGAAAAGGTTGAGCGGCATCCTTACTGTCAATCTCTACACTGGCACAGGCTAGTTGATCATAGGCATGCATTTGGGGAAAATGAGCACAAACAAAATTATCAAAAAAAGAAAAAAGAAAAAAGGCATTAGGAGATTCATCAAGCTCTGGCATAAGGTGAATGACAAAGGCACCAATATTTTGACACCATGTTTCTTGGACAAGTATCATAGGACGGTTTAAATCTCAGATAAAGCATAAATTTACACAAGTGATTGACCAAAATAAAACATATATGCAAATAGATATTACATCCCATCCCTACTTAACTAACAAAATATAATTTATTAACTATGAAATTTTTAAAGCTGACCTTGAATTGATCTATACGCTTCCTCAGTTTCTGCTTATTGACTTCCTTATCTTTAATATCAACAGCTTCATCTTGCCCAAGTTCAAAATCATCAACAATCTCTGGAGAGTCCACTTGATCCACAATGATATCATCTTCAACAGTTCTGTAGTGGAATTTAATATCCATTTCAAATGTGATTAAACTAAAAGAGTAATAATTTTGTATGCCGGGCACCTCAATATAATAAATTAAAGTTGATGTTGATGTAGAAGACTGACTCCTAGTAATTGCAATCTTAAATGTGTTGATGAATTTATCTTTTTTTAAGATAGCAAGTTCTTTATGTCAGGAAAACTCAACCTATAGAACACTGGGAAGAAGGAAATGCCATTCCAATGTACTAATGTACAATTTATATTATGCATTCTGCTTCCACCAATTTTTTAAAACAAGTTGCCAGGGACAAAATGCTGAAGCTATGAAAATGTACTAAATTTCTCTGTAGATTGAATAATCTATACAGCGTACACTCTACATTCTGATTCATAGAAGTTAACATAGTTACATTCTACACATTCTGCATCACAGATGATAAGCACCCTTATTCTGCCACTGCTTATGTTAACAATCTAATTTTGGGTTTACATGACTGCTGTTTGTTATGCAGAAAGAAAAAGGTTTCCCATAATACCATTACATGTTGTCTGTAAGATATTAGTTCAGTGTGAAAGACCTTAAAATTGAAGAAGGCTCAAATACTGAGAAAGTAGCATAAAAGAAACTGAAAAGGAAAAGAGAAAGAAGGAAAAGCTTTACATGTTCAACTCCAACCTCCAGCAGGCCTAGAGCCTGCCAGCAATCATGTTTCAGAAACTGACAAGGAGTAGAATTGATCAAATTTAGCTATCACTGGTTTCTTCACATGGATTGGTAAAACAAGTATTCAGAGAAGCTTAGTGTCTCCAAAATATTGTGAGAATCAGACCATTTTATAAAGTACCAAATAAGATTGGTGCTTTATTTTGAAAAAGAATCTGTCATCCTCCAGTGCTTTGTTTGTGACACGATACCATACAACAACTTCTTTTATTGAAATGCAGAAGGATGCTAATAAGTAAGTGGTTAACCTTGCAACTATTTTAAATCCTCGTGGGTACTTCTTGCGAACCTACCAAATTTTCTTCAATAAAAAAGCCCTATTCATCAATTTCCTCACCAATTTACTATCCATATTCAGCTGATTATAGATTATAAGTTCATAACCCTATCCCATTCAAAAATCTAGTAATTCTTTCATTCCAGATAGTAAGAGAAATATTGAACTGAGAAATAGATTTTAGAAGCTAAAAGGATATCTTGAGCAATCTCAATAATCAGGCTCATTGATATTCCTGAGTAGAAATGATGTAGATATTCAAGAATCGATGTTGAATTGCTTTATAAAAAGAGGATATCAGTGAACTTCTATGAAATGGTTTCACAAGACTCAACCAATAGTCTTGATCCTGATTGTGGGATATCATTGAGAACGAGGAATCCGAGTCCATGTTCTATGGACTTATATGTAACTATTGAGAGTCAAGATATTATGCACAACATGACCATTCCACCAAAAAGTTTTTTTTTAGTTCAAAATGACTAATACGTGGAATAAGAACAAGTGATTGCTGAAATTCACTTGGGAACATACATTTTGAATTTTACAAAGAGGGTTCGAAAACATACTTATTCCACAATGCTCTGGAGTATAGTTTTCTTGCAAATTCAGCCCTAACCTTCAGGGATGAATCCAGTAAAACTCTTTTGACAAAGGGAGAAAGCACTAAAGAATTTCCACAATTGCGAAAATACGATCAACTTTTTAAAATGTAAGGGAACTGGGACCGGTTCCAGGGGGGTCTGCTTGCCCTAACCCTTCGTAATTAGTTCTTGAGCTATGAAAAATAAGCCCCACAAAGACAAAAGTTTAGTTCTTTCCATGTACACAGACAAATGCAGACACAAACATGTTGTTTTTTCCATAGGAAATTCCGAATCAACAACTACTCCCTTTTACAAATAACAAAAAAAAAAACCTTGATCAAAACAAAATCAGTATCAGCAATAACCCATTAAAAAACACAAACATAGATCACAAAAGAAACTAACTTTTGTTTAGTCTTTGATAAGCAGAGAGAGAGAGAGAGAGAGTTACCCTATCATGGTCATCTTGAGAGAGGATTTGATAGGTAATTGAGAGAGCAAAACTGATTCATCGGCGAGTTTGTTACCGATTTTGGGGTAAAGAAGCTTTTGTCTCTTCGGCAAAACGTTGGTGAGTTCGCAGATACTGCGCTTCAACTCGGCTACCGAATCGTTGCCGCAGACTCGGACAGTGTACTCCTTTCCGCTCCATTTGACTGTCAGTGTTATCTCCTCTTCTGTCGCCAACGACGTTAGTGAAGCAGAAGCAGAAGCAGCCATTTTTTTTTGCCTTCTCCTTTTGGGGTCTCTCCTCTCTGATTATCTCAGGTTACAAGTTCCCCTTTAATAACAGTGTTTGCCCCTGAAATATTTGATGTCGTGGCACATTAATCTTCCACCGTCAATCTGATATTTCTACCTGTCATGATTTAGGTAAATAGGCCAATGGGTGATTTCTAAATTCTACTTTTATTTAATTTTGTAATAATCAAGATATTTGTTTAGGAAATTTCAGTAACTTAAACTTAAATATATACATATATTTCTCTTGTCAAAAATCTCTTTTTATTATTCTGATGCAGCAGTGATTTTTTTGTTAATAAAAAAATCATAACAATTGATTAAAATAAATATTTATCAGGGTTTCATTTTTTATGTTTTTAAATTATTTTAATATCAAAATGATTTTTACAAAATAAAAATAAATATTATTATAATATATTTTCAAATACAAATTATTTTTAAAATCAACAATTGCCGTTCCCTGTACACCCCTTTATCAAGAAAATCAACGACAATTTATATGCTTTCCGATGTGCTTTAGGAAATTTCAGTGAATGTCTTGAAAGATGATAGCAATCACTTTGTGGGACCATTTGGGCTCAAGGAACGCGCATTGCACCTTCGGAGAAGTTCTTGCTCCTTCGCCCGTTTCGTATACATGAATTTCTAAATATATTAAAATAATATTTTTTTTATTTTTAATATTAATATATTAAAATAATTTGAATATATTGCAAACATTTTAATTTTAAATAAAAAATAAAAATATTTTTAAAATTTAAAAATAAACTTTGGTCTTCATCCTGTAAACTGTTTTTTTTAATGCAGCAGTCATATATTCTCACTCTAAATTTAATTTTTAGGTTTAGTATAGATATATTCAGCTTTGGATATTTTTTTTATTTGCATTGAATAATTCTTAAATAAATTTAAAAATATTGAATGTAAAATATTATTTTTAATATTTAAATGTATATTAAAAAACATGATAACAAGGAACAAAAAAAATCTTTGTATTTTAAATAAAATTATCAACATAACCTGCTTCAGGTAGAACGCTTAAGAGATAATTATTTTTTTTTATTTAAGCAGTCTTGTATTATAAAATTTATGTTAATTAATTAGAATTTCTAATAATTATAATTATAATGCTAAAAGTCAATTTCTTTAACTAGACATTCAATATAAAAAGTTATAGCATTTATGATGTTATGACATAATTTCACTACATTGAATAAGTTACCATCGGAATGTTCATTACTTTTCTACTGGGTTTTTAGGTTTAAAAGAGAATAAAAAAATGTGAGCAATTATAAGAAATCTTAAAAAAACTAGATGGAATGACTATAAAGAATGCATCAACGACGGAAACATGTTTAAATAAAAAAATGTTTTCTTATTCGTAATTATACTTATTCTTTAAATAATATTATTTTAATATGGTTTTTAACATGTTTTTATTTTTTTATCATTTAATTAAATTAACATATTAATGTTATGGCAGTTTTAAGAAGATGATTTGGCTAATTTGTAATTCCTTTATATTGGTTCATGATTGTTTATTAATTTAACAATTGAATAGCTGCAATCGGTTAAGTTTCAATGCATTAGAATTTTTTATTTGAATGCTATGGAAGGTGGATTAATTAGCTAAATACTTTATATTTTAAATCTGTGTTAAGTATGATGAATTCAACTAACATGTAATTGATGAGAATAATTATGTACAATTTATATGTTATTTGTCTATGTTGATGGGTGTGTATTTCTAGAAAAATGCCTAAGAATTTCTACGAGGGTGGTTGATGATGAAGAAACTGCCTATGAATTTGGCTAGGGAATTCCATTGCTTAAGGATTCTAATTCTAAGGAATTTAGCTTATGCATGTTTTCATGATCTTTATCAATACTCTAACCTTCAAAATAGAAAATTAATTACATGTAAAATTTAAAACACTTTAGAATATTATGGTGCATATGCATATTAGAAACTAATTTGTAAAATATTTATGAGCTTAATAAACTATAATGCTACAAGAATATCATATAAGATTTTCACTAAAAAGAAATAATCAACTATATAACTTACAAGATATAAAAATAAAATGTTGGAATGTCAAATTCAACAGGTAAACTATTATAAAAACTAAAAGGATAGAAAAACTTTTCATATAACCCAAATATAAAACATAAAAAAATTTACATGCGAGGAGAAAAAAACAATTGTCATGAATAGGTTGAAATAAAGAACAAAAAAGTGAGGTAAATTGTATATAAAAAAATGAGCAAAGGTATGCCATGATAGTTGTCATACGAGTGCGGTGTCACAATGAAAAACATCCACCCTCAAAATTTATCTAATGTGACAAATGTGGGGAAACAATAAATTTTTTCTCTTATTTATGGAAAAATAAAATGGAAGTCGTCACCTGATATTTTGATTGCTAGAAATCCTAATTGATATTAGAGATCAGGTACAAGAACTGATTGCATAAAAGAAAGATATTAGCACCCCAAACACACTCCACTTAAGGTATGCTATATTGTTTTAGTTGTCTAAAAAAAATCTAAAGTTTTATCTTATTTTCTAGTTGTTGATCCATCTATAGTTTAAAGAAAGTTTTTCTTAGTAAGAAGGTTCTTATCTTATTGAATAAAACCTAACCATTACAATGCCAACAAAAGAATTTGATATCTGGAATACGTCTTACGTATAAAGTCTTAACCCCATATATTAAAATAAAACAAAATAATTTTTTTTAAATTTTTTAAAATATTGATCAGTTCTTGTGATTTTAATAAACTAGTTATTAAAGACAAAATGCATGCTAAAACTTTTTTATATATATAAAGAAGCAATATGATTTTTTTTTGAGAGATTTGGTTGAATGCATAAAAATATAGTTTTAATTTTTTTAATATTTTGATGAAAATCAGATATTTTAATATCAGATTTATATATTTATAATATAAAAGTACAAAAAAAATTGATCAAAAGTAAAAAAATTTGAAAAATCACAGATTTTTTAATTATTATTTTTTTGAAGAAATGTTTTTTTGGAGCTGAGTCCAACCCGGCCCGTGTTGCTGGGCTGGAGTCAGCCTGGTCACTGGCCCAGAGCCAGTGACCCTTATGACATGCACGCGTAAAATTTTACGCGTGGATGAACACTGCGAAGGTAATTAAATTACCTTCGCACCGTTCATCTCCTTCTTGCCAATAACCCAAAACGCAGGCAACACTTCTTATCACAGAGACTGTGGAAGGAAGTAAAACATACCGGGTGCTTGAGAAATGAAGAAGATGGTGGTGCTGATCTCTTCTGCTATCTGCGTTCGCTGCTTCGGGTTGTTATGCGTTCCTCTGTTTTTTGTTCAAACTCACGTCTCTCTCTCTTTCCCTTTTTCTTTCTTTTCCTGTCTGCTCTCCTCTATCCTCCTCCTTCTGCTTTCTTCTCTTGCTACCTTTTTTCACTTTCTTATACTCTTCCTTCCTCTGTTTCTTTCTTTCCCTGCTTCTGTTTTTTCTTTTCTTTTCTCTGTCGCGTCCTCTCCCTCTGCCTCTCTCTCTCTCTCTCTTTTTCCTGTCTCGTGCCCTCTTCTTTTTCTCCCTTTCTGTCCCGTTCTTTCCTCCTGTTTTCTTTCTTCTCCTACGGATCCTCTCTGTTCTTCCTCTGTCTTCCTGGTTTTCTCCCTCTTTCTCCTTTTTTTCTGTCCGTCTCTCCTCTGGCTTTTATAGCCAGAAGATGCATGCTTTAAGGTAACGTTCGGCGTGCATCACGTCGGCGAGGAACATCAGCCGCGAGACGTGCCTCCCCTTGGCTGCAGCTCCGCTGTCTCTGCCGCTAATGCTTCCCCTGTTTTTATTGCCAGCCGTTTTATTTGAAGAAGACAATGAATAGCTTTGAGTGAAACGGCACCGTTTTTCCATTTTAACTGATATTTCCGATTTGGTCCTTGGATGTTTATGCAATTTTGTAATCAAACCCCCTGGAAAAATAATAATTAAATCCCTTGATTTTAGTACCTTTTCCAGTTTGGTTCTTAGTTTTGGATGGTTTCAATTAAATTTCTAATTGACTATTAAACTTTAATAATTATGCAATTAAGCCTTTGATTTAGCCAAATCAACTCTTTAGGATTATAATTGAACCCCGGAACTTTAATTTTATCTAATAAAAGCTTAAATTGACTTAAAAATCTATTTTTCTTGCAATCAAACCCTACATAAATTCAATTAAACCTTAGATAAAATTTAATTGAGTCCATAAACATTTAATTTCAGACTTTTTTTTTCTTAACTTGAATTTTCTTTGTCAACGGAGCTCTCATTAGTAAAAAAATATAATGTCAAATTTCAATTCTTGTATTTATGAACCTCTTCAGCCAATTCCTAGCCATTTTAGGGTAGTTCCAACATCTTTTTCTCGCTCCTTTTTTTTTATTCATTGTGAATATATTTTTTTGATATGTATTTTTTTTTATTTTTTATGGAGAACTCAAAAATAGGTAACAATAACAATGGAATCAAAATGTTACAAAAGATAGAGAAAAAAATGAAATGAATGAAAAAATTGTTAACGCTTGAAATCTACATAAAAGATAACAAAATACGTAAATAACAAATCAGCATATTGAAATTTGCCATACAACAATTACCAAGAAAACTAAAACTCCTCTTGTTCATTTTTTACTGTTCATTTAGATACAAATAACTGTAGTTTGAGCTCTATAATTATAAAATTATCCTTGTCAAATAAACTTGTTAATAATGTAGTTAGGGGCTTCTCCATATTTTCATTTTCTTTGAAACAATTCAAATATATGCTAAAATAGTTGGAGTATTGTAACGGCTAAAGTATGTTAGGCATGCGCTCACAGGTGGGCATTGCAATCACCATTCAAGTGGAGCATGTGGCATCAGAACAGAACCAAAAGCCTCCTTATAGAGCGTCTTTCCATATGCCTCGCCACCGTAGACATAATTGCAAGATGTGTGTGCCGAGGAATCCTACAAATGAGCTTTGAAAAGGGGTTTTTCCCTCGATCCCTCTTTATCATACCCCTCCTAGAAAATCATGCTTCCCATTGCAAAAAAACACAGGCCAAGCAAGATTTCAAACAAAAAAAAAGTCAATTATTAAGTCTAGCATGACTATCAGACCCAAGACTCTTATATCTGGCATATCTACTAGACCCAAGGTTACTATATCTAGCTTGGTTGTCAGACGCAATACTTTTAGATTTAGCATTGTCATTAGATTCATTGCTCTTGCGTCATGTTTAACCGTCAAACTCAAGTTTCTTGGTTTTGACTTGATTGTCAAAACCAAGAGCCTAAAAAAAAATAAGAAGAATTTTATTTATGAAACTAAAAGAACAGTTTAAATATTTTTAATAAAAAATATAAAAAAAATTAAATTAGATTTTTATTTAAGATACTTTAATGATAGTTTAAATTAAAAAATTATAAATTTTTTTAAGTAAAAATGAATTAGCATTTGAGTTTAAAATACTTCAAGGGTAATTTAATTTTTTTATATAAAAAATAAAAATTATTTATAAATAAATTATTTATGATACTTAATGGGTAGTTTAAATTTTTTTCTAAAAATTAATATATATATATATATATATATTCTAAAAGAAATCATTAGGATTTATATTTTGAATATCTTAATGATAGTTTAAATGTTAACTTTTATATATAAAAAAAATTATTTAGGATACTTTAGAGATATTTTTAATTTTTTATAGCAAAAATAAAAGAATTACAAAAATAATAATTAATATTTATGTTTATAAAACTTCAAGGATAGTTTAATTATTATTATTATTATTTTTATAAAAAGACAATTAGAATTTGTATTTAGGATACTTCAAGGATTGTTTTAATTTTCTTTATAAAAAAATAAAAACAATGAAGAAAAAATTAATTAGCATTTCTACTTGTGATACTTTAAGCGTAGTTTAAATTTTTTTATATAAAAAAATTAAACAATTAATTAAGATTTATATTTAGAATACCTTAAGGATAGCTTGATTATTTCTAGATAAAAATAAAAAAATTAATTAATATTTCTGTTTAAAATACTTTAAGAGCAGTTAAAATATTTCATTTTATAAAAAATAAAAAAATATTTAAAATAATTAATTAGAATTTCTATTTAGGATACTTTAAAGATAGTTTAAATTTTATTTTGTAAAAAATAAAAATTATTTATAAAAAAATTATTTATGATACTTTAAGGGTAGTTTAAATACTTTTTTACTAAAAAAAGACATTTATTATTTATGTTTAGGATACTTCAAGAGTTGTTTAAATGTTTGTTTTTATAAAAATTTAGAATTAAATTATAAGAATATTATTTAGGATACCTTAAAGATAGTTTTAATGTTTATTTATAGAAAACATAAAAAAAAATATAAACAATTATTATCATTTTTCTATGAGAACTTCAATGGTAGTTTAAATAATTTTTTATAAAAATAAAAAAATTAATTAGGATTTATTTTTATGATGTTTTAAGGATAATTTTAATGGTAGTTTTATTTTTTTATTAAAAATTAAAAAAATATTTTTAAAAAACATAATTAGGATTTTTGTATCCCTTAAAGATAGATTAAAAGTTTTTTTTTTATAGGAAATAAAAAAATAAAAAAAAATAATTAGCATGTCTATTTAAAATACTTTAAGGGTAATTTAAATATTTTTATAAAAAAGATACAAAAAATTTTAAAAACAAATATGATACTTTAAAGATAGTTTTAGTTTTTTTATAGAAAAAATATATAACAAAATTAATTAGCATTTCTGTTTATGATATTTCAATGGTAATATATATAAAGAAACATGTATGTTTCCATACAATACATTCATGCATTAATTGACTGAAATTTTAAGAGAATATTGAAAACGATATATCAATACGTTTAGAATAGACGCTACAACTTTGTCGTACATGTATGATAATTTAGAAACATAACATGAGTTAAAACATTTAAGAAGAATGAGTGTTATTATACATACACACACACAAATAAACAAATACACATAATAGCATTAGGGTTTTGAATAGGAAAACTCAAGAGAGGTTTTAATATTTATGTGAAATTAATAATAGATTCATTAAAGAAGTTCTAAAAGCAATACATTTGTTTGTGGTGGATCTCATAAAACCAGAAAACCCTGATTTTACAAACATTGCAATGAATTCAAGATATATGTCTTCATTCGAGGTAAGATAAATGTTTTTAATGTTGTCAAAGCAAAACTAAATTGTTTTATGAATGTTGGTAAGTAATTACAATCTAATTATCATTATTTTTCATTTAGAATTATATTGGTATAATTGATTATATATATGCTTCCATATCAACCAAAAATCAAATTTCATTTATCAAAAGAAAAGATGACCTTTTCATAAAAGATTATTCATTTCAAGATATAATCATAATTAAATCTATAATATTTTAATTAAAAGCTAACAATATTAATATAAATCTTTTTCAGTTATTTTTCTATCAAATCTTAATATAAAAAGTATTTTTAACCAAACATTTTAAAATATTTTTTATTTAATCTCAATTTCAACTATATTTTTATCAAACTAGTCTCAATTAAAAATAATTTTATAAAATAATTTTTTTAAACTACATTCATAACAATTATTACAGTATCAAAACACATCTTGTAAGGAAAACAAAAAACATGAACATTGCCGTGGAATGACACCATCCTTGGAATCATGATCACTGTTCAAAGGCAAGAAGGAAACTAGAACAAAAATTGATCATTCTAGAATTATATGCTAAATTAAGGTAGTGTGGAAATCCAGGACGTTCGGAAGCTGATCATCTCACATGCCAAATATTTTCAAGGCCATTGAATAAAAAATAATATTTTTAATATTTACAGATATATCAAAAAACAACTTTTTAGACATGCTCAAATACCTGAAAAATACTTCATTAATAAAAATAATTTTCGTTATTCTCATGATTAAAAAACATAAATTTATTAATAGCTTGTGCATATCTTGTAAAACTTATGTGGATAACAATTGATAAATGAAGTTAAAGAAAATGATTAATGTGATTTAATTTTTTTAATTATAATTTAACTCACTTGGTTTATCTTCAATAATCAATACACATCACCGAAGTAAATCGCTGAAATTATGCCGCTGGGCTTGCACTTCGGCTTGGAGCCTTAAGCCCGTGGAAGTTTGATTTTGCTGGGACACCTAGTGTTTGGACCACATGATGAACTAAGAAAAAATAATCTGGCTAAGTGACAGCGGAAACCGGTGCAATTCATGCAGAATCTTAGGCTGTATTTTGTACGTGTTGGTGGGCTATTTTTTAAAGTTTTCTTTTTAAAAAAATATTAAAAAAATATTTTTTATTTCTTAAAAAATAATTTTTATATCAACACATCAAAAATATTAATTTAAAACATCAAAAATAAAAAAATTTGATTTTTTTTAAATACTTGTAAAATAAAACATGAGTTGTCATATCAAGAAACAGACAATAAATATAAATAGAAAAGAATCTATCGAGCGAGAAGTTGATCTGACGTGTTAATAGGCTTGCACGTGCCCATCTTGTATTTTGTTCGAATGTGCCCCACCACCTGGACCCACAAGGGTGCGGGGCAACTTCTTTAATTATCAATTCGTAATTAATCCTTAAGAAATATTAGTTTGATGATTAAAAATATTTGTTTTATTTAGATTTAAATATTATTATTATTATTTTAAAAAATTATTAATAATAATTAATAGACTAGTAAATCAACTATTAACATTTATATTTATTTAGAAAATGTTATATATTTCTTGTCAAATAAAAAAATCAATTAGTAAATTTTGTATAAAGTTATATATTTATTTAATCGTATCATTTTATAGTATATATATATAGAATGAAAAAAATTATTCCAATAATAAAATATTTAATTAATAGTAATTATCAAAGATTGCAGTAATTCTTATTCATAGGATCCAAGATTTTATATCAAAGTCAAACCAGAAGTAATGTAAACTACCGATCGGTATATAAATATTCTCAATTAAGTGCTGCTTAAATAATTAATCGTCCAGTGCTTAAAAACAAATTCATGGACGTGCCATCTCTCTTTTTTGCAATATATAATGATGGTATGCCCATTTCTGTCTTTGCAATGAGATCCTTCCAAACAATAACTAAAAAGTATATATCTTTTTATCACATCTTTATAGCTTTGGAATCAATTAAAACTTAGTCGATTATGTCTCTGATTTGTTTTATGTAATTCTCGCTCAAAATGCTGTCACGACGTCATCTTTATTGAAACTTTTGATAATATATACTTTTTTTTAATAAATAAAAAATCAAACCATTGAAGGTACATTTAATCAAGAACTGATTCTGAAGAAATTGATTCATTTACTTACCACGTTAACTCACCAGTTATTAGATTAATCTGTAATAATTATATTATTTTTATGAAAACAATTATTAACCCAGTTAAATTTTAATTGAATATAATTGGTTGTCCATAACCTAACCAAGTTAACTAGTTATTTTTTTGTTAATTTTTTTTCTAGTTCAACTTAAAATTTAATTTGAATCAAGAAATTATCATAAATTTTTTGAATTAAACCGTCAAGCCAAGCCTAAGACCCATTAAATAGGTGATCCAGACTTTTTATTTATTTTTTTATTGTAAAAAAGATATTAAGACAATACAAATTTATTTATTTTTAAATTAAAGATTTTGGTTATTAACTTGAGATAAAAATAAATTAAAAGTCAATAAAAAAAAGCGCATATCAAATTAATAAACTTGTTGAACCCATGACACGGAGACATAAAACAAAATATTTTCAGATATTGCTTTAAATTAAATGCTACAATTGTTTTTGGTTTCATAGGTAATGAATCTATTAATTTTTGAAAATAAAATCAAAGTTTAAAAAGCTCATTGACTAAAAATATCAAGAATTAATGGATGTTATTTTGCCTCCGATCAAGAGATAAAATTATTTTTTTATTATGGATTTTTACTGTAAAAAATTAATGCCTTCAAGGATATGCTATAACGGTTCAATCTCAACTTCTTTTTAAAAAAATAAAGATTTTAATATCAATTGAAAAATCATTTCAGATACTATTCCTTGACTCTGGGTTCTTGGGTACAAGAGATGCTAATCATAAATAATTAATCTGTCTAAGCGATAGCAGAAACCGGTCGAACTCATGCGATTTCTCATGGACAAGAACGTATGCACTGACCAGACCCAAGAAAGCTTCATCCAATAGAAGTTTCTAACTGATCACTTCGCAGATTTGTCGAATAGCACTTTCCGCCTAACGCGAGACCGCGGGACTAAACCTGTTAAAATTGCTCGATGATCCAGCCGACAGCTTCGATTCACTAAAATAAAAAAATGATATATTATTTTTTAAAATCACTTGTAATAAAACAATAATGATAATATCGAATCTCCTGAACCGCGGGGACATGGTGATTAATCGCACGAAATGATATGTTACTTTTTTTATAATCTAAAAGATATTAAAAAAGAAGTTGATGGATTAAGCGCACGAATCATGTGCCTTTTTGATCGGTCATATGACGAGGTCCTTGGAGTTGTCGCGCGGTGCTGATGTGTCTTGGACAAAGGCGTTAAAAAAGGCTCGAACTCCAAGGTCCACGAAGACGACAATTTGATGGCTAGAAAGAGGGCCCTCGACAGGACCTGTCTCATAAAAGAATCGAACGACCTCTTGTTTTCTTTCGTCCTGTGGTGCGAAAACAGTGAGAGAACGTTCGATGATTTCTCAGCCCCACTCGAAGCATAGTTCTCTTGATGTATGGTTAATATGGACCGTCCCCTGACACAAGTTTCACTCTTTTTCTTTTTCTTTTTTCTTTAAAAAGAAGAAGGAGGAGGAGCAATTGGCCTGCCTGTTGATCCAGTGAAGCATCCTCTGGGATCTTGTATCGAGTCTTGAAGCAGATTGATTATTTTTAAAGAATTATTTATATTATTAATCGAATTAAATTTAAAGAACATAATTCATTAACTTATGATTTGAGTAACTTCATGAAAGTTGTAAAAAAATATGATCAATTTTCATGTAATTTTTTTAAATTTCTAACAACAATACTGTTTTAAAAAATTAAAAGAAATTCAATAAACCCAGATTATTAACTCACAAATTAATTCACTCAATTTATAATCTAAATCACATGAGCCGAGTTGGGCCATTTAACTATTGTTGCTGACATAACATCAATTAGTGCAACTTTAATAAGCACAATTGACAACATAAATAAATAAATAAAACTTCGATTGAGTAGCTATGCTAAAAGCATGCACCGTACATCTCTTCTGTATAAAAAATAAAAATAAATAAATAAAGAAGTATCATGTGCTCTCTTGTAACTTGGATAGTCTTGGACGTCACCGTACAAAGGAGCTTAATAGATTGGAAAACATAGTAAAATAACTATCTTTTTTCCTTTTTAAAATTATATTGGAAAAACAATTTAATAACTTTTCTCAATACGGTAGGGCCATATCTTTTTTTAATATCTTTTTCAAGGCTATTAATATTAGTTTAATGACTATGATAACATAAACATCTATAGTTGTCTTCAATTCGTTTGACTTTGAGCATTATTATGGTATGTCCATTGAAAATAAAAATGATAAGAAATATTAAATGAAACTATTTAACAATCTTCTCTCATGCTAGGTCTCTTTGCCAGCTAAATGCTTATTTGTTGTATTTTAATTTAAAATTTTTGATTTTTTTCTTTAAATTAGACTTCCTTAGGGTTTTTATCTTGTTTTAATATAGTAATGGTAAAAAATAAAAAATATTATTTTAATATATTTTCAATTTAGAAATACCTTGAAAAACAATCATTACCACACTCTTAATTAAATAAATACCCTTGGATTGAAAAACTCATGTAAGATAGAGCAAATCTACTTTTATTAAATATTTTCTTTTAAAAATCAAGATAATATAAAAATTTTAGACAAATAATTAAGAAAGAATAAAAATGAAAACATAATTAAGGTAGGCAAAAGATGAATTTAATTAATCATAAGATATTGGTCATTAAATCAAAAACATTACCATTAAGAATTTGTTTAAAACTTTTAATTAATCTTACTTGTGTTTGAAGGATCCCAGACACACCACACCGTTGATATTTAATCTATAGTATTGGAAAATTAGAAAATTTACTTGGAATTATTAACTAATTGCAAGGGGAGTTTGATTTTTTGGCAGCATGATAAGGTCCTTGACTTATCTGATAAGTGAGATGAGCATTGCTTCGGAAGCATCCACAATTTCAGAACTTTTTCTTAAAGAGAGAGAAAAAACCTACCGTCCTTTGTCGATAAAAAAGAGAAGGCATAAAAACAAGAATTGGATCTTTCAACAGATGTCTCTGTCAGCTTTGTCACATAGCAAACAATTAAAGAAAAATATTTTAATTAAAAACAATTTGTTTAATTGACTTAAATCCATGTATGTGATTTATGAGGTGTTTTTCATCATTCGTGGAGATAATTAATCTCATGGAAATAAACAACCGATTGGGAGTGGTAATTAATTTATGGAACTAATGAAGAAAAATAAGATTAATTTGCAATCCAAGAAAAAGTCTGAAACGTTTCGCTTAATTACAGGCCAAAACCATGGGCATGGTGAGCTTCCGAGCGTTCACTCTTTCACTCCCATGATTACAAGATCTTGCCGAGACATATTCAGGATGATAGCTAGTTTCATACAGAAGAGGAAATATGCAGTAACGACTTTGAATACTTGTACAGCAAGGATATCAAACTCCTCTGAGATCCCCGGCCGGCCAAAACCCTCCCCACCGAGAGAAAAGAGAGAGCAGGAACAAGACCACAGCGTAAGAACACTACCCTCAGAAACACCAGCTGATACTAGAATCAAGATGGAAGATACACCCATGTTTTACATGCCTAGATCAGTACGTAGCTTCTTCTTCTTCTTCTTCAAAGAGGATTGCTCCAAATATCTTGACCGAATAACATGAGTTTTTTCCGCGCTTCAATTCCGAATTGCGGACCCTCAGCTCCATCATTGTGCGAGACAGAAAAGACGACTTCATCGCCTTCCTTGAGACCCCTGTCTTTGACAAACCTAATCCAGCCTGAAGAGAGGACTGGTTTGGGGTGGGGATCTTTTTTTCTCGTGGAACACCGGAAACTCCATGGACGACCAGTGATGTCTTTGGCAACAACTTCTTTCGAGTATTTTCCTTCTGGGATTTGGAAAGCGGAGAGGCTATCCATTGGAATTGTCATTCTATAAGCAATGTCAGTCTTTGATAGTGTCTTTTTGAATAGCTTTTTTGGCATTTTGATAGGCATGCGAGATCCTAGCATTATCTAAGATAGATTCTCACAACTTGAGAGCTGGTTTTGGAAGGGCAACACTCCCTTATTCACTCTATTTATAGATAATAACAAGGGGTTAACTTCATAATAGTCCCCAATCTTTTGGGACAATTCAATTAGATCTCCATAGTATCAATAAACTCTCAATAAGATTCTCCTTCTATCATTTGATCGGTCGGTTGTGTCCAGCAACACAAGACCCGCGCCATAACGAACGCCAAGCCGCCAATCTGACGTGTTATTACGGTTGCACGTGCCCATCTTGTATTTTGTGCGCATGTACCCCACCATCTGGACCCACAAGGGTTCGTGGGCAACGACTTTAACAATCAATCCTTGAGAAATATTAGTTTTATGATTAAAAATACACAGTTTTATTTAGATTTAAATATTATTATTATTATTTAAAAAAATATTAAAATTCTATGAGCACATCAAGCCAACATAGAAAATGTTATGTATTTATTGTCAAATAAAAAAATCAACTAGTAAATTTTGATAAAGTTATATATTTATTTAATCGTATCATTATATGTTATATATATAGAATGAAAAAAATTATTCCAATAATAAAATACTTAATTGTAATAAAAAGGTAAGTGAACATTTTTATTAATAATAATTATCAAAGATTGCGGTAATTCTTATTCATAGGATCGGCCAAGATTCTATATCATAGTCAAACCAAAAGCAACACAAACTACTCGGTATATAAATATTCTTAAAGTGCTGCTTCAATAAATCTTTTAGTGCTTAAAACAAATTCATGGACGTGCCATCTCTCTTTTTTATTTTAACTAATTTCTTAATCATCTAAATTAAAATTTAAACAATGCTAACTTTGCAAATTGAGTAGTTGTAAAAAGTTGGGTTTTTGGTCATTTGAGTTGATCTAGTTCAATTAAGCTTTGTCTTTTAAAAACAAATTAAAAAAAAACTATTTGATTAGAAAAACTGATTTTTTTATATATTTAACTTGAGTTAAGTCTCGAATTAACAAGTAAACTCAGCTACGCAAGCAATGTCATATAACAATTCTAGTATAGCAGTCAAATTTCTTGACAAGCATTTTTTTTATGTAAATTGCAATATTATAATTTTTTTCAGAAAATAAAGATATTAATATCAATTGAAAAATCATTTCAGATAATATTACTGATTGAGCGATGCTAATCATAAATAATTAATCCGACTAAGCAACAGCAGAAACTAGTCCAATTCATGCGGTTTCGCATGGATTGAATCCCTTATCGCAAGAGCTGCACTAATGGGACCCCCCATGTCTAGAATCTTAGACTCTTGGGAAGCATATCCCATCATATGTATCCACGACAAAATCAAAAGAAACAAACCATATATATAAAAAAGATAAGAAAAGAAAAGAATCGATCGAGCGAAAAGTTGAAATGATCGAAAGATTGATGAAGCTGAGACCAAGCTTAGCTACCCCACCAAGCTATCCTTAAGAATCCATGAGTAATGCAAGAATGTTTTACTGTTTCTTTTGATAGGATTGGAGATCATGCTTAGTCTTGTGTGTTCATCGAAAGAAAAGAAGAAAACGCTTGACCAAACCGAACGAAGAAATAGAAGAAAGCTACCCGGGACAAGAACGTATGCATTGACTAAACCGAAAAAGCTTCATCCACTAAATGTATGTTGGGTAACGTGATAGTATTTGATTTTTAAATAATTTTTATACTAAAATATATTTTAATGGTATTTTTTATTTTTTAATATTAATATATCAAAATAATTTAAAATATACAAACTATATTAAATTTTAATAAAAATAAAAAATAAAAAAAATATTTTTTTAAAATACCGGTTCAATTATATTTCCAAACAACCCGGATCGGTGCTTCGTGGGCACTCTAATTGATCACTTCACAGATTTGTTGAATATCACTTTCTGTCTAACGCGAGACCGCGAGACTAAAGCCGGTTCTTGGCGATAAACCTGTTAAAATCGCACGATGATCCAGCCGACAGCTCCGATTCACTAAAATAATTAGTGGGGTCGGATCGAGACATGAAAGATACTGACAACAAGCCATCACACCAAGTTACTGAATCTAAGCTTGCAGTCCATCAAAATCACAATTAATCACCCCAAGCCTGATATAGGTTAATGGGGTTGGTGGGTGGATCAAATAACCTATCAATTCAAGACTCAAGATGTAACTTAAATTAAGTTTTAAATTGAAATAAATAAGAGAAAATTTGATTAAAATCCATTAACTTTGTTATCCACCCGGTTTGATCTTTCTATAAGAAAAGAAATTTTCTTTTAATTTTTTTTAAAATAACATCATTTTAAATTCATAAATTCAAATTAAACTGCACAATCAAAGACCCGTTCTTTATATATAGTTTAATAACTTTCATTCCAAAGATAAGGATATGATCACCCCGCAGAATTGTGAAATATCGCTTGCTGCCTAAATCAATGCTCTTCCGCGAGACTTAAAGCAGGTCATGGCGATAAACTATTAAATCGCACGATGATCCAGCCACCAACTTTTAAAATTCAGTAAAATAATTAGTGGGGTCAGAGAAAGAATCGAGAAATAGAAGACAACAACCCATCACACTCAACTTTCGATCAGCCTTTGTCGAATCACCTGCAAAGTTATTGAAATCTAAGCTTATACAGTTCATCAATAATCACCAAATAATCCATTCAGCCATCCCAAGTTCAAGCCACACTAGGTGTTGTCTACATTTTCAGTAATCTCATCATCCAAACTGTGTTAATGAACTGTAACTAAACTAATATTAATATCAATGATCTTCTTCTTGAAAAGAAGAGGTCTTGAGTCCCAACTTACTTTTTATGTGTGTAGGATCCGAATTGTGAATATCCTTAATTATGTTTATCCAAGCATTATCTGGAAACGAAGATATGAACTAAGAATTCTCTAGTTATATTGAAAGGGAAAATTGTATTTCCAAACAGCAAATGTACAGAAAAAGCTCACTCCTGAGATAAGGGAATGATCATCTCAACCCTTACAGTGAATTACAATGTCGAAGCCCTATATACAGTAGCTACTCAGTCTGATCATTAAGCAGTTGCAGATGCTGCCGAAAGGAAAGAAAGAAGAAGAAGAACTCAATTTTGCAATTCGGTATCGCAGGATAGGGACACTTGGAAAGTGCATCTAAAGAACCGGCAACTGCAGAGCCCCCATTAAAGAAACAGAGGTGGAAGTCGAGTCACAGGTCTAATGCAAGCGTCGCGGATGGTAACAGATTCTGTCCTCTCACGATTTGCACCATCTTACTGATGATTGGCTCAAGCAAGCCCAGTAGTTTGATGAGACAGGCTTGATATAAATAGCACCTGATCACTAGTTTTGATCATGATCTGTTAAAGCTGATTTCTTAATCCTGATTTTGAAATTTTCTCCTGCCGCTACATCCTTCTCTTTATCAGAGATGATTACTATAACGTCGCCGGTCCTGAGACCCTTTTTACGAACAAATGAAAACCAGTCCCCAGAAAGGGCTGGTTTTGAACTCCGTCCTGGTGACACTCTACAACGGAAGGTCCACACTTGCCCCTCCTCGTCTTTGAACTTCAAATTTGTTTCATGGTCTCTTGGGAAATCTTTTAGACAATTTTCTGGAAGCGTTAGTCTTCTCTGAACATCGGTGCTGTCGAGTTTTTTTGTGAAGCGTTCCATTGCTAGCTTCTTTTTTTTTTTTTTTTTTNNTTTTTTTTTTTTTTTTTTTTTGGGAGAAGTTGATGTGCAATGGTTGAGAAGTTTCCGTGTGCCAAGGCTTTTTATAAGGCAGAGGTGCTGGCGTTGAAAGCGAGGGCTGTCCCTACGTCACTACGACCAAGCAGAGAATCTACGGCTTTCGCTCCATTGAACAAAATTCTAAAATAATTATGATCTTTTTTATGTAATAATTTTGATAGTTAATTAGATGGTGCGGGCCGAGGGGTAGCGTTGTTAAATCTAGCTAGCTAGGTTTTCAGATAAATCAAAGATAATATTAAACCAGTCAAACCTGTTTTATTGGCTGATTTTTTAATAATTTAGTTGATATTGTGTCAGGATAAATAAAATATAAAATATTATTGTTTTAATAAAAACAATTAACTTAAATGACCGGATAAGTTTTAGATAAGATATAATAATTAATTAGAAGGTTAGAAAAAATCAAATTACAATAACATACAGAATTAGCTCGTCTTTATGTAATATTTGTGGTTTTTAGTAATTCAAATATTTTTTTAAGACAAAGATTTTAATCTCTACCAATAAATGCAAGTTAAATGATTAAAATATAATAATTAATTAGAAGATTTCTTTTATATTTATATAAGCGTGTATCCAAGGACTCGCAGCAAGGGGAGCAACATCACGCGATACCTGACGCCTGACAACATGAACGACATAGCTGATACGGAACTATCATGCTCTTAAAATCCTCATGTGTGGGGCCGTTGGGCCACATCGTCTAAAGCTGATTTATTAAAACTATACATTAAAATTACTGTTTTGTTCTGTCATTTTTATTTTTCCTTGTGCTGGGCCCGCAGAACTTGCCCCGCCTCTCTTAGCTAGCTGGATTTTTTGGATTAACCTGGGACTTCGGGTTAGTTTACGCGCATCACAATTAATTTTAGAGGTTTTAAAATTAATGACCATATAAGCCTCCAGTAGTCATCATATAAGCAACTAAGGATTCGAAATTGAGACCACAAAGAGATCAAACTCTTTGATTCAAAATCCTTATCACTTGGCCACCACCTAAATGGTTTAGCTAGCTAGATTTTAACAAACTGAATTGATGGTTTTTTTAAAAAAATAATATAATCAATATTAAATTATAGTTTAATTGATATTAATGTTTTATAATTAAAAAATACTCTAGCTATATTAATGAAATTTAGCAATTTGAAAATCATTGGGCTTGTATTAAATATCTTACATAAAGTTGAATGATTATTATTACAACACACTGTTTTATTAATTTAAAAGATTGAGTGAATGTTCGACACTGCAATTTGTATATTATTATTTTGTTAAAAAATAAGTTTTTTTATGTAAGTTAATTTTTTTATATTTTTAGATAATTTTAATTAATTGATATTAAGAATAAAATTTTAAAAATAAAAATATATTATTTCAATATATTTTTAAATTAAAAAATAACATCTCTAACCTTACCCTCGACAATCAAGTTTACGGAGGACCTCTAGCTTCAATTGTTTGCAGGGTGATTTTCGTGAGCACAAAGACAGAAGGTGCAAACAACGAAAGGCGATATTGAACCAATAATTTTTTTCGATAAAACAGGATAATCTTTTTGAAATAAAGGGAGCACTATCTTTTCTTGTCAATTTCAAAGATGAGATTTGTTGTTGATGGGTCAAAAGACAATAGTGTTGGATTTTGAGTTGAGAATAGCAGCTAACTCTCGGTCTGCATTTGTACACTATACAAGCCACACATGTGGCAATACTTGTTGTCCGAGCTCTGGTTGTCGTATCCACCAATATTCAAATAACATTTCAGCTAATTTTAGAACAAGCTGGGACATGTATATAATGTCAATATTGATTTTTTTTTAAAAGAGTATTGATGTATTTAGTCAGATGCTCAACTTTCAAAATAAAAAAAGTTATGCGTTGGTGGTTCACCATCCTAGCCAATACTAGTAGAAAGCATAGCATGCTTGTCGGACTTGGTTTATAAAAAAAAGCGAGTTAGAAGGTTATTGAATTAATTATGGAAGATTAGATTCATTTATGTTAATTTTGGTTTTATAAAAAATACTTTTTAAAAAAATCTAATAAATTTAATCTAGTTACCTACCTACTACCAACAATATATATATTTATAAGACTTATTTTATAAAGAATAAACTATTTAAGTTTCGATGTATTTAAACTGATTTAATTATTTATAATTATTAAAAAAAACTAATAGGTTATTAAGTTGAATTGTATAATCTAGATTTGTTCAGGTTATTTTTTATTAAAATAATAATATTTTTATTTTTTAAAATAATAATTAAAATTCATCTTCAACTTTTTAACAGGGTTTAGGCTAGCCAACCGATTTTAATCTCAACGCAATCAATGTTTTTTAAATTCAGCTTAAATTTATAATAAAATTAAATTTGGAATAAAGTTTAACCACCATCATATCTTCAATTTTTGTAGAAGAATCACACGAATTATGGTCATCATCACGATAACTTTTTAAATGATCGCCCGAAATGACAATAGTGTCAAAAAAAGAGAGAGGATAACTGCACGCATCTGAATGATATCTTGCAGAAACATTGGACGCAGTGTTGGTGATGGTCTGAAAACATGCTGTCAATAAACAGTGTGGACAACAATTGCAGTCACATCCAGAATCCACGAGAGTTCGTGCGCGCGCGCGCGTTTGGTGTCTTTGCTAGCAAACACTGAATTTGACCAAACATTTTTAGTAGGTAAAACGCTAAATCTTTCATGTTTATGTAATAGAACACCTATTATACTAATTGACAAGACAACTATTTACTTGAATGATTCATAGATAGCACAGAGATTCATTGCATAAATAAAAATTTTATTTAAATGCGTAAACTAAATAAGAATTTTCTTCTACTGGAAATATTTTTTAAATCAATTTTTTTAATAATAAAACAATATTAAAAAATTATTTTTATCAAGTAAACAGGAACTAAATTAAAATACTATTGAGTAGATGAATCTCAATTAATTTAATTAGTCTAATTAGATTTTTAATAACAAGTTAATCCAATTAAGTCTAATTAGAAGCTTCATATTTTTTGGTCAAAACAAAGAATTCTGGGCTTGATTATTAATCCTGAAAATATAAATAAATATATCATGAAATAAAATATTTTTAATTAAAAATAAGAAACACTTAATTTTATTTTCTATTTTTTTATTCAAATTAAATTGTGTTAAGATAAATAAAATATAAAATATTATTATTTTAATAAAAATGATTAACTTAGATTAAACTCGACAATACAAGTAAGTTTTAGATAAGATATAATAATTAATTAGAAGGTTAGAAAAAATCAAATTACAATAACATACAGGGTTAGCTCGTCTTTATGTAATATTCGAGGGTTTTTTGAAGTTCAAATAATTTTTTTAAGAAAAAGATTTTAATCTCTACCATTAAATGCAAGTTAAATGATTGGGATTTGATATTTATATAAGCTCGTCAGCATGGTGAGCAACATCGCGCAACGCCAGCGCCTGACAACATGCTGACATAGCTGATAGAAAACAATCACCCTCTTAAACTTCTGATGTGTGGGGCTAAAGCTGAGTTATTAAAATTATACATTAAAACGACCTTTTTGTTTTGTATGCTCTTAAAAAAATATTAGTAGGATTTCTCTTATTAATATTGGCCAAGAAAAATTAATAAAAAAACCAAGAGAGAGAGAGGATGCGACAATTCAAACCTACAATCACAACACGCGAAAGCCGTAGATTCTCTGCATGGTCGTAGTGACAAGGACAGCGCTCGCCTACAGCGTCAGCAACTCTGCCTAACGCCTAAAGGTGAATTTTATTATTTTTTTGTGAGTGTGCCTACAAAAAGATTTAAAAAAAAATTCGAAGCATGTTGACATGGTGAAGAAAGTCAAAGAAATAGAAAAAAACAAGGTGAAAATTGGAGGGATTAAAGCTTTATTATATTACAAGATAAAATATCAGATAATAGTTATTATTTCCTTAATATGGAATTAAGATTTGAAGGACCCAAACAAGATTACCCATCTTTTATTTCTCAAATTCCATTAAAAAAAATACTAAGAGATAAGATAAGTCTTGTTCATAATATAACAGGTTATTAGACTGGTGGGCGAAATAAATTACAGAGTAAAATTTATAACCATCTAGAATTTATTACAAAAATAAAATAAATAATAATAAAAATAATAAGAGCTAAATATAATATAAAACTTAAATGAAATAAAATAATGAAAAACAAAATTGAAAAAAAAAATAGGAATAAAATGAAAAAGGACATGATTTGGAATAAAAATTAAAGGAAATAGTGTAATAAGGGATGAAATAAAAAAATCAAGAAATGGATAAAAAAAATAGCAATTAAAAATAAAAACCAAATATAATAATTAAAAAAAAAGATAATCAAAAAACAATTTCAACTTGTTTAAAAAAATTGAAAAGCTTGGCACGAAATTGAAGAAGAGATTAAAAAAAAAGGTCATTAACATCAAATCATTGATTCATTCCACACACACCACTAAAGCATTAAAGCATGGGGAGGTCCGTGAGGAGATTTTTACACTACTCCAGAAGCAACACACATAATATAGAGGTCACTAAGGAGATTTTTACACTATCCTAGAAGCCAATGTTTTTTTTAATAATTTTTATATTTGTTAAAATACTTAGCCTCCCTTCAATACATCTGAAATATATATATTAAAAAAATACGATAAAAATACAAAATAACTCCTAAAAGTAAGTTCAATAATTTTTTCTTTTAAAAGTACTTTAGTTATTTTATTGTTTTGAAAAAAGTTAGAAGAGTAAAAAGCTCTTATTTGTCAATTTAATTTCCTTTTTATTTCAGGAGTATTGAATTATTTTAACATGGAAAAAGATAAAAGAATATTTTTACTCCCAATCTTCTGTTATCATGATGGGAAAAAAACATAATTTTACCCCAACACACACACACATATATATTGTATTGAATATTTTATTGTTTTACCATTTTAGTTATTCAACTTGAATTTTATCTAATTGGATCGTTGGTTTTTTTTCCAACGAGGTACCTACTGCTAAGCCAATCAATTAAATGTTCACATGTTCATTACCCATTGACATGGTAAATAATTTATATTCAATTTTTAATTAAACTACATATTCATATCTAATTGCTTTTAATATATTTGTATTGTCAAATTTTGTTTTTCTAATTTAATATTTTTCGGTTAGTTAGTTTGATAGGTGCTATCTTATCCGTTATAAAAAATAATAAATAATTTGAAAAGATACATAAGCACACCAAATAATTTTGAGTGATATTTTTCGCACATAAACTTGTGTTATATAGTGCGCAAGAATCCGAGCAATTCACATAAACAAGTAGGGAGGCAGAGCTAGCCTTCTTACTTCTCCACATAAATAAACGTGGACGGCACATGACACGAGACAGCATCAGCCCGCAAGTGGACCTTCGACAAGACAATTCTCTCCCCCTTGCATCGCGCGACAACGTTGGGTGGGTTTTTTAAACCCAGCAGAAAGCTTGATTTCTTTCTTCGGGTTCGGATTCATGGACCCACCACTACAATTGGATAGCCAAGCGCATGATTACTTGAGAGGGAAAGGCTTTCGAATCACCAAGTTACACGCGGGGGGGACCTTATCCTAATTAATAAAATGGCAGGGCCATCGCTTCTCGCATTTTTCAACATCCCGCGAATATGCTTGATTGAAGTTAATTTGTTTCAGGGATAAGTGTACCCTTTAATATTAGTTTAATGACCATGATGGCATGAACATACATATCCTTAATTCGTTTGAATTTGAACATCGTTATCATATGTTTATTGAAAGCAAAATAATAAAATTAATAATTAATATTCATGAATTTATTTCCCATACAAGTCAAATAAAATAATTTTTTTCTAATAAACTTAAATTTAAGTTGGTGTGTATGTATACATTGCAAATTTTATGATTAAGTACTCGATAAAGCATAATCCTAATTATTATTCGAATGTCAAGTATAAATACACATATATATAGTTTTTTAATAGTTCAATACTAACTTGTGTTTAACTATTTAATTTTAATTTACAAAATACAGAATTATGAGTTTTGAATTTATGATGGTTTAATTATCAAAACTCTAATATTATATAAAAAGTCATCTAAATTTAAATTTTTTTGATGTTAAGTGAAATCCAAGAATTTTTTATATTGTTATTTAAAATATATAAATAAAAATAGACATGTTTTTATTGTCGAAAAGTTTTTTTATTTCATTTTTATTTATAAAATACAATCAACTTTACATCATTCATCTAAGCATCAATTTGATCAATGCAAGAAAAGAAATCAACTTAGCAGAAAGAATGGATGGAAGGATTTATGCATAATTTATATTAAATGATACACTATAATTTAGATTAAATAAAAAAATCCTAGCTTTCTTACAAACAACAAAAATAAATATACAAATAAGTTGTACGTTCACCGATGTTAAAACCATAGCATAATCTGAAAGCCTAATGCAGTTCTTGCAAGAATTTATTAATACATTTTTTTTTAATAGTAATATGGAAGGGCCCGTGTGGTATATCTTTTATACATCTCACGAATAAGATGATCCATGTATGATAGCAAATTTAATTTGATTAAAAATTCAAGCTTAAAAACAATTAAGTTTTTAAAGATCGATCATCGACTAAATCAAACTCTATTAAAACTCTACGATGAACTTTAATATTTATTTCAAAAAATTAAAATAATATTATTTTAATAAAAAATATTAATACAAGTGAATTTATAAATCAATGAATTAACTCATTAACTAACTAGCTATGCTTGCTATTAGTGTCACTAACACATAACTTTTTTTATCTTAAAGTCTGACATTTAACTAAATAGATAAATTTTGATATCAATAAATTAAAATAATTTAGGTGACAACACTGCGTTAAAGGAAAACTTAATTGTTTTCACAATAGTTATTTAACTTTATAAGAGACATTTAAGATAAGCTTAATAATTATTCTATTGTTGAATTTATTTAGTATATCTATGTAGAATTTAAAGGAATTTTATTTTTGAAAATTTATTTTCTTGTTTCTAAATTAATTATTTTAGTGTTATTTTAGCTACTAGAATTAAAATGATATTTATTATTTAAAATGATATTTATTATTTGTTCTTTGTAGATTTTTAAAAATTAATATAGAGAATTCAAAATGAAAGAAGGAAAAAATAACTAGAAAGATAAAATATCAACGAGCTAGTTTAATATGTTATTGTAATTTTATTTTTCTAACCTTTTAATTAACTATCATAATTATTATATTTGATTCAAAACTTACCAGTATTATTTGATTTTTTTATTATCAGATTAATTTAAATGAATTATTTTTATGAAAAAAATAATATATATTTTCTTTTATGTTGACACAATTTAATTTGGATCAAAATTTATAAAATGAATTAAATTATAGAAAAACTCAGCTAATAGAACAGATTTGACTGGTTTAATATTATCTTTGATTTAAGCTAGATTTCATCACGCTACACCCACTGTATAATAACAAATTAATTATTTTTTAACAAAATAAGAAAAATTTAAAACCTGAGTTACTTGATTTGAATAAGTTAAATAAATTCGAGTTATTTAACAATACAATTATAAAATAATAGTGGTTATTGTTAACATTTGTAAATTAATAAAGTGAATTCCGATGAAAAAAATAAAATCTACATATTTATATTCAATTTTTATTTTATTATTTATCTGGTTGCTTTTAATAATCTACTTGTAAGATAAAATTTTGTTTTTCTAATTTAATATTTGTCCGTTAGTCAGTTTGATAGGTGTTGACTTATCGGTTATATAAAAAAGGTAAAAATAATGAATTATTTGAAAAGACACGTGCACTCCAATCATTAGTGTTTTGAGAGATAATGCCGCACGTAAAATTGTTATTTTAGTGCAAGAATCTCAGCAATTCACACGAGACGAGACGAGCATTCGCATGCAAGTGGACCTCCGAGAAGACAGCCCTGTCCCCATGCATCGCGCCGCAACGGTGGATGTTTCTTTCAACTCAGCAGAAAAAGCTTGTTTTCTTTCTTCCGAAAATATTTGTTTTTATATTTTAAAAAATTAAAATATTTTATGTAAAATTAATATTTTTAAATTATTTTGATATAATAACATTAAAATTAATTTTTTTAAAATAAAAAAAATTAATTTGTTTTTAAATAAAAAATAATTTAAAAAATAATCGTAACAATACTCTCAAAGATTCTTTACTCGTTAAATTAATTATGTGAGATTCTAATTATTTTTAAAGTATTATTTGTTTTAAAAAAATATATTAAAATAATTTAAAATATATTATTTCACCATCCAAAACGCTTTGTTTTTTTTGCCCCTATCTTCTTTTCTGTGTCGGCACAACCAGCCAATATATAAGAAAAGTGCATTTGCGCCTAAAAAAATATACATCAAATGAATAAGAAACCAAAGTGTTACTGTCGAATCTGAGTTGCTAACATCAAATATATAATTACAATTTAGCATCAATGATAAAAGCCACCAACTCGATAAGTTTGACTGTGACGCAAATGAATAAAGAAATAAATTGGACGTTCGTCGGTGTTAAGAACACGCGCCAGGAAGCATGGTATAATTAATCTAGAAGCGCGACACGGTTCTTGCAAGAATTTATTTATACAAGTTTTTTTTAAAAAAAATAATATAGAAGGGCCCATTTGACAAATCTGAAAGCATAAAACAAATTGTATTTAATTTAAATTAAAAAATATTAATATGACAAATCCAATTAATTTAGTGTGTTCTATGATTTAGTTGATTTGATGGAATACGACCAGTCAATAAAAAAAGATTAAAAAAAAATCTGATAAGGCAGAGTTCTTACACGACAAGGACACGATCTTTGCCACTAAGTAAATAGCGCAGCGTTTTTTTTTTTGGCTNGGCAGAGTTCTTACACGACAAGGACACGATCTTTGCCACTAAGTAAATAGCGCAGCGCTTTTTTTTTGACTTATAATTATTGAAAACATCTCGTAGTCTAGATTAAAGACGAAAAGAAATCTAAATCCAGTTTTTTTCAACAGATTTACCTGTCAGTGTGATCACCTGGCTAGAAAAATTTAGAACAGAACAGCCTTGTGAAAAGAGTTGCAGGTAGCAAGTGACAAGACCAACCAATGCAGCAAGAACCAACAAAAGAGAAACGAAATATCTCTGGGAAAATCTAAAAAATTTCTCTTATAGCCACCCAGTCCTGTATGATTTTTAGGAATCAAATGTAGGGAGACTTGAAGAAGTAGACTACAAAAACTGACAATCTAGAAGTAAAACTAAAACTGAGATGCATAATTTTCATTAATAAAAAGAAGCAATCTCTCTCTCTCTCTCTCTCTATATATATATATATATATATAACAAAAGAAGACTTTCAAGCACACTTGCAGGAAATTCAAACTAGAACAAAAACTAAAGGTAGTAGAGGAAAACAGGACGTTTCGAAGTTGATAATTTCATTTGTGCCGCCTCGACTAGATGCTTCCTCCTCCTCAAACAGTAGTCCAACAGTCTTGACCCCATAACCTGAGTTTTTTCTGTGCTTGAACTCCGAGTCGCAGACCCTCCTCTCCATCTTTCTCCAACCAAAAGAAGCTGACTTGATCGCCTTCACTGAGACACTTTTCTCTGGCGTACTGAATCCAGCCTGATGAGAAGACTGGTTTGAGGTAGACATCTTTTCTCCTTGTGGAACATCGGAAGCTCCAGGGGCGACCCGTATCGATCATGTCAATAAAAACAAATCGTTTGGAGTGTTTTCCCTGAGGGATTTGGAAAACATTGAATCTCTCCATTGGAATGGTCATCCTATGTTTAACATCTGTTCGTGAGAGTTTCTTTTTGAATATCAGCCTTGGATGCATTTGGAAGATTCTAAATATTCTACCAATAACCAAGAAATTGGAAGCTAGAGCTGTGGAGACTACTAATGTACAGCCCCTTTATTTATACTAGCTCGGACTGGCATGGGGGGTCATTTGTATGCCTAACTAGCTAGTGGTCTCCTGATCTTTAATGCATTGATTATTTATTTTCGTGTTAATTCCACTCCATTATTTATTATGAGTTATAAAGACAAAGTTAAGTTTATTCAATTAGAATCTTTATTTCATGATATATTTATTGATTATTTCCAGGAATGACCAAGCCCATATTTAAACCTACAATCACAATCCATGAACGTACAAATAAAGAACGCAATCTTGCAACTTGGATTAGTTGTCGGCTTTTTTCTCTTCGGTTTTGATTCGTTTTTGGGCAGAAAGCTTAAACTTTGGGGGTATCCGCTGCCATCACATCGTAGGCCATCTCTGCGCACATTTCAATTTATTATCGCCTCTAGTAACAAAAATTTGAAGTGCATATTGTAAAATTAATAAAATTTTAAATCTCACGATAATAATTTATCATCCATGATTTTTAGAATGAATATTAATATATTCATTAATAATTATTTATAATTTTTATCGAATTTCTATAAAATAATTATGACAATATATTAAATAATTAATTAACTATATTACATAAATAAATTTGTAAAAATATTAGTTTTGGCTCGAGATCATCCAAAAAACTAATTAAAACTTTTCTTAAATATTGATTATTAATGATCAATGTCCATGCAAATTTATATATATAAATTTACGAAAATTACAACTTCACATTAGCATTAATAAAAATTAAAACAGACCCTTTAAACAGATTATTATTTATTTCATCACAACACATTTAATTTGATAATTCGATATAATTTTTAACAGTTTATAAATAAATATAATTTTATAAAATCTTAAATAAATTAAACAAGTACAAAATTATATATTCATATTACAAGTTTGTTTGAGAAAAAATAATAAAACATGTACATACCCTAACATAATAAATATATTAAAAGAAACATTAAATAATAATAAAATTAATATTTTAATATTAAAACAAAAAAAATAGATTTACTTATAAAATAACAAAATACATAATAAATCAGAACACAGATATTGTAATTATAAAAAGATAAAGAAGGATGGTTTGTGTTGAAGTGAAAGATGTTTCAAGGGGTGGTTACTTGTAGTTTAGGAGGAGAGAGTTTGTTTAGATGTAGGATGGGGTAAAAAAAAAAGAAATAGAGGAGGGGAGGGATGAAAACACAATGATATATTAACTTTTATCGATAAAATATTTTAGTTGGTGATTCCATCAATAATTTTGCTGGTAAAGGATACGCATCATTGTATAGAGATTCTAGTTTGAATCTCTCTCTAATTCTGTCAGTAAAATTACTGGTAAAAACTTCCATGTTATCACACTGTTTTTTTTTTAAATTCTATATATTTTGTTTGAAATTTAGTTGATATATAACAACATTATTACTAACCGATATACATCTGTCAATGAATATCATCACAAATTACAAATAAAAAAAATTCATCAATAATTCTATTAACTTTAGTCGAATTTTTGGTAATATGTTGTTATATAAAAACAAGTGGGTTCAATATGTTATTATAATTGTATTTCTTTATCCTTCCAATTAACTATCATAATTATTATATCTGATTTAAAACTTGTATTATATGGACATTTTTTATTGATAGATAAATTTAAGTTAATTATTTTTATTAAAAAATAATATTTTTTTTTTATGTTGACACAATTTGATTTGGATCAAAATTTATAAGATGAACTAAATTATATATAAAAAAAAACTCAGTTAATAGAACATATTTGATTGGTTTAATATTATATTTGATTTAATAACGCTACCCCTCACTATCTACTCACAAATTGTAGATCACATGGTAAATTTAATATAATGTTATTTTTAAAAAATAAAAAAAATTAAAACCCAAGTTATTTAATTTGGATAGATTAAATAAGCTAGAATAATTTAATAACACAA
The DNA here is from genome assembly GCA_015708895.1 of Populus ilicifolia. Classification (NCBI taxonomy): domain Eukaryota; kingdom Viridiplantae; phylum Streptophyta; class Magnoliopsida; order Malpighiales; family Salicaceae; genus Populus; species Populus ilicifolia. Next base: position 1,320,927 of record SRLM01000408.1, on the reverse strand, counting down.
TTATAAAATAACCTGCCTAACGCCAAGAGTTGATTTTTTTTATTTTCATGAGTGGGCCTAAAAAAGGATTAAAAAGAAAATCGAAGTACGTTAACCTGCTGACATGGCTAGGAAAGGGAAAGAAATAGGGAAAAAAAAGAAAAAAGGAAGGTGAGGTTTATAGGGTTTAAAGTTTATTATATTATAAAATAAAATATCAGATAATAGTTATTATTTCGTTGATCCGGAATTAAGATTGGAAGAACCTAAACAAGATAAGCCATTTTTTTTTCCCAAGCTCCATTCAGAAAGATAATAAAAAATAAGATAAGTGTTGTTAATAATACAGTGGGTTCCTAGATCGATGGCCTGTACTAAATAATAGACCGGTTTAATTTTTATATATAAAAAAATTGAAACATTAATATTGGTTTTGAAAGAGTAAAAAAAAAGTGAATTCCATTGGAAAAAAAAATAAAAACTACATATTTATATTCAATTTTAAGTTAATTTTTTAAACCAATTGCTTTCAATAATCTATTTGTATTATTTAATTTAATTTCTCTAATTAAAAAAAATGTGATTTTTTTAAAAAAGAATTGAAAATAATAAATTACTTGAAAAGAGACACATGCACACCACCGAACATTAATTTTTTTATTTTTTTAAATTAATATTTTTAAATTATTTTGATGGGTTAATATCAATAATTATTTTTAAAAAATAAAAAGTATTATTTTAATATATTTTTAAATAAAAAAACTTTTAAAAACAACCGTAACTATATTTTTAAATATCTTGAAGTCATTAAATTAATTGTGTGAGATTCTAATTATTTTTAAAAAAAAATATATCAAAATAATTTAAAACATATAAGAAAATCAATTTTAAATATTATTTTTTAATAAAATGCTGTTTGAAAACCAGAGTGTTACTGTCGAATCTGAGTTGATACCGTCAAATATATAATTACAATTTAGCATCAATGATAAACGCCACCAGCTTGATAAATTTGACTGTGACACAAATGAGTAAAGAAATAAATTGGACGTTCATTGATGTTAAGAACATACGCAAAGACAGATGGTATATGATTAATCTATAAGCGTGATACAATTCTTGCAAGAATTTATTTATACATGTTTTTTAATAAGAATATAGAAGGGCTCATGTGGCCCACATCTTTCAACATCTCACGAATCAGATGGCCCCTGCATGGTAGCTTGTTGACTTAGCAAATATTTTGTTTTTTTTAATTTACATGTGGTGTGGTGTGTTCGGGTCAGTTTATATACACCACGATTAATCCACACGGCCCACTGAATATCTTGTAAACCCAATAAACAGGTAAAGCACCGCGGGGATAACAAGCATGCATGATGAGGTTCGAACCCCTAGTACAGAGGAAAGAGACAAACCCTTTCCACCACTAAACTAGAACCTCACTTGCAAATATTTTGTTCTTTTATTTAATCCATGACGGTGACCATTCTATATCTTTTAACAAAGTTATTATATTAACATTGGTTATGTTATTGTGATTTTTAGCCCATTGATAAGATTTTTTTTTATCTAAAGTTAATAACAATTACTAAACTCGGTTAGAAAAATTAATATAAAAATTTTAAAATCAAAACTTCAAATTAATTGTGTCTAATTTAACACGTCAGAGGCTTATTGTTGCATATTTATCTTTCTGTTTTAAATTAATATTTTAAGATTATTTAAATATATTAATATCAAAAATTATTTTCTTAAAATAAAAAAATATAATTTAAAATATTTTCAAATAAAACTACTGTGATTTGACTCGTGTGGTGAATTATGAATTGAAAAATAATATTTGATAATTAATTATAATGTTTTTTTTTGAAAAGTGACTTGGATAATAAAATAAAATATCAACGACAGGATCCTTCAAACGAAAAGCGAAAGACCACGAGGGCTTCCCACTTGCTCTGGATGGGGACAGATATTTATGGACCCAAAATAAATTAAAGGTAAGGACGACATTATTAAATCGCACCATGGAAGATCCATTAAGTTGAAGACTCAAGTTAATACAATATTAGTAATAATAGCCTTTAAACTATAATTTTAAAGTTAGAATTGGTCAGACAGGTTAAATTAAAATCCAACCAATATAGAATTAGAAGTGAATCAAATTAAAAAAAAATAAAAAAATAAAAAATTCAGTATGACCTCGTCACCTAGTTAACTTGACAAGAACATGCTAAAACTTATAGATTTTATTTTTTTATTTTTATTAAAATAATATTGTTTTGATTAAATTTTTTTCAATGAAAATTTAAATCAGTAGTTTTTAATTTATGAATTCTATTATAACTTATAATAGAGTATTATTATTTAAAAAGATGAAGAAGCTGATTTAAGTTAATTTCTTTATTAAACATGCTTTTAATTTAATTTATTTTTATCATAAATTATTTATGCAAAAAAACCTTTTAAATTACAACTCAAAGTTCAAAGTTAATTTTCATAAATCATATCAGGTTTTTAATTTTTAAAATTAAAAATATTTAATTTTAAATGATACTGGTTAAGTTTTAGATTTGCTCCTTAAAGATCATCAGTTCAGATCCCACAAACTTTATAGCTATTGGAGATTTATATGATCGTTAATTACAAGACTCGTGAGATTAGTTAAGATGCACACAAACTAACTCGGATATTTACGTTAGTAAAAAAATTAAAAATATTTGATTGTGCATTTATAATATAATTTTGTTTAAAAAATATATAATACAACATAAAAAATAAAAAATTCACATTAAAAAAACAGAATTCTCCTCTTCAAATGACTGTAGCCCTTTACAATGATTATTGTGAAATACAACAGTAAATTTTATTCTTTTAGTATTTATATTTAGCCCTTTACTTTTTTTTTTCTGTCCTTTCACGTTGCAATGATGTGGGTTTGGTCATGGCAAAAAAGAATGGTAGTAACAAGAAAATATTTTGTTTATACAATCAAAGCTTAATTTTTTATACTAAGCTCGGACTGTGGGTTATTTGCATGCCTAGGTAGTCAGTGGTCTCCTGATCCATTATTTATTATAAATTATAAAGACAAAATTAAATTTATTCCATTAAAATCTTTTATTTTATAATATATTTATATTTTCAGAAATAACAAGCACATATTCAAACCTGCAAATAACCAAGCCCAAGGTAAGGACGACATTATTAAATCGCACCATGGAAAAACTTTAAACTTTGGAAGTGTCTTGATTTAGTGGATTTCTTCGATGCCTGTGATGATATGAACATGCATATCCTTAATTCGTTTGAATTGAACATCGTTATCACATGTTCATTGAATGCAAAATAAAATAACTGATAATTAATATTCATGAATTTATTTCCCATACAAGTTAAATAATCTTGTTTCTTAAAAACTTAAATTGAGTTGGTGTATGTGTGTCTATATATATATATATCTGGGTCGTCTGATTAATTTTTATTATTAAATTAACTTATATTAAATATTTTTTTAGTCTTGACATAATTGATTATATTTGATTTAATGTGTTTAGGATAATTCTATATAAAAAAATAATAAAAATCAAGTTCCAAACAAACTAATTAATTAATTTTTTTTAAAAAATTAGAAAATATTATAAAACAATTCGTGTCAGATAAGATTAATTTGAGTAACCTGTAATCTTGCATATAAGATGAAGATAACCCATTAAAAAAAACTGCAAAAACCAAAAAGTCAAATACTTAATGTAAATAAATTAAAAAAATAAAAAAACCAAAGTTAAATGGGATTGATCTTTGCAATGTTTGATTTGAGTCATAAAATCAGGTTATCATAAAAAAGTAAACTTGAATAAATTATAAAGTAAAATTTTTAATTATTCAAAATCTATTTAAAAATAATAATTAAAAGAATAAAAATAAAATTTAAATGAAATAAAAAAAATAAAAAAGTATGAGTGCAAGAGTAATTCACCCCAATCTTCACTTCAAAAGCCCCAATCTAATCAGTTTAATTTCTTTTATTTCAAGAGTAAGTAAATTATTTTAATATGGAAAAAGATAAAAGAATATTTTTACCACAATCTTCCCTTCATTGGATGTTATCATGGAGGGAAAAAACATAATTTATATATATGTATATATATATATTAATTTTTTAATTGGTTGCTTTTAATAATCTATTTGTGTTATCAGATTTTATTTTTTAAATTTAATATTTGTCGGTTAGTCAATTTGATAGGTGCTAGCTTACCTACTATATATATATATATAAAGTGAATTTTTTCAACCCAGAAGAAGGGTTGAATGCTGATTCAAGGACCCATTACAAGCGCAGAATTGTTTGCGTGAGAGGCTTCTTAATCGCGAAGTTACGGCAGTTTTTGAGAGTGACGTGAGTTATGAAATTATTTATACCTGTTTATGTGTTTTAAAATTATCTTTTTTAATTTTTTTTATTTTTAATTACTATATTTTTAATTTTTTAAATCATTTTAATATATAGATGTTAAAAATAAAAAATATTATTAATATTTTTAATATGAAAATTTATTTAAAAAATAACTATAATTATACTTTTTTGAATAATTAATATTATTGTGTTGTATTGTGATTTGATTTTTTGGGTATTATATTGTGTGTTGTGTGAATTATGAATTGAAAAATAATACTTGATAATTAATTATAATGTTTTTTTATAAAGGAAGTGACTTGGATAATAAAATAAAGTATCAACGACTAAAAACGACTGAAATTGAATAGTATAAAATAATTACTTCTTTTTTGTATAAAAATCATACTAAATGAAATATTTCAATTTTTATTACAAGAAAGTGACGCTGTGAATTATGAATTGAATGGATTCATTACTTGTTTTTGTAATAAAATAATAAAATAAAATAAAGTATAAAATAAGATCCATTCAAGTTGACGACTCAAGTTAATAAAATAATAGTAATAATAGCTCTAAATTGATTTTTTTGTAATCATTTTATCCTCGAGTTCTTTTGATTTTTTTTTAAAAACAAATTGTTTAAATTACTTAATAGAAAACGTTTAGCTTGCTGTCTTATAGAAAACAAAGAGTATATTTCATTTAGCATGATTTTTAGAAATTTATTTAAGTTGTTTAAATTTTGATTCAAGAAAAATTATAAATATGTTAGATCAGATAAAATTTTACTTAAATCAATTTTTTCCAATCAAAATTTAAATTAGTAGTTTTAAATTTAAGAATTCTATTATAACTTATAATAGAGTATTATTTTTTAAGCCAAATTCTTTGTTAAACATGTTTTTAATTTAGTTTATTTTTATCATAAATTATTTATGAAAAGAAACTTTTAAATTACAACTCAAAGTTAAAAGTTATTTTTCATAAATCATATCTAATAGAATCTTAATTTTTAAAATTGGGAATATTTGATTGTGCATTTATATTATAATTTTGTTAAAGAAAATACATATAATTAACAAAAAAACTACAAAATTCACATTAAAAAACACAATTCTCCTCTTCAAATGACTATAGCCCTTTTCAATGATTATTGTGAAATACAACAGTAATTGTTTTTTCTTTTATTGATTTTTATATTTTGATCCTTTAGTTTTTATATTTGATCCTTTCACGTTACAATGATGATGGTTTGAACTTGATAAGTTATTTTATTTATCTACGAGTGGGACGGTGATAAAATATTTTATTACTTGGTTGATATTTAAATTAAAAAGTTAAAATAAAATTTCACTATAAGCTTTGAATTAAAATTTTATCCTTTGCCAAATATTAAACCCCTTTAATTTTATTCATTAGAGACTGGGTTGGACGTATAGAGGGAATTCTAGTTAATTATTTTTTCAGTTATTAATTTTTTTAATATGATCCTTCTAGATTTGGTTTTTTTGGGATTTGATTTAATGATGTATTTTGATTGTCTAGATATAAAGATCTAGTAATACTAATGAAAACATTTGGTTAGATGCTCGGTTTGTTAAAATAAAACTAAATTATGTTGATTTAGAGGAATTTATTCTTATAGGACCAAATTTTATACCAAAACAAGTGCGGGGGACTAAAGTGAATGGGTAGGTAAAGGTTGGCTGGTGTGTGAAATATATGCTAGCAAGTGAAGGAAGCCTCAGCTCTGGTGGCGAGTGTTGCTTCCTACAGTGGCAAATCACCGCCTTCTATATTTGCGTTGGAAACGTCACAACATTTTCTTCTATCTAGTTAACAAAAAAACTAAAAGGAATAATTAAAATATTGCAGCTCACAGCATTATTCACACACAGTTCATTATGGATTGTTATATTAAAATGGAGCATTGGTTTGAGTATAATAACAATGCTGGATAATGTTTATTGTTTCATCTTTCAATTTTTCTTTTTAAATTGAAGCTTTTTTGGTGTTTTTTATTAGTTTTATTATTCAAAATTTGTTTTTTTTTGAATTAGTATTTATAATATATTTTGATTTGTTAAATAAACATCTTAATATTTGTTTTATATTTAATTTTATAAATATCTATTTTTATTTTCATATCATTAAAAAAAATAGTTAAATCCAGTGAAGTTTATAATTTGAGCCACAAATTTGATAAATTATACTATAAAACCTAAATTAATTCAATATATTATAATTTTAATATAAAAATATTATCTTCAAATTCTTTTTAAAGCAAATCAACTCTTTAATTTGAAAACCAAGATAAGAAATTAAATCAATAATTTTTTAAATTATTAAATTTAATAACAAAAAAAAAGATTGCCATGGCTAGGCATTTTTTTTTATTGAACAAAATTTTAATCCAACCCGTATTGTATGTCAGGAAACTAGTATTTTGATTATAGATGGAGCCCATGCTGGCCTCACACTAAGCTTTTCGAACAAAGACCTTCAAATTTACATTTGGAAAATGGCCTTCCTACAAAGCCCATTTTGGTGTTTATAACAATTTTCTTTTTCTTTTGCTAGTTAAGGTATCATTAGTAAGGCAGTTTACTCGTCTTGTAATTTAATAAATTCTTTTAAATTGAATTATAATCCTTGATTATTTAATTTTCTGTTGAGGTTGTCCGTCCAAAATTAATGTATCATGGGAAGCCTCTTGATATGCACAACTACTGACTATTGTATGTGAAATTATTAATATCCTTAGACAAGTTCATTCAAAACAGTGTGTGAACTTAAAGAATCACACTAATTTTAATTAAACATTGTGCTTAATCTAATAATTAACTTGAAAGAAAGATACTAGCCGGAAAATATCCAGTCATATTGAAGAACAAATGCACGGAAGAGTTCACTCTAAGCATAAGAACATTTCAACAGTACCCTGCTCTTTAATCAAAGCCCTATAGTAGCTAAATAATCAGAACAACTTATTCTTTAAGGACATTCCAAAGAGTAGAAGAGTTCCTCAGTATTACTCTGCTGCCTTCAAGATTTAATTTGCATTAATCTCCGAGAGCTGCATGCACGCGTGAGACTAGCCTGAATGGATCGAACAGGCTAGAGGGCTCGGCTAGTTTCGAGTTTTCTTAACCTTAATTTCGAAATCTCCACTAGTATCAGCAGCAGCTCGTGCCTTCTGCTTGTTGAAGACGATTACTATGATGTCGCCGACCTTGAGACCTTTTTGACGAACAAATAAAAACCAATCCCCATAGAGGACTGGCCTTGAATGGCCTCCCGGAGGGATTTTACAACGAAATGTCCACACAATCCCATCCTCGTCTTTAATCTTCAAAAACGTTTCTTGGCCTCTCGGGAGGTTTTTTAGACAATTTTCTGGGAGCAGTAGTTTTCTATCGACATCCGAGGTGTTGAGTTTTTTTGTGACTTCTTCCATCACTAGGTAGCTTATTATAATTTTGTTGTTTGAGAACTTGATGAGCAATGCATGAGAAGTCTCTCTTTATATATATAAAAGGACTCTATGAAGTTTGCCAATAAAGAAATAGCAGAAATTTCTTTTCCACGAGTGTGTTTTCAGCGGTAGGTCCATCCATGTATATAAAGAATATCATCCTTTTAATTATTGATTTTGATTGCAATACTTTAATCAACATTTTTAGATTATTTTGGTATTAAAAAAAGTTCAAATAAAATATTTATTGTTTAAAAATTTTATATAGTTTTAAAAATTAACTTCAAATAAGATTAATGTCACAAATCAGGAAATTAAGTTAACCCAAATAAATTAATTTTTAAAAATTAAAACACATTATTATGATAAAAACAATGAATGAATTTTGATCAAATTTTAAATCAACTTAATTTTGTTTAAATTAAACCAAGTAAATTTTATTTTTTTTCATTTCAAACCGGTTTAGAAATCATTTGATAATGCGGTTCAAATTATATTTTAAAATTTTTTCATTCAATATTAATAATTTTTAATTGTTTTAATAAGTTGATATCAAAAATAATTTTTAAAAATAATAAAAATATTATTTTAATAAAATTTTAAATAAAAAATATTTTTTAAAATAATCATAACTACATCTTAAAAAAAACTCATAAATCCTATCTTAGATACTGAGGCAACTTGCTAGAGCAATCGATGTTTTATAACTACAAACTTTTCAAAAAGTACACTCATATTGCTGAATTTACCCTCTTGTTGTTGTTATTTTTTCTTCGTTGAGATGAGAAAGCACACGCCATTGGATATATCCTGGGATTTAACAACTTGTAACGAGTGTTTCTATGTGATGATGATGGTTCATCTGAGATCCCCATAAATGAAGTTTTGTGTCTATACCCACTATGTTATTAAAAATTTAGCAACTAAACAATCTCTCTCTCTCTCTCTCTCTCTCTATATATATATATATATATAAACTTCATGTAGATGAAATAGAAGAAGATTTTTATATATATATATAAACTTCATGTAGATGAAATAGAAGAAGATTTTTTTAATTAAAGCAATCGAAAAATGTTAGAAGGATACGGTTCCTACCAAAATCAAATTGATTTGTATTCTTTCTTTTCTGTTCGAGATAAGAAAAAATAAATAAAAATAAAAGATGGTGGGTTCCATCCATGTTGAATGAATGGCAGCTGGTTATACAGCAGTTAATCAAGGATATGCGTGCGTTTCTCTTGCGAGTCGCAAGATCTTCTTGCCATACGACAACGACAAAGCTGCATTATTATTATTATTCAATTTTCAGAAGGTGTTTTTAAACCACTTTATCTATTAATTAAAACTAAACTTTCTTAATAATTTAATATCTTGTATATTAGCATGATGTATTCATAATAATTTAATAAATCTTTTTAATAATAATAATAATAATAATCTTAAAATTAAGATTTAAAAAATAATTATCATAGATCGTCGGACAAACTTCTTAATATTTCTTGAATATTAATCATCTTTTTCTTAATAATCTATCAATAATAAATGCTTCTGCGTTTCTCTCGTGAGTCGCAAGATCTTGCCATTAAAAGAAAGAAAGAAAAGACACATTTGACAACGACAAATAGAAAATTAAAAAAGCTGTCTGAACTTTATACCAAGACATTGACTCCAATCAAGTGCTGCTTAGAGATAATAACATGATTATTTAATGATGATGTGACAGGGTGCTCCCCACGTTTATGAGCTACCACTCAATTTATTTTTCAATAATTACACCCTTGTTAAAATTGTTTATATAATTTTAATTCATTCTAAAAAATGGTAACCTCCCCTATCCCAATTCTTTTTAAAATCATATTTTAAAAAAATCAAGGAGTCGCATGATGTTTTAAAAGAATTGCTTCATCTTGACTATTTATATACAAGTATTAGAAATAAAAAAAACCATATAATTGCATAGATATCATAAATTGTTTTTAGAAATGACCGTGCAAAAGCTAGAGGATATATATAGTACACCTACAGAGATTTAGGTTTTTTAGTAAATTTTTTAAGATGCTAACTTAAAAATTTAAATTAAAAGATTGAAAAAAACTATTTAATTAACAAATAAACCTACAAATCTATAAATTAAAAAAATATAAACTAATTAAGTGTTTGTTATTGTGGTGCAAAATATTTTTTAAATTAAAAATACATCAAAATGATTTTTTTAACTTTTTATATTATAAATTAAAACAATTAAAAAACACTGTCAATTTAATATTTTTATAAACCAAATATAGTTACAATCACAATATAAAACAACCACCGAGTTAGAAAAAACAAAAATGCGATATCAAAGGGATAATACCACCTCAATCCGTCGGATGATACATTTTTACATAGAGATAATGGGAAAAAAAAAAAAGGTCTGAAATAGCTATACACTAGTTGCCAAAATTAAACCATTTCTTTAATGATCTTCCTTATCTTTTGCCATACATTATAAGATCATATTTGATAATAATTTAATGTATTATTTTAATTGTTTTTTTTTGTTTTAGTTATAATTTGCTTTTGCAGATTATAGAAATCATGGTTTAGAAAGCATATTTAGATGAGAATGTGGTAATTGTTACTTAATTAATTTACTACAATATATAATAGTTTTATCAGAGTATATTTTCTGTTGATAAGATTATAATTATGTTGATAAAACTTTCATCAACTAATTCACTGATAAAATATATTTGTCAATAATTTTTATATCCTGTTTCTAATTTTATTAATAAAAAAACAAAAACTGATAGTATTATAGATGGAAAATGCTTGCAAATTTTTTTTTCCACTATAAATATACAAACTGAATTATTTTGTCTGTATTTTCATTAGTAAATCATCAACATAATAATGTTGGTGATTATGACATATGTAATAAATATTTTTTAACTATCTAAAAAAATATCAAAGGCATAATTTTGTTTGTAAATCCACCAATTAGAATTTAAAAATATTTTTTAAGAATAAAATTGTGTAGAATAAAAAAATATAAAATTTTATGGAATAATAGTAAAAAATTCAATTAAGTAAATAAAATTATATAAAATATTTAAATTTAAAAATAAAATAAAATAATATTCATCTAAATATTAAAACGTTTTCAAAAACAAAATTGAACTAGAACAATGACAGAGTTAGAGAAGAAATAATAGGAGGAAAAGGAGGTTGGTCGTTTCTAGAACTATACAGCCAAAAAGAGGATGCACATTTATCACTCATCTATTATTTTATATCTATGACGATCTATCAAAGTTGTTTATAATCAGTTGAGAGTTGTTAATACTGTTGTTTTAGAGCCATGATCTCTTTAGACCAAGTGTTTGATATCGATTTGGAGCTCTCAACGGTTGAGACATTACGGGTTGCCTGCGAGTTTTCGGCCGTAGTGTTGGAGAGTCCTTACATCTGATTTTTATAGGGTCCATCAAACGATCTTGTCTCCATCCATAAATCCAAATAAAAACCCAGGTGGGTCAAAGGATCGTTCCTGTATTTCTCCCTCAACCGACTATTATATGTCTACTGAATTTTTTTTTAAAAATCATCATGTTCAATTCAAAAAAATAATAATTTATAAAATAAAATGGTTGAACAAATATACCATGAAGTATTGAATATGATTGTTGATGAAATGTTGCATTTCCTTTGACGGTCTTTACTCCGCACGTGTGTTTTCACAAATAGTTTTATTGGGCTTAACTTATATCTAGTAAACAAAACCTATAAAAAACAAATTGAAACAAATTAAATACATTTATAAATAATAACAAATTAATTAATAATAGATTTCATTAAAATTAATATTACCATTTCGCTTTGTGTCTGCAATCAATGAAACAAAGCCGCCGGTATATGTAGTTACTAAATCATGAATTTACTAATTGTCTATACTGGATTGTGAGCATAGCATGAATTACCTTAATATCACATGTCAGGTATTTAATGGATTAAATTCTTCTAAACTGTTTCATCATTTTAGTCCTATAAATTATTATTTTTAATGTATTTTTTTTATTCACATTACAAGTGGCGCAAACCTCCTTCTATACACGAATTTTATATGATTTAATGACAAATTAGATTTTAAAGGGCGCTGTTTCAATGCACCCTGTTCATCTTTTCCAGACCAAACAGGAAGAGGAAAAGCCTCCCCGCGCCCCACGATGGGTCACCATTATCACTGTAACGGTCTTGTGAGTCCGTTTCATTTGCCTTGCCAACGCATGGCATTCTCTGGCTTTATATAAGCCAGAGAAAAGCCACAAGACAGAGAGAACGAACAACACAGGGGACTATAGACACTGAAGGGCATAGAAGAGAATCCAAGAGGAGTTAACACAGACAAAACAGAGAATACGGACGAGCGAAATACAGGGAAGACGAGAGCCAAAAAGGGGGAACGAAAGAACAGGGGGGAGAACAAACCAACGGGAAGAACCCAGTGGAGCGAAGAGAAAACCAGGAACACAGGGGGAAGCAAAGGGGGGCAAAAAGACAGGGACGAGGGGAAAAAGACAGGGAAGAAGCCATAAGAGAACGAAAAGAACAGAGGCCGAACGAAAAGAAGAGAGAAACAAAAGTTGAGATCATTTTATTCCTGCAGCACGCCCTCGACTTCGTCTTCAGTAGCAGCTCCAGGTCTCCATCTTCAGCAGCAACTGCACCAGAAACAGGACCAGGAAGCGCACAACAGAGACAGAACATAGAGAAGACACAGAGACTTGTGACTGTCCCCCAGCAAAAAAAGGAACTTCAACTTCCCGTCACCGCAGATTGTTGATCCAACCAACAAAATACAAAGCACAGAGAACCAGAAAACACAGAGGAACGAAGATACAGAGTGAGACAGGGAACCCAGGAGAACAGGCAGACGAACTACACTAGCAACAAAACGAAGGATAGCCAGAGAACAAGAAAGAAAAGACTAGAAAATGAACACTATAAAAAATTGTGCTTAATCTAATAATTAACTTGATAGAAAGATACTAACCGAAAAATATCCAGTCATATTGAAGAACAAATGTACAGAAGAGTTCACTCCAAGCATAAGAACATTTCAACAGTACCCTTCTCTCTAATCAAAGCCCTATAATAGCTAAATAATCAGAAGAACTTATTCTTCAAAGACATTCCAAAGAGTAGAAGAGTTCCTTAGTATTCTTCTGCTGAAATATTCGAAATATGTTCGAGATTTAATTTGCATTAATCTCCGAGAGCTGCTTGCATGCGTCAGACTAACCTGAATGGATCGAACAGGCTAGAGGGCTCGACTAGTTTCGAGTTTTCTTAACCTTAATTTCGAAATGATCTCCACTGGTACCAGTAGCTGGAGCCTTCTCCTTGTTGAAGACGATTACTATGATGTCGCCGACCTTGAGACCCTTTTGGCGAACAAATAAAAACCAATCCCCATAGAGTACTGGCCTTGAATGGCCTCCGGGAGGGATTTTACAACGAAATGTCCACACAATCCCATCCTCGTCTCTAATTTTCAAAAACGTTTCATGGCCTCTCGGGAAGTTTTTTAGACAATTTTCTGGGAGCAGTAGTTTTCTATCGACATCCGAGGTGTTTAGTTTTTTTGTGACTTCCTCCATCACTAGGGAGCTTGTAATTTTGTTGTTTGAGAACTTGATGAGCAATGGATGAGAAATCTCTCTTCATATATATAGTAGAACTTACAAAGGAGCTTGAAAGTTGCAGGTCCATCCATGTATAGAAAGAATATCATCCTTCTAATTATTGATTTTGATTGCAATAAATTAATCAACTTTCTTTAGATTATTTTCGTATCAAAGAAAGTTCAAATAAATTGTCTATTGTTTCAGGAACGCAGAACTTTTCTATAGTTTTAAAATTCTCAGGGTGGACTTGGAGTTATAAGATTCATGTGGGTAAGGAGGATTCATTTGAAGTAATTATTTTTTTAAGGATTTAAACAACATCGTTATAACATAAAATATTAATAAGATTATAACTAGTTTTTGAATCAATTCAAGTTTTTATTCGGATCAAACCGAGTTATTTTTATTTTTCATTATAGATCAATTTAGATCTCAAATTAACTAGATCTTGAATTAATCCACTTGACCTATATATAAACTTCGAAATTTTCAAAGAGTTCACACATATACGGGAATTTACCCTTTTGTCATTGTTATTTTTTCTTTGTTGAGAATGCACATGCCATGGGATATATCCTAGGACTTAACAAATTGTAACAACTGTTTCTATGTGATGATGATGGTTTATATGAAATTACCATAAATGAAATTTTGTGTCTATTTGCACTATTGTTAGTGAACTTACTCGGAAGCTCCAAGAACGCTAGCAAGATTGGGCGGTAAGACGTCAATGTTAAAGAAAGTCCAGTGAATATGGCCGCTCATTGGATACCTTGTCGACTTAATTTGTGTTATGGGCCAACGGGCAAACATGCTTCAGCTTTCAAGTTTTCAATGGGATAATGCCATCCTATTGGATGATTCATTTTTACATAAAGATAAAGAAAACAAATATCTAAAATGTCTGAAATATCTATTGACTAGTTATCAAAATTAAGCCATTTTTTCAATGATCTTACTTCTCTTTTGCTAGACATTATAGATCATATTTGATAATAATTTAATATATTATTTTAATTTTTTCTTTATCATGCAGCATGAATATATTAGTTTTCCATGCGTGCTCCAACCAGAAATCATTTTAAAAGATAAGAAATCATTGATAATTCACATCAAAGTCGCCCTCATAATAAATTTCTGTTTCTTCAATATATCGTAAGTCAAATTTTCAGAGAACCATAACTGCGTCAACTTATCAATTAATGGTCGAAAACAAACATCTATATCCAGCTTAGACTGCTTGGACTGGATATGAAAGGAGATAAAAAACATGAATTTTGGCCTCATATACATCCCCTGTGACAAGTTATAAACCGTGAGTATGATCGACCAACAAGAATAAAGAGCAACAAATAACCCAAATGAGTTGAATCTGTTTGTACATAACTCAAGACATACATTTCTAGATTCAGCTGAAAAGTAAGGATGTACACCGTTAAAGTGTTTTTTTAACTTCGTTGTCAGAAGAATGCATCATCACTCCATCAACTGTATCATGTGATTGGTGTTATGTCATGTGTTCAACAATTCTTGGTAACATGAATAACCTATGTAAGTTATTTTTATACTTCCTGCATGAACATCTAATACTGTCTCCAGTAAAATTTCTAGAAATAGATGTTGCGAAATTAATATAACCCTAACCCCGTTACAATAATCCATTCTCCGTAATCTTTAGAGTGAATCTCGATATATCCATGAATGATTATCCATAATTTCTAGCAAACCTCTATAAAATTAAGATGACAACATGTATTAATTAATTATGTTAGGTAAATAAATTTGCAAAAATATTGGTTTATCTCAAAATTATCCAAGAAGGTAATTACAACTTTTCATAAATATTCATTATCAATTATCAATATTCATACAAATTTATACATGTAAATTTATGGAAATTATAACTCTGCAATAACATTGATAAAAATTAAAACAAACCCGTTAAATAAGTTATTAATTATTTCACCACAACACATGTAATTTGGTAATTCAAAAGGTCTCAACAATTTACAAAAAATATAATTTTATAAAATCTAAAACAAACCATAACAAGTAAAAAATTATACATTCATAATACAAGTTTGTTTGAGAAATAACAATAAACATGTACACATACTAACAAAATACATATTATAAAAAATAAAAATTAACATTTAAATGTTAAAATTAAAAAAGATAAATTTACTTACAAAAAATGATAAAATTCATAATAAATAAGAACATGAATGTTGTGGCTACAAAACTTAAAGAAATGTGATTTATGTTGAGAAGAGGGGGATTTTTGTTTTGAGTGGTTGTTTGCAATTTGAAAAAGGGCTAGTTGGGATTGAGAAAAAAAATGAGAAATAAGGGAGGAAAAGATTGGCGTAGTGGTGATATATTAACTTTTACCAAGAAACTCATTGACATACTCATCTTGTTAGTGGTTTTATAGGCAATTTTGATAGTAAAATCACCTGTAAAAATTTTCACATCAGCGAAACACTTTTTATTTTTTAATTCTTAATATTTTATCTATAATTTCATCGGTATAGATCAACCACAGTATTCCATTGGTATAGATTGATCGCAATATTTCATCGATATATACCGACTAAATTACACATGGAATAGTATCCATTGGTAACTATCACCACAGTTTACTGACATAATTATTCTATTGATATTAAGTGAATTTCTGGTAGTATGCAAAGTCTATGGATTAAAGAAATTATGGTTTAGAAAGCACACTTAGATGATGTTTGAGAGTAAGGTAGTGGATGCTATTCAAAGTATTTTTTTGTTGGAAAAAACATCAAAATAGTATTGATTAAAAAATCTGACCAAGATGGAATGAGATTTGAAAAAAGTTTCAAATCTTATTTAAATAATTAATAACTATTATATACAGAACAAATATGATTTATTTTTTCAAATCTCATTTAAATGATTAATAACTATTATATAGAGAACAAACATGATTTAACATGATAGATATATTTTATACTTTAATGTTAAATTAAATTAAAATTAATGAAATGATATTAATTACACTGATAAATCAATCATTGAAAGGTTAAGCCAAATCACTAATTACTTTTTAAATATTTAAGGGATTATGATATGTTATTATACGATGCACTTAATTTTTAAATATAAATTAATCAATTATTGAATTGATAATAAATTAAAATTTTTAATTTATTTAATTAGAATTATAATTTATATTTGAAACTAACATATTAGAAATCTAATGAGTTATAAACATTAAGAACCATTTGTTATAAATTAAGCTGGAATAATTAATCTAGTGTAACTTGATTAAAAATAATTTTAGAAACTAAACACTAGAATATATTTAATTCAAGGTTTACAATTCAAAGAAATACACCAAAATTACAACTATTTTTACATAAAAGATCAAAACCATAATTTATAATAGTAAACTTAATATTTTGTATTCGTGATAATTAGAAAATTAGTTTTACTTCATTCAAATTAAAAATTACCACAAAAAGCTATATTATTAACTGAAATTATTTTAGGTTAAATTTATAATAAAAATAAAATTATGACACTGATTGAATATAAAAGTGCAAAACAAATGATATCTTTAATATTTTTAGAGACTAGTTATATATATATAAAAGAAATGTTTTGTTAATATATATATTTTTTTCATTTGTTAAATAATAAAAGATCTATGAACTACCTCTAAAATGTGTTTTAGAAACTCATTACATTTCCAAAAAAACTAGAAAGCCAATTACTATTAATTGAGTTTGTAAGACTATAGTTAGGAATAGAAAAATTAAAATTTCAAAAAACGTAAATACTATTCTATTTATTAACAAACCCTTAATTACTATTAATTGAGCTACGAATAATTATTATAATTATTATTAGAATTCGAACGTTGAAATGGATTAATTGACCCACATTTTAATGATGAAGCCCATGTCCAGTCCATTTGTTCAAGAAGACATGGGCCTAAGCCTTCTCAAAAAGATCCGCATTAGGCACTAGCAAAAATCTATTCTAAAGGCCCGGGACAACTTTTCTTTCAGAGCAGGATTTGCTTGTATTGGATTTACCCGTTAGACATCCTAATAATTATTCCATGTACATCAATACTTATCTTAAGATTTTTAGCTTTCAACTTATGAATCCTACTCATAATATATTTTTTTATTCAAAAAAATTAATTTTAGTTATTCTTATCATATATACTCTCAATTTTTTTATAAAAAAAATCATAAGAAAATTAAGAAAAAACCCCCAAGTTTACGTAGATTAACTTGATCAACTTATCACCCGTGACATAAGACGAAGATAAAAAAAAAAACTTTATAAAAAAAACCTATTAAAAAGATTAAAGTTAAATAAATAAAATTTAAAAAGAAAATACAAGTTAACTTGGGTTAACTTAACTAACTCATACTCAGGATAACCCAATAAAAAAATTAAAAAAATAAATAGCTTAAGGGCCGATAAATGAACACCAAAGGATGAAATTATAAAAAAAAATTTGATTAGTTAAGAAACAATTGAGGAAAAAAAATCTGGATCAACCATGATTAACTTGACTAGTTTATTATCCAGGATATGAGATCAAGATAAGAAAACATAAAATAAAATGGAACAAATAATGTAGCTAAAAGCTTAATAATCAAATGCTAAATATGAATTTGAAAAAAAAATGATTTTCAATAAAGAATTGCCCTATGGGAAGACAATTATGAAAAAATAACAAAGTAAAATATCCAATCATAAAATAATTTAAAATCCAAACAATGCAGACCAAATATGATATAAAAAAATAAAAGAAAATAATCATAGGATAAATTGAAAAACAAAGAAAAAATCTAAGAAAGGACTAAAACCGGATAAAAAATCAAATGGAATTAAATGTTGAGAGATAAAAATTGAAAAAAAAAGATATATCAAGAAGAGAATAATAATATAAAAATAAAAAGAATAAGGATAAAAAATGTATTAGGAAAACAAATGCAATACAATTGGAAGAGACAAAATTAAAAAAAAAAATAATAATGAAAAGTATAAAAATACATAAATAGAGCAACCAAATGTAGAGGGATCAAATGAGATAAATAATAAAGTTGAATAAAATGCTCAAGGATGAAGTAAATAATAATAAAAAAAGGGTCAAAATAAATAAATTCACAAAACGGAGGACACAATTGTTTATTGGATGGCCAGGCATGAATTTTCAAGGAATGCAAAAGAAAAAAGAAAAGAAAAGAAAAAACAACAACTCTGCCATAGCTTAAATGGATCTTTTTTGTAAGCATGCACTGCACCATCAAAAAGAAAACCACTCGTTGCTCCAAACGCCACCATAAAAGTAGGATTTTGGTAGCCGGAGGGGACCTCACGTGCCACCTGGATGACAAGGACCTCATGATGCGTATATTTTTTAATAATATTTAATAACATAAAAATACCATACAACCTCTAACCAAATTAAAATATAACAACAAAGCATTTTAGGGCTTGGTCTAACGGTGGAAGGGGCTTGTCTCCTTCTACTGCACCTGGATTCGAGCCCTGGCGTGCACGCCTGTCATCCCCGCGGTGCCTTACATGCCTACTGGGTTTGCAGGGTATTCAGTGGGCCGTGGGGATTAGTCGTGCTGCGCGTAAGCTGGCCCGAACACCTCACATAAATAAAAAAAAATAATAATATAACAACAAAATCATAAGACAAAGAACCCCATTTTATTTATTTATTTTATTTTTCTCCAAAGAGGTATGACCATAACTTAACCGTGAAAATTGTTTTTAAAAGACTAAAAAACCCCTCCTCAGAAGCTTAATAATGTTTTGCATTCAAGGGTAAAATAATTATTTTACTATAATAAAAGAAGGTATCTGGATCAATTTATCCCCAGTTAATTCTGCAATGACCAGTTTTCCCTTTAAGACAGATAATTATACCCTAATTGCAAGCATAACCAATTTTTTGCAATTATACTATTCCAATGAATAAAGAGATGTGTTAATAGCATAGTATTTATTTTAGTTTTTTATTTTATTTTTTATATGCAATTAATATGTAGATATGTGTTTATTTTGTCCCACGTTGATTAGATAACTTTATCATATCTCTCATCTAAATTTATATAAATAAAGTTTCATTGTAAAGAATAAAATCAAGCCACTCAAATTGAGGTACTATTCAATTTCATTCAATCTCCATTGTTGACCAGGATGTTGATATATTTACCAAGCCTTTCTTACCCGGATGTTTTCGGGGTTTGGTTTCCAAACTCAAGCTTGTCTTCACTTCACTAGCTTGAGTTTCGGGGGTGAAAATGGCATGAAAAGCCATTTTTTTACAGGGAAGGGATTGCAAAGGTTGCCAATCGAAAAGGCACAGCGGCAGTGCATTGATTGGAGCTGACCACCCAAAATTTTGTTACCGATGCTTTAATGGGCGAGCTAAATAGGAAAACATAGATATATATATATAAAAAAAAACCACGAGAAATAAAGAAGCAGGGCAGAGCAAGCCAGCAAATTGATTTTAGTTTTGTGAGCTTGAATAAGGCCAATGCTGCCGAAAGGAAGACGAAGCAGTGATCATATCCATTCCAGCCAAACAACAGCAATTTGTTCTATAAGCCTTGTCTATCAATAAAAGAAGAATAAAGATAAGAACTGAGGTTCTAAAACAACCGGAGCATGGTGGAACTTAAACCTCTGTTCAAACTTGAAGGCGAAGGCTGGCTGCCTAACAGACCGTCGTGGCCAGTCAAAGGAAACCAGGTCAAGTTGTCGATGGGAAGTGAACAAGAATACGAGCGAGTCTATCGACTAACAAGTTTTCAAATCTAAAAATTAGATAAACTAAACTCACATCATAGAACAACTAAATCCATTGCATAAATGTGTTTCCTTTCATTCTTTCCTTAGTTACAAAAAGAAACACCATGGCAATTAATTTAAGAAATTAATAAGAGATCTTTACCTCTGGTATTGTACAAAATTATATAAATTATATTATGGAATTTCATCTAATAATTTAAAATTTAAAATTAAATTAATTTTTTAATAATATTTTGGTCCATCAGAAATCCTAAAGATTCAGTCTTATGAAGCGTGGCCACATAATTCAAGATGTTCAGACTGCATTAACCATTAAGGTCCTAGTGGTTCAGGATCTATAGTAATATGCCATTCAAACAAATACCCTAAAAAAATAAAAATAAAAACAACATAGAAATATCCTCTCTCTCTCTCTCTATATATATATATATATATAGTATTATGTAATTCCAATCAATTTACAAAATTATTCAAAGCAATTACTTAAAAACATTTAATCACAGAAAAAGAAGAAGAAGAAGAATGTAAGCTACAGAATTAAACCAGTATTTTGGGAAACATCATGGTGCTTTTCAATTTGATTCAAATGTTGTTTTTTTAGCTTGATCAATATAATTCTTCAAGTGTTCCTTCTCAGCGAAATTAGAGATCAGGATTTGAGCTTCTTGAAACAACTTATCAGAGTTTTAAAATTGAAGAAGGGCTGCTATACTGCAGTCTCTCATTTTTGGCTAAATTTGTATTGTGACTCATGAGGTTGGATGGGTCTCTTTGGATACCGTGAATGACAAATTTACTTGCAATACTTTTAGATTTTCTGTAATTTAGTGTTTTTACTTTGAAATATGGACTTGTTTCTTCAATCTTCTCTGGAAAATAAACATATATACTAGATGACTTGCCTTGGTTTGTGAATGGTGCACAACTTGCCAATTAGAGGCGAAGAGTTGTGTAGTTTAAAAAATGAACATAAATACTGAGATTAGTTTAAAAAATGGATTACAACTTGCTCGTATGGATTGTCTAGAATATTATTCGTTTGATATTTAGGATTGTTTGAAAGTGCTACTAAAAATAAAAATTATTCTGTATGAGCTGAAACAACCCTAAAATTAAAAGAAAATAGAGCATTGAAGAGATTTAATTTGCTATGATAGCCCTGAAAGTCTAAGTTGTGGGGGGGGGGGGTCCATACCTCTTTAAAATTAAAAATACATAAATAAAAAGGATCTGAGTAATATCCTTAAGTGTAGAGTTGTTAGAGATGAAAAGTGCCTTCAAGAAACTAAAGCAAGGCTACTGTAACAGCCCTACTAATGAGTGAGAAATTAGAGTCTCATATAAAGTAATTAAGGTGAGGTAAGTTTGGGTTAACCTGGAAACTTCACGGTTTAGGTTAACAGGTGACTATGTGAATGTGAAATAATAATCTAATTTAGATATGAAAATCTTGCATGAAATCATATAATGATATCTACTAGTTGATAAGAAAACATTGAAAAAGGGAATAAATAATATTAAATGATAGTCTTGTGTGGAGTAAGAGAGATATTGATTGCAAGACCCCAAGCTAGTAGAACAAGACCATTGAGAGGAACAAGTAGGTGTTTACCACCTCTTCTGTTTATTTTTTGAAGAGTTTAATACACTTTGAAATTTTATTTGTTTATGCTATCCTATATGTTGATTTACGATAGTAAAGGATGATAAATTTGAGAGTGGAAATAGGATTAAACATGAGGGCTTGTGTAAAAGTGTTACCGGGAAAAAAAAAAGGTTATTGTGTTTATTACCCTAATTTCTAAGGACAACTCAGACTGATATAAAAAGCAAAGAGAAAAAAGAGAAAATTATGGTTTTTCTTATTGGATTTTTTTTATAATAATGGTTTTTTATGTGAATGTATGTGTAAATTGAATGAAATTAACATTAAAGGAATGAGAAAACTCTTAGTTCCCTAAGGCCGTGCTCTCGACCAATTATGCATTAAAAGTGGAGTGTTTAATTTGACATATTTAGCTTAAAGACGCGTGTTTAATTGTGTTGAAATGAGAAAAAAATATATGTTGAAATATCAAGGATTGTGTTTAGAAGAATATTGTTTGGAAAGTTAGTAAAATCGATAAAAATATTCTATTATAACGTTAAGAGGAAAGATTGAAATAAATAGAATAAATTGACTCTTAAAAATATATTTTTAACACTTTTATATGGTATATGGTATGGTTAGGGGTTGAGATAAAAGAAAGAAAATTAAATTATGGATGTTGTATGTAAATAAAAAGGTTGACAAATCTTGACAAATTCATTTCTTAAATTTCAAAGAGAATTAAAATAGAAAGATGAGGGACTTAAGATCAGGTTCTTTAATAGAAATTGTAGTTTTGGATGCTGACCAATTAAGAAAATTATTCTTACTCAATTTAGAGCTATAAAACTCTAGATATGGGTCACCAACTGAGACTGCATTATGAGAGACCCTATAGGGCAGTAGATTTGATTTGTTGACCAATAATTTCAAGTGTTTGGGGGCAAAATTGAGTTCTCCTCCCTTTAGGAGACTTGTAGCTTTGTATCTTAGCTTACAAAACCAACCTTGCTAGAAATGGAGTTCTGTAACTCTAGAAGAGGTTAGAATGTGACCTCAACTGACAGATTCAGAAAGTTGCTAAAGCAACTATTTAAACGCAGTAAAGGTGAAAATTGGGTTCGTTTCCTTTGAGGAACATATGATATTACATATTAGCTTTCAAAAGAAATGAGTTATGTTTGAAATGAAATTTTTTAATAATAACTACGATCAGACAAAGAATGATGATATTATATTAATGGGTGAAATGTGCAAGTAGAACTTCTACTATATATAGGTGATCTGTGTCTATGCTTTCTAGTTAAATTTCATGATTTAATATGTTATTGATATGGAATATGGATTAGCAAATGTTGATATATATGAAAGAATAAAAGTTTTCATAATGATGTTATTTTGGATAATATCTTGAATGTATATATGTTCAAGGTGAATGGTCTTTCGTTTGAATTATCGAGTAATGGAGTTATCACTAACATAAAAAATATGAGAAGTGTGATATGAGACATGGACTAACATATATTTAATGTATGTTAGGATCCTGAGTAAGGGGGTCACCATGTATCGATGCCTATGTGGCATGGACTAATATACATTTAGTGTATGTTAGGATCCCAGGTAAGGAGATCACCATGTATTGACTAATATACATTTAGTGTATGTTAGGATCTCGAGTAAGAGAATCACCATATATCAATGCCTATAGGATATGGACTATCATATAAATAGTGTATGTTAGGATCCCAGGTAAGGGGATCACCATGCATCGACTACCATATATTTGGTATATGCTAGAATTCCAAGTAAGGGGATCGCTATCGATTGACGCTTACAAGGTGATGATGATATTAGTAAAATTGATATCAACATTGTGTTAAGTGGAAATAGTTGTAGTTGATTTATGAAATCTTGAAGGAAAGTTGAAAATGAAAGATAAAACAATTTTAGTAGTTGAATGAGAAAGAGTTTCAATGGAAATAAAAAAGGAGAAGTGAATAGAATATAAATACATGTTTGTCTTTTTAAATTGTTGGATATTTGTGTTACTATACTTGTTGTGATATTTATGTTTCAATATCATGTATTTTGTTTCAAGACCATTCCATGTATGACATGAGTACATCCTTACTTTTGTTCACTTTTTATTATTTAGTTCCAGGAAATATATCCTTGTATTTTAAAATATTAAAATATTCATATAAATTAATTTATATAATTGATGTTTAAACTTGAATAGATGAAGTTAACTCTAAAATTTATTTAATCATGTTTCATGTGTATGCGTTTATCTCATTTATTTCTTTATAATAATATTTATTGTTCAGTGGATGTTATAAATATTGTGATTGTGATGATGATTATGTTTGTGGAATTGAGACTTGGAACGATTGGGTCGTGATTAATTTATGAGATGTGAGATATTAAAAATGTAAAAAGATTGTATATCAATAATTTAAGATATCTTGATATAAGAGACTCTGTTAAAATTTTGATGAAAATTTCAATAAATTTTTATATAATAATTGTATTAAAATAATTACTCGTATTTTTACATGCCAAAATGTAAAAAAGTAATTATAAGCCCATATTAAAGTATGAGGCTTTACAAAGCAGGTTACAGGACCATTCAATTCCTCTAAACAAGGGAGCTCATTCTATTAGTCTAAGGCCATACATACACTCTGGACTCCGAAAAGACACTGTAGAGAAGATAGTTATACAACCAACTCACAATCCTTTTGCTTTCAGAGACAGCTCATGGAGACTTCTTGTAGATTAAAGGGTACTATACAAACTCATAATAAAAAAACAAACACCTCATATCTCTTATAAATGAATTACTAAAAGTAGGGGGAGGGGGGGCTTTCTTCTCTAAAATTGACTTAAAGACTAGCTACCATCGAATTAGAATGAAGCCTGAGGATATCTCCAAGATTAGATTTAGAATTTACTTTCACCGTTATGAATTTTTGGTTATGATTTTTCACTTAATCAATGCTCCAACTACTTTTCAAAACCTAATTAATGAAGTCTTTCTTGAATATCTTAGAAAGTATTTCTTAGCGATATTCTGATCAACAGCGAAACTTTGAAAGACCATTTAAGACACCTGAAGATTGCTTTTAAATTCCTGAGATCGCATAGACTGGTTATTAAAAATAGTAAGTGCATTTTCTGTAGTGATTCAGTTGAGTACTCAAGACATATTAGTTAATTGGCCAGCTCCTAGCATCAACAAACAACTCAGGGTTCTTAGGGTTAACTGGTTATTATAAAAAATTTGTTAAGAGCTATGGTTTCATATGTAAACCCTCAACCATGTTACTTAAGAAAGATGAATTTAAGTGGAAAGAAGAGGCTACTGCGGCCTTTAGCTTTAAAACAACGCCTTTTCAAACTGGCTCTAATCTTATCTCTCCAAAGCTCTTTATATATATATATATATATAAAAGAGGATCTAACCTTTAATTAATTTGATGTCATCTCTCTTTCACCAGGACTTTCCAGGGTGTTACCTGCGCTCTTTATTGACCAAGTTGTCGCTTGAAAGCAACCCGATCTCACAGCGCGAGTCCCGGGAAAAAGCAACGGAGACTTCGTTAAGAAGGGTCAATATTTTTTATTTTTGTATTTTAGTCGCTAGACTTCGTTGACGAAGACTACAGGATTGGGAGCTACACGTTATCCGACGGAGACCTCTTCCAGATTACACAAATTTTCGTATTACAGCCGATTTTTTTTTTTATATTTTAAAAATATTTTTATTTTATTTTGATACGATGATATTAAAAATAAAAAAATATTATTTTAATATATTTTTTATTTAAAAAATGTTAAAAAGCTACCATAATTCATATATTTTCTATTGTAATTAGTTAAGACTAGTCAATCACGACTATTATGATTAACTTAATTAGAATAGATTTCCTGCTCACCTAGAATAGAGTTTACAATATGTATAAAGCTTGTATATTACAGTGTCTTTGCAATACACACAAAAACTACAAAATTTCATATTCTTGCATGATACATAGCTTTAATATTGATGACTTTGCCCACACATTTTCTACCACCACGAACAATTAACCAGCATAGATTACTAACATGGGTGATAACATATCCAACCCACTCACCATATATCATTCAGACTCACCTGAACTTGTTCTTGTTTCCAAGCTTCTTGAAGGACATAATTACAGTCAATGAAACCATTAAATCTCTGGCAAGCATCGATACCAAATTTGTAATTTGACAGAAATGCAACAATATAGTGTTATCATGGATTTTGCAACTACTAAATCACGATATCACAAGTAGTGTGCTTTATTGCACCAATGCATCCATGGTGTGAAATTATTTTAAGGACCGGTTCTCACAAAGCAATCACTTTAGAATTTTCTAAATCTACCAAGAAATTAATCAACGAGCATCGACAAGGATATCTTATGATTTTAGTATATTATACTAAACTTAAGGCTCTATAAGATGAGTTTAATTACTATGATAACATAAACATAGTTATCTTCAAATTTTTCTTTGATAACATATATCAACATAGTTATCTTCAATTCGTTTGACTTTGAGCATTGTTATGGTATGTTGTATTGAAAGAAAAATGCTAAGAAATAATAAATGGAACTACTTGACAAACCTCTCTCATGCTGGGTGTCTATGCCAAGTAAATGTTTAATTGGAGATGTGTACTTACTTTTAATGAAAATTTAATATTTCTTTGCTTTAAATTAAACTTTTTTTAGCATGTATTTTTTTATATACTAATATAAAAAATAAGTTTTAAAAATTAAATTAATTTTTTTAATATATCTTTAAGTAAAAAAATATTTTTTAAAAAAATTGCTATCATAATTTTAAATATCTCTAAATTGAAAAATTTATATAAGATAGAGTAACACTTCTTTTATTAAATATTTTCTTTCAAAAATCAAGATAATATAAAACTTGTATATAAATAATTAAGAAAGAATAAAAATGAAAACATTATTAAGGTAGGCAAGAGATGAATTTAATTCATCATAATATATTAGTCATTAAGTCAAAAACATTATCAGTAAGGATTTGTTTAAGACTTCTAAAAGCCTTTGCAGTGAATTACAACGTCGAAGCCCTATATACAGTAGCTAATCAGTCTGATCATTAAGCGGTAAGAGATGCTGCCGAAAGGAAAGAAAGAAGAAGAATTCAATTTTGCAATTCGGTAAAATAACCGGCCACTGCAGAGCCACTATATAGGGACACTTGGAAAGAGAATCAAAAGGACCGGCCACTGCAGAGCCCCCAGTAAAGAAACAGAGGTCGAAGTTGAGTCACAGGTCTAAGAGATTCTGTCTTCTCAAGATTTGCACCATCTTACTGATGATTAGCTCAAGCAAGCCCAGTAGTTTGATGAGACAGGCTTGATATAAATAGCACCTGATCACTAGTTTTGATCATGATCTGTTAAAGCTGATTTCTTAATCCTGATTTTGAAATTTTCTCCTGCCGCTACATCCTTCTCTTTATCAGAGATGCTTACTATAACGTCGCCGGTCCTGAGACCCTTTTTACGAACAAATGAAAACCAGTCCCCAGAAAGGGCTGGTTCTGAACTCCTTCCTGGTGACACTCTACAACGGAAGGTCCACACTTTCCCCTCCTCGTCTTTGAACTTCAAATTTGCTTCATGGTCTCTTTGGAAATCTTTTAGACAATTTTCTGGAAGCGTTAGTCTTCTCTGAACATAGGTGCTGTCGAGTTTTTTTGTGAAGTTTTCCATTGCTTTTGGAGTAGTTGATGAGCAATGGCTGAGAAGTTCCTCCTTCGCCAAGGCTTTTATCGTTGGCACCTTAGTGGGGCCTACAAAACTGGAAAACATCTTTTTTCTAATTGGCGCGTCCACACTAAATTCCACAAGCATGACGGGGCAACAATGGGTGCGCATGGCGGGCAAGATGTTGGGTGTGTTTTACTTCCAGTTGTTTGTTAAAGTGTATTTTTATTTTAAAAAATATATTAATAATATTTTTTAATTTTTACAAATTATTTTTAATATAGTATATTATAATAATTTCAAAATATTAAAAATATATTAATTTTAAATTAATAAAAAAATAAAATAAAAATTAAATTTTTTCAAAGTGATTTTAATTCCATCCACGAGCTGCCAATTTTATTAAAATTATATCTTTTCTTTATTTATTTTTTAATTATTAAAAATCTAATCAGATTAATTGAGATTCACTTAATAAACAGTTTATTTATTTAATTTAAAATCGAAGCCTAAATCAAGCTTTAAATTGTGAATTTTTAAAATTAATTCATTAAATCAAACCGGATTTTTAATATATATATA